>CAVNZL010000073.1:0-600000 GCA_963693355.1 Pontia daplidice | reverse complement strand
TACGGTGAAAATACTACGTTTTTAGTATCTGGCCACCCCAAATTTAATTTAATTCGTTTTTGCATATTTTTCTAAGATAGTGCTAACAGAAATACGTCCATGGTAAAAATTTGGGTTTCCTACCTATATCGGTTCAAGAGATACGGTGAAAATACTACGTTTTTAGTATCTGGCCACCCCAAAATTAATTTAATTCGTTTTTGCATATTTTTCTAAGATAGTGCTAACAGAAATACGTCCATGGTAAAAATTTGAACTTCCTACCTATATCGGTTCAAGAGATACGGTGAAAATACTACGTTTTTAGTATCTGGCCACCCCAAATTTAATTTAATTCGTTTTTGCATATTTTTCTAAGGTAGTGCTAACAGAAATACGTCCATGGTGAAAATTTGAACTTCCTACCTATATCGGTTCAAGAGATACGGTGAAAATACTACGTTTTTAGTATCTGGCCACCCCAAATTTATTTTAATTCGTTTTTGCATATTTTTCTAAGATAGTGCTAACAGAAATACGTCCATGGTAAAAATTTGAACTTCCTACCTATATCGGTTCAAGAGATACGGTGAAAATACTACGTTTTTAGTATCTGGCCACCCCAAATTTAATTTAATTCGTTTTTGCATATTTTTCTAAGGTAGTGCTAACAGAAATACGTCCATGGTGAAAATTTGAACTTCCTACCTATATCGGTTCAAGAGATACGGTGAAAATACTACGTTTTTAGTATCTGGCCACCCCAAATTTATTTTAATTCGTTTTTGCATATTTTTCTAAGATAGTGCTAACAGAAATACGTCCATGGTGAAAATTTGAACTTCTTACCTTTATCGGTTCAAGAGATACGGTGAAAATACTACGTTTTTAGTATCTGGCCACCCCAAATTTAATTTAATTCGTTTTTGCATATTTTTCTAAGGTAGTGCTAACAGAAATACGTCCATGGTGAAAATTTGAACTTCCTACCTATATCGGTTCAAGAGATACGGTGAAAATACTACGTTTTTAGTATCTGGCCACCCCAAATTTAATTTAATTCGTTTTTGCATATTTTTCTAAGATAGTGCTAACAGAAATACGTCCATGGTAAAAATTTGAGTTTCCTATCTATATCGGTTCAAGAGATACGGTGAAAATACTACGGTTTTAGTATCTGGCCACCCCAAATTTAATTTAATTCGTTTTTGCATATTTTTCTAAGATAGTGCTTACAGAAATACGTCCATGGTAAAAATTTGGGTTTCCTACCTATATCGGTTCAAGAGATACTACGTTTTTAGTATCTGGCCACCCCAAATTTAATTTATTTCGTTTTTGCATATTTTTCTAAGATAGTGCTTACAGAAATACGTCCATGGTGAAAATTTGAACTTCCTACCTATATCGGTTCAAGAGATATGGTGAAAATACTACGTTTTTAGTATCTGGCCACCCCAAATTTAATTTAATTCGTTTTTGCATATTTTTCTAAGATAGTGCTAACAGAAATACGTCCATGGTAAAAATTTGGGTTTCCTACCTATATCGGTTCAAGAGATACGGTGAAAATACTACGTTTTTAGTATCTGGCCACCCCAAAATTAATTTAATTCGTTTTTGCATATTTTTCTAAGGTAGTGCTAACAGAAATACGTCCATGGTAAAAATTTGGGTTTCCTACCTATATCGGTTCAAGAGATACGGTGAAAATACTACGTTTTTAGTATCTGGCCACCCCAAAATTAATTTAATTCGTTTTTGCATATTTTTCTAAGGTAGTGCTAACAGAAATACGTCCATGGTAAAAATTTGGGTTTCCTACCTATATCGGTTCAAGAGATACGGTGAAAATACTACGTTTTTAGTATCTGGCCACCCCAAAATTAATTTAATTCGTTTTTGCATATTTTTCTAAGGTAGTGCTAACAGAAATACGTCCATGGTGAAAATTTGAACTTCTTACCTTTATCGGTTCAAGAGATACGGTGAAAATACTACGTTTTTAGTATCTGGCCACCCCAAATTTAATTTAATTCGTTTTTGCATATTTTTCTAAGGTAGTGCTAACAGAAATACGTCCATGGTAAAAATTTGGGTTTCCTACCTATATCGGTTCAAGAGATACGGTGAAAATACTACGTTTTTAGTATCTGGCCACCCCAAATTAATTTTAATTCGTTTTTGCATATTTTTCTAAGATAGTGCTTACAGAAATACGTCCATGGTAAAAATTTGAACTTCCTACCTATATCGGTTCAAGAGATACGGTGATACTACTACGTTTTTAGTATCTGGCCACCCCAAATTTAATTTAATTCGGTTTTGCATATTTTTCTAAGGTAGTGCTAACAGAAATACGTCCATGGTAAAAATTTGGGTTTCCTACCTATATCGGTTCAAGAGATACGGTGAAAATACTACGTTTTTAGTATCTGGCCACCCCAAAATTAATTTAATTCGTTTTTGCATATTTTTCTAAGGTAGTGCTAACAGAAATACGTCCATGGTAAAAATTTGGGTTTCCTACCTATATCGGTTCAAGAGATACGGTGAAAATACTACGTTTTTAGTATCTGGCCACCCCAAAATTAATTTAATTCGTTTTTGCATATTTTTCTAAGGTAGTGCTAACAGAAATACGTCCATGGTAAAAATTTGGGTTTCCTACCTATATCGGTTCAAGAGATACGGTGAAAATACTACGTTTTTAGTATCTGGCCACCCCAAAATTAATTTAATTCGTTTTTGCATATTTTTCTAAGGTAGTGCTAACAGAAATACGTCCATGGTGAAAATTTGAACTTCTTACCTTTATCGGTTCAAGAGATACGGTGAAAATACTACGTTTTTAGTATCTGGCCACCCCAAATTTAATTTAATTCGTTTTTGCATATTTTTCTAAGGTAGTGCTAACAGAAATACGTCCATGGTAAAAATTTGAGTTTCCTACCTATATCGGTTCAAGAGATACGGTGATAATACTACGTTTTTAGTATCTGGCCACCCCAAATTTAATTTAATTCGTTTTTGCATATTTTTCTAAGATAGTGCTAACAGAAATACGTCCATGGTAAAAATTTGAGTTTCCTACCTAGATCGGTTCAAGAGATACGGTGAAAATACTACGTTTTTAGTATCTGGCCACCCCAAATTTAATTTAATTCGTTTTTGCATATTTTTCTAAGATAGTGCTAACAGAAATACGTCCATGGTAAAAATTTGGGTTTCCTACCTATATCGGTTCAAGAGATACGGTGAAAATACTACGTTTTTAGTATCTGGCCACCCCAAAATTAATTTAATTCGTTTTTGCATATTTTTCTAAGGTAGTGCTAACAGAAATACGTCCATGGTGAAAATTTGAACTTCCTACCTATATCGGTTCAAGAGATATGGTGAAAATACTACGTTTTTAGTATCTGGCCAACCCAAATTTAATTTAATTCGTTTTTGCATATTTTTCTAAGATAGTGCTAACAGAAATACGTCCATGGTAAAAATTTGAGTTTCCTACCTATATCGGTTCAAGAGATACGGTGAAAATACTACGTTTTTAGTATCTGGCCACCCCAAAATTAATTTAATTCGTTTTTGCATATTTTTCTAAGGTAGTGCTAACGGAAATACGTCCATGGTAAAAATTTGGGTTTCCTACCTATATCGGTTCAAGAGATACGGTGAAAATACTACGTTTTTAGTATCTGGCCACCCCAAATTAATTTTAATTCGTTTTTGCATATTTTTCTAAGATAGTGCTCACAGAAATACGTCCATGATAAAAATTTGGGTTTCCTACCTATATCGGATCAAGAGATACGGTGAAAATACTACGTTTTTAGTATCTGGCCACCCCAAATTTAATTTAATTCGTTTTTGCATATTTTTCTAAGATAGTGCTAACAGAAATACGTCCATGGTAAAAATTTGGGTTTCCTACCTATATCGGTTCAAGAGATACGGTGAAAATACTACGTTTTTAGTATCTGGCCACCCCAAAATTAATTTAATTCGTTTTTGCATATTTTTCTAAGGTAGTGCTAACAGAAATACGTCCATGGTGAAAATTTGAACTTCCTACCTATATCGGTTCAAGAGATATGGTGAAAATACTACGTTTTTAGTATCTGGCCAACCCAAATTTAATTTAATTCGTTTTTGCATATTTTTCTAAGATAGTGCTAACAGAAATACGTCCATGGTAAAAATTTGGGTTTCCTACCTATATCGGTTCAAGAGATACGGTGAAAATACTACGTTTATTTATTTATTTATTTATTCAAATAAGGAACGCCAGCAGCTTACACAACATACACAGATATATTACACACAGAATACTTATTAACATATAAATTTCGTTGTGAAAACCATTATAGGCGTACACGCCATTATCAAAGAAACCCATCTCAAAGACATCACAACATTAAGGAAGGAATTTTGACATTACAAAAAAAAAAAAAAAAAAAAGAAAAAGTATCTGAAGCAATACAAGTTGCGTGACAAAAAAAAAAATATAATTATTTCTGGCATATTTTATTCTTAAACTTATTAAAGGAGTCATGAAAGATGTCAATGTTTAGTTTATGATTGTACGTGTTATAAAGGTCACATAACCTATTGATTGGAGAGTGGGCTCCAAGATTCGTGCGAGCTTGAGGTCCACTGAGCAGTTTTTTTATGGGGTATCTTGGAAGGAGGTATGGTATTGGGAAAGAGATGGATTCAAGAATGTCTGGACAATCAAGTAAATTATTTAAAGTTTTATAAAGAAATATCAAGTCATGCGTTTCGCGCCTATTACGTAAAGAAGTCATATTAAAGAAATTAAGTCGGTGCTCATAAGAAGATCTGTGGGAAATATTACGGGAAATAAAGGCTATATGGCGAGTGAAAGATCTTTGTATACTTTCAATTCGTTGAGAGTGTATTGAATAAGTTGGACTCCACGCAGAAGACGAAAATTCCAGGTGACTGCGCACAAGGGAATTAAATAGTATTATTTTAGTATCGGGACTAAATTCTTTGCTATTGCGCTTCACAAATCCTAGCATTTGTGCAGCTTTCTTGGTAATTAGATCGATGTGGGGTGAAAATGTTAGTTTGGAGTCCACAATTACACCAAGATCGCGAATTTCAGATACTTCAGTGAGTAAATCAATTTAATCACGTTTTTAGTATCTGGCCACCCCAAAATTAATTTAATTCGTTTTTGCATATTTTTCTAAGGTAGTGCTAACGGAAATACGTCCATGGTAAAAATTTGGGTTTCCTACCTATATCGGTTCAAGAGATACGGTGAAAATACTACGTTTTTAGTATCTGGCCACCCCAAATTTAATTTAATTCGTTTTTGCATATTTTTCTAAGATAGTGCTCACAGAAATACGTCCATGATAAAAATTTGGGTTTCCTACCTATATCGGATCAAGAGATACGGTGAAAATACTACGTTTTTAGTATCTGGCCACCCCAAATTTAATTTAATTCGTTTTTGCATATTTTTCTAAGATAGTGCTAACAGAAATACGTCCATGGTAAAAATTTGAGTTTCCTACCTATATCGGTTCAAGAGATACGGTGAAAATACTACGTTTTTAGTATCTGGCCACCCCAAAATTAATTTAATTCGTTTTTGCATATTTTTCTAAGATAGTGCTAACAGAAATACGTCCATGGTGAAAATTTGAACTTCCTACCTATATCGGTTCAAGAGATACGGTGAAAATACTACGTTTTTAGTATCTGGCCACCCCAAAATTAATTTAATTCGTTTTTGCATATTTTTCTAAGATAGTGCTAACAGAAATACGTCCATGGTGAAAATTTGAACTTCCTACCTATATCGGTTCAAGAGATACGGTGAAAATACTACGTTTTTAGTATCTGGCCACCCCAAATTTAATTTAATTCGTTTTTGCATATTTTTCTAAGATAGTGCTTACAGAAATACGACCATGGTGAAAATTTGAACTTCCTACCTATATCGGTTCAAGAGATACGGTGAAAATACTACGTTTTTAGTATCTGGCCACCCCAAAATTAATTTAATTCGTTTTTGCATATTTTTTTAAGATAGTGCTAACAGAAATACGTCCATGGTGAAAATTTGAACTTCCTACCTATATCGGTTCAAGAGATACGGTGAAAATACTACGTTTTTAGTATCTGGCCACCCCAAATTTAATTTAATTCGTTTTTGCATATTTTTCTAAGATAGTGCTAACAGAAATACGTCCATGGTGAAAATTTGAACTTCCTACCTATATCGGTTCAAGAGATACGGTGAAAATACTACGTTTTTAGTATCTGGCCACCCCAAATTTAATTTAATTCGTTTTTGCATATTTTTCTAAGATAGTGCTAACAGAAATACGTCCATGGTAAAAATTTGAGTTTCCTACCTATATCGGTTCAAGAGATACGGTGAAAATACTACGTTTTTAGTATCTGGCCACCCCAAATTTAATTTAATTCGTTTTTGCATATTTTTCTAAGATAGTGCTAACAGAAATACGTCCATGGTGAAAATTTGAACTTCCTACCTATATCGGTTCAAGAGATACGGTGAAAATACTACGGTTTTTAGTATCTGGCCACCCCAAATTTAATTTAATTCGTTTTTGCATATTTTTCTAAGATAGTGCTAACAGAAATACGTCCATGGTGAAAATTTGAACTTCCTACCTATATCGGTTCAAGAGATACGGTGAAAATACTACGTTTTTAGTATCTGGCCACCCCAAATTTAATTTAATTCGTTTTTGCATATTTTTCTAAGATAGTGCTAACAGAAATACGTCCATGGTAAAAATTTGAGTTTCCTACCTATATCGGTTCAAGAGATACGGTGAAAATACTACGTTTTTAGTATCTGGCCACCCCAAAATTAATTTAATTCGTTTTTGCATATTTTTCTAAGATAGTGCTAACAGAAATACGTCCATGGTGAAAATTTGAACTTCCTACCTATATCGGTTCAAGAGATATGGTGAAAATACTACGTTTTTAGTATCTGGCCAACCCAAATTTAATTTAATTCGTTTTTGCATATTTTTCTAAGATAGTGCTAACAGAAATACGTCCATGGTAAAAATTTGGGTTTCCTACCTATATCGGTTCAAGAGATACGGTGAAAATACTACGTTTTTAGTATCTGGCCACCCCAAAATTAATTTAATTCGTTTTTGCATATTTTTCTAAGGTAGTGCTAACGGAAATACGTCCATGGTAAAAATTTGGGTTTCCTACCTATATCGGTTCAAGAGATACGGTGAAAATACTACGTTTTTAGTATCTGGCCACCCCAAATTTAATTTAATTCGTTTTTGCATATTTTTCTAAGATAGTGCTCACAGAAATACGTCCATGATAAAAATTTGGGTTTCCTACCTATATCGGATCAAGAGATACGGTGAAAATACTACGTTTTTAGTATCTGGCCACCCCAAATTTAATTTAATTCGTTTTTGCATATTTTTCTAAGATAGTGCTAACAGAAATACGTCCATGGTAAAAATTTGGGTTTCCTACCTATATCGGTTCAAGAGATACGGTGAAAATACTACGTTTTTAGTATCTGGCCACCCCAAAATTAATTTAATTCGTTTTTGCATATTTTTCTAAGGTAGTGCTAACAGAAATACGTCCATGGTGAAAATTTGAACTTCCTACCTATATCGGTTCAAGAGATATGGTGAAAATACTACGTTTTTAGTATCTGGCCAACCCAAATTTAATTTAATTCGTTTTTGCATATTTTTCTAAGATAGTGCTAACAGAAATACGTCCATGGTAAAAATTTGGGTTTCCTACCTATATCGGTTCAAGAGATACGGTGAAAATACTACGTTTTTAGTATCTGGCCACCCCAAATTTAATTTAATTCGTTTTTGCATATTTTTCTAAGATAGTGCTCACAGAAATACGTCCATGATAAAAATTTGGGTTTCCTACCTATATCGGATCAAGAGATACGGTGAAAATACTACGTTTTTAGTATCTGGCCACCCCAAATTTAATTTAATTCGTTTTTGCATATTTTTCTAAGATAGTGCTAACAGAAATACGTCCATGGTAAAAATTTGGGTTTCCTACCTATATCGGTTCAAGAGATACGGTGAAAATACTACGTTTATTTATTTATTTATTTATTCAAATAAGGAACGCCAGCAGCTTACACAACATACACAGATATATTACACACAGAATACTTATTAACATATAAATTTCGTTGTGAAAACCATTATAGGCGTACACGCCATTATCAAAGAAACCCATCTCAAAGACATCACAACATTAAGGAAGGAATTTTGACATTACAAAAAAAAAAAAAAAAAAAAAAAAAAGTATCTGAAGCAATACAAGTTGCGTGACAAAAAAAAAAAATATAATTATTTCTGGCATATTTTATTCTTAAACTTATTAAAGGAGTCATGAAAGATGTCAATGTTTAGTTTATGATTGTACGTGTTATAAAGGTCACATAACCTATTGATTGGAGAGTGGGCTCCAAGATTCGTGCGAGCTTGAGGTCCACTGAGCAGTTTTTTTATGGGGTATCTTGGAAGGAGGTATGGTATTGGGAAAGAGATGGATTCAAGAATGTCTGGACAATCAAGTAAATTATTTAAAGTTTTATAAAGAAATATCAAGTCATGCGTTTCGCGCCTATTACGTAAAGAAGTCATATTAAAGAAATTAAGTCGGTGCTCATAAGAAGATCTGTGGGAAATATTACGGGAAATAAAGGCTATATGGCGAGTGAAAGATCTTTGTATACTTTCAATTCGTTGAGAGTGTATTGAATAAGTTGGACTCCACGCAGAAGACGAAAATTCCAGGTGACTGCGCACAAGGGAATTAAATAGTATTATTTTAGTATCGGGACTAAATTCTTTGCTATTGCGCTTCACAAATCCTAGCATTTGTGCAGCTTTCTTGGTAATTAGATCGATGTGGGGTGAAAATGTTAGTTTGGAGTCCACAATTACACCAAGATCGCGAATTTCAGATACTTCAGTGAGTAAATCAATTTAATCACGTTTTTAGTATCTGGCCACCCCAAAATTAATTTAATTCGTTTTTGCATATTTTTCTAAGGTAGTGCTAACGGAAATACGTCCATGGTAAAAATTTGGGTTTCCTACCTATATCGGTTCAAGAGATACGGTGAAAATACTACGTTTTTAGTATCTGGCCACCCCAAATTTAATTTAATTCGTTTTTGCATATTTTTCTAAGATAGTGCTAACAGAAATACGTCCATGGTAAAAATTTGGGTTTCCTACCTATATCGGATCAAGAGATACGGTGAAAATACTACGTTTTTAGTATCTGGCCACCCCAAATTTAATTTAATTCGTTTTTGCATATTTTTCTAAGATAGTGCTAACAGAAATACGTCCATGGTAAAAATTTGAGTTTCCTACCTATATCGGTTCAAGAGATACGGTGAAAATACTACGTTTTTAGTATCTGGCCACCCCAAAATTAATTTAATTCGTTTTTGCATATTTTTCTAAGATAGTGCTAACAGAAATACGTCCATGGTGAAAATTTGAACTTCCTACCTATATCGGTTCAAGAGATACGGTGAAAATACTACGTTTTTAGTATCTGGCCACCCCAAAATTAATTTAATTCGTTTTTGCATATTTTTCTAAGATAGTGCTAACAGAAATACGTCCATGGTGAAAATTTGAACTTCCTACCTATATCGGTTCAAGAGATACGGTGAAAATACTACGTTTTTAGTATCTGGCCACCCCAAATTTAATTTAATTCGTTTTTGCATATTTTTCTAAGATAGTGCTTACAGAAATACGACCATGGTGAAAATTTGAACTTCCTACCTATATCGGTTCAAGAGATACGGTGAAAATACTACGTTTTTAGTATCTGGCCACCCCAAAATTAATTTAATTCGTTTTTGCATATTTTTCTAAGATAGTGCTAACAGAAATACGTCCATGGTGAAAATTTGAACTTCCTACCTATATCGGTTCAAGAGATACGGTGAAAATACTACGTTTTTAGTATCTGGCCACCCCAAATTTAATTTAATTCGTTTTTGCATATTTTTATAAGGTAGTGCTAACAGAAATACGTCCATGGTAAAAATTTGGTTTTCCTACCTATATCGGTTCAAGAGATACGGTGAAAATACTACGTTTTTAGTATCTGGCCACCCCATATTTAATTTAATTCGTTTTTGCATATTTTTCTAAGATAGTGCTAACACAAATACGTCCATGGTAAAAATTTGAGTTTCCTACCTATATCGGTTCAAGAGATACGGTGAAAATACTACGTTTTTAGTATCTGGCCACCCCAAATTTAATTTAATTCGTTTTTGCATATTTTTCTAAGATAGTGCTAACAGAAATACGTCCATGGTGAAAATTTGAACTTCCTACCTATATCGGTTCAAGAGATACGGTGAAAATACTACGGTTTTTAGTATCTGGCCACCCCAAATTTAATTTAATTCGTTTTTGCATATTTTTCTAAGATAGTGCTAACAGAAATACGTCCATGGTGAAAATTTGAACTTCCTACCTATATCGGTTCAAGAGATACGGTGAAAATACTACGTTTTTAGTATCTGGCCACCCCAAATTTAATTTAATTCGTTTTTGCATATTTTTCTAAGATAGTGCTAACAGAAATACGTCCATGGTGAAAATTTGAACTTCCTACCTATATCGGTTCAAGAGATACGGTGAAAATACTACGTTTTTAGTATCTGGCCACCCCAAATTTAATTTAATTCGTTTTTGCATATTTTTCTAAGATAGTGCTAACAGAAATACGTCCATGGTAAAAATTTGAGTTTCCTACCTATATCGGTTCAAGAGATACGGTGAAAATACTACGTTTTTAGTATCTGGCCACCCCAAATTTAATTTAATTCGTTTTTGCATATTTTTCTAAGATAGTGCTTACAGAAATACGTCCATGGTGAAAATTTGAACTTCCTACCTATATCGGTTCAAGAGATACGGTGAAAATACTACGTTTTTAGTATCTGGCCACCCCAAATTTAATTTAATTCGTTTTTGCATATTTTTCTAAGATAGTGCTAACAGAAATACGTCCATGGTGAAAATTTGAACTTCCTACCTATATCGGTTCAAGAGATACGGTGAAAATACTACGGTTTTTAGTATCTGGCCACCCCAAATTTAATTTAATTCGTTTTTGCATATTTTTCTAAGATAGTGCTTACAGAAATACGTCCATGGTAAAAATTTGGGTTTCCTACCTATATCGGTTCAAGAGATACTACGTTTTTAGTATCTGGCCACCCCAAATTTAATTTATTTCGTTTTTGCATATTTTTCTAAGATAGTGCTTACAGAAATACGTCCATGGTGAAAATTTGAACTTCCTACCTATATCGGTTCAAGAGATATGGTGAAAATACTACGTTTTTAGTATCTGGCCACCCCAAATTTAATTTATTTCGTTTTTGCATATTTTTCTAAGATAGTGCTAACAGAAATACGTCCATGGTAAAAATTTGGGTTTCCTACCTATATCGGTTCAAGAGATACGGTGAAAATACTACGTTTTTAGTATCTGGCCACCCCAAAATTAATTTAATTCGTTTTTGCATATTTTTCTAAGGTAGTGCTAACAGAAATACGTCCATGGTGAAAATTTGAACTTCCTATCTATATCGGTTCAAGAGATATGGTGAAAATACTACGTTTTTAGTATCTGGCCAACCCAAATTTAATTTAATTCGTTTTTGCATATTTTTCTAAGATAGTGCTAACAGAAATACGTCCATGGTGAAAATTTGAACTTCCTACCTATATCGGTTCAAGAGATACGGTGAAAATACTACGTTTTTAGTATCTGGCCACCCCAAAATTAATTTAATTCGTTTTTGCATATTTTTCTAAGATAGTGCTTACAGAAATACGTCCATGGTGAAAATTTGAACTTCCTACCTATATCGGTTCAAGAGATATGGTGAAAATACTACGTTATTAGTATCTGGCCAACCCAACTTTAATTTAATTCGTTTTTGCATATTTTTCTAAGATAGTGCTTACAGAAATACGTCCATGGTGAAAATTTGAACTTCCTACCTATATCGGTTCAAGAGATACGGTGAAAATACTACGTTTTTAGTATCTGGCCACCCCAAATTTAATTTAATTCGTTTTTGCATATTTTTCTAAGATAGTGCTAACAGAAATACGTCCATGGTAAAAATTTGGGTTTCCTACCTATATCGGTTCAAGAGATACGGTGAAAATACTACGTTTTTAGTATCTGGCCACCCCAAAATTAATTTAATTCGTTTTTGCATATTTTTCTAAGGTAGTGCTAACAGAAATACGTCCATGGTGAAAATTTGAACTTCCTATCTATATCGGTTCAAAAGATATGGTGAAAATACTACGTTTTTAGTATCTGGCCAACCCAAATTTAATTTAATTCGTTTTTGCATATTTTTCTAAGATAGTGCTAACAGAAATACGTCCATGGTGAAAATTTGAACTTCCTACCTATATCGGTTCAAGAGATACGGTGAAAATACTACGTTTTTAGTATCTGGCCACCACAAATTTATTTTAATTCGTTTTTGCATATTTTTCTAAGATAGTGCTAACAGAAATACGTCCATGGTGAAAATTTGAACTTCCTACCTATGTCGGTTCAAGAGATACGGTGAAAATACTACGTTTTTAGTATCTGGCCACCCCAAATTTAATTTAATTCGTTTTTGCATATTTTTCTAAGATAGTGCTAACAGAAATACGTCCATGGTAAAAATTTGGGTTTCCTACCTATATCGGTTCAAGAGATACGGTGAAAATACTACGTTTTTAGTATCTGGCCACCCCAAAATTAATTTAATTCGTTTTTGCATATTTTTCTAAGGTAGTGCTAACAGAAATACGTCCATGGTGAAAATTTGAACTTCCTCCCTATATCGGTTCAAGAGATACGGTGAAAATACTACGTTTTTAGTATCTGGCCACCCCAAATTTAATTTAATTCGTTTTTGCATATTTTTCTAAGATAGTGCTAACAGAAATACGTCCATGGTGAAAATTTGAGTTTCCTACCTATATCGGTTCAAGAGATACGGTGAAAATACTACGTTTTTAGTATCTGGCCACCCCAAATTTAATTTAATTCGTTTTTGCATATTTTTCTAAGATAGTGCTTACAGAAATACGTCCTTGGTGAAAATTTGAACTTCCTCCCTATATCGGTTCAAGAGATACGGTGAAAATACTACGTTTTTAGTATCTGGCCACCCCAAATTTAATTTAATTCGTTTTTGCATATTTTTCTAAGATAGTGCTTACAGAAATACGTCCTTGGTGAAAATTTGAACTTCCTCCCTATATCGGTTCAAGAGATACGGTGAAAATACTACGTTTTTAGTATCTGGCCACCCCAAATTTAATTTAATTCGTTTTTGCATATTTTTCTAAGATAGTGCTAACAGAAATACGTCCATGGTGAAAATTTGAGTTTCCTACCTATATCGGTTCAAGAGATACGGTGAAAATACTACGTTTTTAGTATCTGGCCACCCCAAATTTAATTTAATTCGTTTTTGCATATTTTTCTAAGATAGTGCTTACAGAAATACGTCCATGGTAAAAATTTGAGTTTCCTACCTATATCGGTTCAAGAGATACGTTGAAAATACTACGTTTTTAGTATCTGGCCACCCCAAATTTAATTTAATTCGTTTTTGCATATTTTTCTAAGATAGTGCTAACAGAAATACGTCCATGGTAAAAATTTGAGTTTCCTACCTATATCGGTTCAAGAGATACGGTGAAAATACTACGTTTTTAGTATCTGGCCACCCCAAATTTAATTTAATTCATTTTTGCATATTTTTCTAAGATAGTGCTTACAGAAATACGTCCATGGTAAAAATTTGAGTTTCCTACCTATTTCGGTTCAAGAGATACGGTGAAAATACTACGTTTTTAGTATCTGGCCACCCCAAATTTAATTTAATTCGTTTTTGCATATTTTTCTAAGATAGTGCTTACAGAAATATGTCCTTGGTGAAAATTTGAATTTCCTACCTATATCGGTTCAAGAGATACGGTGAAAATACTACGTTTTTAGTATCTGGCCACCCCAAATTTAATTTAATTCGTTTTTGCATATTTTTCTAAGATAGTGCTAACAGAAATACGTCCATGGTAAAAATTTGAGTTTCCTACCTATATCGGTTCAAGAGATACGGTGAAAATACTACGTTTTTAGTATCTGGCCACCCCAAAATTAATTTAATTCGTTTTTGCATATTTTTCTATGATAGTGCTTACAGAAATACGTCCTTGGTAAAAATTTGAGATTCCTACCTATATCGGTTCAAGAGATACGGTGAAAATACCACGTTTTTAGTATCTGGTCACCCCAAATTTAATTTAATTCGTTTTTGCATATTTTTCTAAGATAGTGCTAACAGAAATACGTCCATGGTAAAAATTTGAGTTTCCTACCTATATCGGTTCAAGAGATACGGTGAAAATACCACGTTTTTAGTATCTGGCCACCCCAAATTTAATTTAATTCGTTTTTGCATATTTTTCTAAGATAGTGCTTACAGAAATATGTCCTTGGTGAAAATTTGAACTTCCTCCCTATATCGGTTCAAGAGATACGGTGAAAATACTACGTTTTTAGTATCTGGCCACCCCAAATTTAATTTAATTCGTTTTTGCATATTTTTCTAAGATAGTGCTAACAAAAATACGTCCATGGTGAAAATTTGAGTTTCCTACCTATATCGGTTCAAGAGATACGGTGAAAATACCACGTTTTTAGTATCTGGCCACCCCAAATTTAATTTAATTCGTTTTTGCATATTTTTCTAAGATAGTGCTAACAAAAATACGTCCATGGTGAAAATTTGAACTTCCTCCCTATATCGGTTCAAGAGATACGGTGAAAATACTACGTTTTTAGTATCTGGCCACCCCAAATTTAATTTAATTCGTTTTTGCATATTTTTCTAAGATAGTGCTAACAAAAATACGTCCATGGTGAAAATTTGAACTTCCTCCCTATATCGGTTCAAGAGATACGGTGAAAATACTACGTTTTTAGTATCTGGCCACCCCAAATTTAATTTAATTCGTTTTTGCATATTTTTCTAAGGTAGTGCTAACAGAAATACGTCCATGGTAAAAATTTGGGTTTCCTACCTATATCGGTTCAAGAGATACGGTGAAAATACTACGTTTTTAGTATCTGGCCACCCCAAATTTAATTTAATTCGTTTTTGCATATTTTTCTAAGATAGTGCTAACAGAAATACGTCCATGGTAAAAATTTGAGTTTCCTACCTATATCGGTTCAAGATATACGGTGAAAATACTACGTTTTTAGTGTCTGGCCACCCCAAATTTAATTTAATTCGTTTTTGCATATTTTTCTAAGATAGCGCTAACAGAAAAAAGTCCATGGTAAAAATTTGAGTTTCCTACCTATATCGGTTCAAGAGATACGGTGAAAATACAACGTTTTTAGTGTCTGGCCACCCCAAATTTAATTTAATTCGTTTTTGCATATTTTTCTAAGATAGTGCTTACAGAAATACGTCCATGGTAAAAATTTGAGTTTCCTACCTATATCGGTCCAAGAGATACGGTGAAAATACTACGTTTTTAGCATCTGGCCACCCCAAATTTAATTAAATTCGTTTTTGCATATTTTTCTAAGATAGTGCTTACAGAAATATGTCCTTGGTGAAAATTTGAACTTCCTCCCTATATCGGTTCAAGAGATACGGTGAAAATACTACGTTTTTATTATCTGGCCACCCCAAATTTAATTTAATTCGTTTTTGCATATTTTTCTAAGATAGTGCTTACAGAAATACGTCCTTGGTAAAAATTTGGGTTTCCTACCTATATCGGTTCAAGAGATACGGTGAAAATACTACGTTTTTAGTGTCTGGCCACCCCAAATTTAATTTAATTCGTTTTTGCATATTTTTCTAAGATAGTGCTAACAGAAATACGTCCATGGTGAAAATTTGAGTTTCCTACCTATATCGGTTCAAGAGATACGGTGAAAATACTACGTTTTTAGCATCTGGCCACCCCAAATTTAATTAAATTCGTTTTTGCATATTTTTCTAAGATAGTGCTTACAGAAATATGTCCTTGGTGAAAATTTGAACTTCCTCCCTATATCGGTTCAAGAGATACGGTGAAAATACTACGTTTTTAGTATCTGGCCACCCCAAATTTAATTTAATTCGTTTTTGCATATTTTTCTAAGGTAGTGCTAACAGAAATACGTCCATGGTAAAAATTTGGGTTTCCTACCTATATCGGTTCAAGAGATACGGTGAAAATACTACGTTTTTAGTATCTGGCCACCCCAAATTTAATTTAATTCGTTTTTGCATATTTTTCTAAGGTAGTGCTAACAGAAATACGTCCTTGGTGAAAATTTGGGTTTCCTACCTATATCGGTTCAAGAGATACGGTGAAAATACTTCGTTTTTAGTATCTGGCCACCCCAAATTTAATTTAATTCGTTTTTGCATATTTTTCTAAGATAGTGCTTACAGAAATACGTCCATGGTAAAAATTTGGGTTTCCTACCTATATCGGTTCAAGAGATACGGTGAAAATACTACGTTTTTATTATCTGGCCACCCCAAATTTAATTTAATTCGTTTTTGCATATTTTTCTAAGGTAGTGCTAACAGAAATACGTCCTTGGTGAAAATTTGGGTTTCCTACCTATATCGGTTCAAGAGATACGGTGAAAATACTTCGTTTTTAGTATCTGGCCACCCCAAATTTAATTTAATTCGTTTTTGCATATTTTTCTAAGATAGTGCTTACAGAAATATGTCCTTGGTGAAAATTTGAACTTCCTCCCTATATCGGTTCAAGAGATACGGTGAAAATACTACGTTTTTATTATCTGGCCACCCCAAATTTAATTTAATTCGTTTTTGCATATTTTTCTAAGATAGTGCTTACAGAAATACGTCCTTGGTAAAAATTTGGGTTTCCTACCTATATCGGTTCAAGAGATACGGTGAAAATACTACGTTTTTAGTATCTGGCCACCCCAAATTTAATTTAATTCGTTTTTGCATATTTTTCTAAGATAGTGCTAACAAAAATACGTCCATGGTGAAAATTTGAACTTCCTCCCTATATCGGTTCAAGAGATACGGTGAAAATACTACGTTTTTAGTATCTGGCCACCCCAAATTTAATTTAATTCGTTTTTGCATATTTTTCTAAGATAGTGCTTACAGAAATACGTCCATGGTAAAAATTTGAACTTCCTCCCTATATCGGTTCAAGAGATACGGTGAAAATACTACGTTTTTAGTATCTGGCCACCCCAAATTTAATTTAATTCGTTTTTGCATATTTTTCTAAGATAGTGCTTACAGAAATACGTCCTTGGTGAACATTTGAACTTCCTCCCTATATCGGTTCAAGAGATACGGTGAAAATACTACGTTTTTAGTATCTGGCCACCCCAAATTTAATTTAATTCGTTTTTGCATATTTTTCTAAGATAGTGCTAACAGAAATACGTCCATGGTGAAAATTTGAGTTTCCTACCTATATCGGTTCAAGAGATACGGTGAAAATACTACGTTTTTAGTATCTGGCCACCCCAAATTTAATTTAATTCGTTTTTGCATATTTTTCTAAGATAGTGCTTACAGAAATACGTCCATGGTAAAAATTTGAGTTTCCTACCTATATCGGTTCAAGAGATACGGTGAAAATACTACGTTTTTAGTATCTGGCCACCCCAAATTTAATTTAATTCGTTTTTGCATATTTTTCTAAGGTAGTGCTAACGGAAATACGTCCTTGGTGAAAATTTGGGTTTCCTACCTATATCGGTTCAAGAGATACGGTGAAAATACTTCGTTTTTAGTATCTGGCCACCCCAAATTTAATTTAATTCGTTTTGCATATTTTTCTAAGATAGTGCTTACAGAAATACGTCCATGGTAAAAATTTGGGTTTCCTACCTATATCGGTTCAAGAGATACGGTGAAAATACCACGTTTTTAGTATCTGGCCACCCCAAATTTAATTTAATTCGTTTTTGCATATTTTTCTAAGATAGTGCTAACAGAAATACGTCCTTGGTGAAAATTTGAACTTCCTCCCTATATCGGTTCAAGAGATACGGTGAAAATACTACGTTTTTAGTATCTGGCCACCCCAAATTTAATTTAATTCGTTTTTGCATATTTTTCTAAGATAGTGCTAACAGAAATACGTCCTTGGTGAAAATTTGAACTTCCTCCCTATATCGGTTCAAGAGATACGGTGAAAATACTACGTTTTTAGTATCTGGCCACCCCAAATTTAATTTAATTCGTTTTTGCATATTTTTCTAAGGTAGTGCTAACAGAAATACGTCCTTGGTGAAAATTTGGGTTTCCTACCTATATCGGTTCAAGAGATACGGTGAAAATACTACGTTTTTAGTATCTGGCCACCCCAAATTTAATTTAATTCGTTTTTGCATATTTTTCTAAGATAGTGCTTACAGAAATACGTCCATGGTAAAAATTTGGGTTTCCTACCTATATCGGTTCAAGAGATACGGTGAAAATACTACGTTTTTAGTATCTGGCCACCCCAAATTTAATTTAATTCGTTTTTGCATATTTTTCTAAGGTAGTGCTAACAGAAATACGTCCATGGTAAAAATTTGGGTTTCCTACCTATATCGGTTCAAGAGATACGGTGAAAATACTACGTTTTTAGTATCTGGCCACCCCAAATTTAATTTAATTCGTTTTTGCATATTTTTCTAAGATAGTGCTTACAGAAATACGTCCATGGTAAAAATTTGAGTTTCCTACCTATTTCGGTTCAAGAGATACGGTGAAAATACTACGTTTTTAGTATCTGGCCACCCCAAATTTAATTTAATTCGTTTTTGCATATTTTTCTAAGGTAGTGCTTACAGAAATACGTCCATGGTAAAAATTTGAGTTTCCTACCTATATCGGTTCAAGAGATACGGTGAAAATACTACGTTTTTAGTATCTGGCCACCCCAAATTTAATTTAATTCGTTTTTGCATATTTTTCTAAGATAGTGCTTACAGAAATATGTCCTTGGTGAAAATTTGAACTTCCTCCCTATATCGGTTCAAGAGATACGGTGAAAATACTACGTTTTTAGTATCTGGCCACCCCAAATTTAATTTAATTCGTTTTTGCATATTTTTCTAAGATAGTGCTAACAGAAATACGTCCATGGTGAAAATTTGAGTTTCCTACCTATATCGGTTCAAGAGATACGGTGAAAATACTACGTTTTTAGTATCTGGCCACCCCAAATTTAATTTAATTCGTTTTTGCATATTTTTCTAAGATAGTGCTTACAGAAATACGTCCTTGGTGAAAATTTGAGTTTCCTACCTATATCGGTTCAAGAGATACGGTGAAAATACTACGTTTTTAGTATCTGGCCACCCCAAATTTAATTTAATTCGTTTTTGCATATTTTTCTAAGATAGTGCTTACAGAAATACGTCCTTGGTGAACATTTGAACTTCCTCCCTATATCGGTTCAAGAGATACGGTGAAAATACTACGTTTTTAGTATCTGGCCACCCCAAATTTAATTTAATTCGTTTTTGCATATTTTTCTAAGATAGTGCTTACAGAAATACGTCCTTGGTGAAAATTTGAGTTTCCTACCTATATCGGTTCAAGAGATACGGTGAAAATACTACGTTTTTAGTATCTGGCCACCCCAAATTTAATTTAATTCGTTTTTGCATATTTTTCTAAGATAGTGCTTACAGAAATACGTCCTTGGTGAAAATTTGAACTTCCTCCCTATATCGGTTCAAGAGATACGGTGAAAATACTACGTTTTTAGTATCTGGCCACCCCAAATTTAATTTAATTCGTTTTTGCATATTTTGCTAAGATAGTGCTTACAGAAATACGTCCATGGTAAAAATTTGAGTTTCCTACCTATTTCGGTTCAAGAGATACGGTGAAAATACTACGTTTTTAGTATCTGGCCACCCCAAATTTAATTTAATTCGTTTTTGCATATTTTTCTAAGATAGTGCTTACAGAAATACGTCCATGGTAAAAATTTGAGTTTCCTACCTATTTCGGTTCAAGAGATACGGTGAAAATACTACGTTTTTAGTATCTGGCCACCCCAAATTTAATTTAATTCGTTTTTGCATATTTTTCTAAGGTAGTGCTTACAGAAATACGTCCATGGTAAAAATTTGAGTTTCCTACCTATATCGGTTCAAGAGATACGGTGAAAATACTACGTTTTTAGTATCTGGCCACCCCAAATTTAATTTAATTCGTTTTTGCATATTTTTCTAAGATAGTGCTTACAGAAATATGTCCTTGGTGAAAATTTGAACTTCCTCCCTATATCGGTTCAAGAGATACGGTGAAAATACTACGTTTTTAGTATCTGGCCACCCCAAATTTAATTTAATTCGTTTTTGCATATTTTTCTAAGATAGTGCTAACAGAAATACGTCCATGGTGAAAATTTGAGTTTCCTACCTATATCGGTTCAAGAGATACGGTGAAAATACTACGTTTTTAGTATCTGGCCACCCCAAATTTAATTTAATTCGTTTTTGCATATTTTTCTAAGATAGTGCTTACAGAAATACGTCCTTGGTGAAAATTTGAGTTTCCTACCTATATCGGTTCAAGAGATACGGTGAAAATACTACGTTTTTAGTATCTGGCCACCCCAAATTTAATTTAATTCGTTTTTGCATATTTTTCTAAGATAGTGCTTACAGAAATACGTCCTTGGTGAACATTTGAACTTCCTCCCTATATCGGTTCAAGAGATACGGTGAAAATACTACGTTTTTAGTATCTGGCCACCCCAAATTTAATTTAATTCGTTTTTGCATATTTTTCTAAGATAGTGCTTACAGAAATACGTCCTTGGTGAAAATTTGAGTTTCCTACCTATATCGGTTCAAGAGATACGGTGAAAATACTACGTTTTTAGTATCTGGCCACCCCAAATTTAATTTAATTCGTTTTTGCATATTTTTCTAAGATAGTGCTTACAGAAATACGTCCTTGGTGAAAATTTGAACTTCCTCCCTATATCGGTTCAAGAGATACGGTGAAAATACTACGTTTTTAGTATCTGGCCACCCCAAATTTAATTTAATTCGTTTTTGCATATTTTTCTAAGATAGTGCTAACAGAAATACGTCCATGGTGAAAATTTGAGTTTCCTACCTATATCGGTTCAAGAGATACGGTGAAAATACTACGTTTTTAGTATCTGGCCACCCCAAATTTAATTTAATTCGTTTTTGCATATTTTGCTAAGATAGTGCTTACAGAAATACGTCCATGGTAAAAATTTGAGTTTCCTACCTATTTCGGTTCAAGAGATACGGTGAAAATACTACGTTTTTAGTATCTGGCCACCCCAAATTTAATTTAATTCGTTTTTGCATATTTTTCTAAGATAGTGCTAACAGAAATACGTCCATGGTGAAAATTTGAGTTTCCTACCTATATCGGTTCAAGAGATACGGTGAAAATACTACGTTTTTAGTATCTGGCCACCCCAAATTTAATTTAATTCGTTTTTGCATATTTTTCTAAGATAGTGCTTACAGAAATACGTCCTTGGTGAAAATTTGAGTTTCCTACCTATATCGGTTCAAGAGATACGGTGAAAATACTACGTTTTTAGTATCTGGCCACCCCAAATTTAATTTAATTCGTTTTTGCATATTTTTCTAAGATAGTGCTTACAGAAATACGTCCTTGGTGAACATTTGAACTTCCTCCCTATATCGGTTCAAGAGATACGGTGAAAATACTACGTTTTTAGTATCTGGCCACCCCAAATTTAATTTAATTCGTTTTTGCATATTTTTCTAAGATAGTGCTTACAGAAATACGTCCTTGGTGAAAATTTGAGTTTCCTACCTATATCGGTTCAAGAGATACGGTGAAAATACTACGTTTTTAGTATCTGGCCACCCCAAATTTAATTTAATTCGTTTTTGCATATTTTTCTAAGATAGTGCTTACAGAAATACGTCCTTGGTGAAAATTTGAACTTCCTCCCTATATCGGTTCAAGAGATACGGTGAAAATACTACGTTTTTAGTATCTGGCCACCCCAAATTTAATTTAATTCGTTTTTGCATATTTTTCTAAGATAGTGCTAACAGAAATACGTCCATGGTGAAAATTTGAGTTTCCTACCTATATCGGTTCAAGAGATACGGTGAAAATACTACGTTTTTAGTATCTGGCCACCCCAAATTTAATTTAATTCGTTTTTGCATATTTTGCTAAGATAGTGCTTACAGAAATACGTCCATGGTAAAAATTTGAGTTTCCTACCTATTTCGGTTCAAGAGATACGGTGAAAATACTACGTTTTTAGTATCTGGCCACCCCAAATTTAATTTAATTCGTTTTTGCATATTTTTCTAAGATAGTGCTTACAGAAATACGTCCTTGGTAAAAATTTGGGTTTCCTACCTATATCGGTTCAAGAGATACGGTGAAAATACTACGTTTTTAGTATCTGGCCACCCCAAATTTAATTTAATTCGTTTTTGCATATTTTTCTAAGATAGTGCTAACAAAAATACGTCCATGGTGAAAATTTGAACTTCCTCCCTATATCGGTTCAAGAGATACGGTGAAAATACTACGTTTTTAGTATCTGGCCACCCCAAATTTAATTTAATTCGTTTTTGCATATTTTTCTAAGATAGTGCTTACAGAAATACGTCCATGGTAAAAATTTGAACTTCCTCCCTATATCGGTTCAAGAGATACGGTGAAAATACTACGTTTTTAGTATCTGGCCACCCCAAATTTAATTTAATTCGTTTTTGCATATTTTTCTAAGATAGTGCTTACAGAAATACGTCCTTGGTGAACATTTGAACTTCCTCCCTATATCGGTTCAAGAGATACGGTGAAAATACTACGTTTTTAGTATCTGGCCACCCCAAATTTAATTTAATTCGTTTTTGCATATTTTTCTAAGATAGTGCTAACAGAAATACGTCCATGGTGAAAATTTGAGTTTCCTACCTATATCGGTTCAAGAGATACGGTGAAAATACTACGTTTTTAGTATCTGGCCACCCCAAATTTAATTTAATTCGTTTTTGCATATTTTTCTAAGATAGTGCTTACAGAAATACGTCCATGGTAAAAATTTGAGTTTCCTACCTATATCGGTTCAAGAGATACGGTGAAAATACTACGTTTTTAGTATCTGGCCACCCCAAATTTAATTTAATTCGTTTTTGCATATTTTTCTAAGGTAGTGCTAACGGAAATACGTCCTTGGTGAAAATTTGGGTTTCCTACCTATATCGGTTCAAGAGATACGGTGAAAATACTTCGTTTTTAGTATCTGGCCACCCCAAATTTAATTTAATTCGTTTTGCATATTTTTCTAAGATAGTGCTTACAGAAATACGTCCATGGTAAAAATTTGGGTTTCCTACCTATATCGGTTCAAGAGATACGGTGAAAATACCACGTTTTTAGTATCTGGCCACCCCAAATTTAATTTAATTCGTTTTTGCATATTTTTCTAAGATAGTGCTAACAGAAATACGTCCTTGGTGAAAATTTGAACTTCCTCCCTATATCGGTTCAAGAGATACGGTGAAAATACTACGTTTTTAGTATCTGGCCACCCCAAATTTAATTTAATTCGTTTTTGCATATTTTTCTAAGATAGTGCTAACAGAAATACGTCCTTGGTGAAAATTTGAACTTCCTCCCTATATCGGTTCAAGAGATACGGTGAAAATACTACGTTTTTAGTATCTGGCCACCCCAAATTTAATTTAATTCGTTTTTGCATATTTTTCTAAGGTAGTGCTAACAGAAATACGTCCTTGGTGAAAATTTGGGTTTCCTACCTATATCGGTTCAAGAGATACGGTGAAAATACTACGTTTTTAGTATCTGGCCACCCCAAATTTAATTTAATTCGTTTTTGCATATTTTTCTAAGATAGTGCTTACAGAAATACGTCCATGGTAAAAATTTGGGTTTCCTACCTATATCGGTTCAAGAGATACGGTGAAAATACTACGTTTTTAGTATCTGGCCACCCCAAATTTAATTTAATTCGTTTTTGCATATTTTTCTAAGGTAGTGCTAACAGAAATACGTCCATGGTAAAAATTTGGGTTTCCTACCTATATCGGTTCAAGAGATACGGTGAAAATACTACGTTTTTAGTATCTGGCCACCCCAAATTTAATTTAATTCGTTTTTGCATATTTTTCTAAGATAGTGCTTACAGAAATACGTCCATGGTAAAAATTTGAGTTTCCTACCTATTTCGGTTCAAGAGATACGGTGAAAATACTACGTTTTTAGTATCTGGCCACCCCAAATTTAATTTAATTCGTTTTTGCATATTTTTCTAAGGTAGTGCTTACAGAAATACGTCCATGGTAAAAATTTGAGTTTCCTACCTATATCGGTTCAAGAGATACGGTGAAAATACTACGTTTTTAGTATCTGGCCACCCCAAATTTAATTTAATTCGTTTTTGCATATTTTTCTAAGATAGTGCTTACAGAAATATGTCCTTGGTGAAAATTTGAACTTCCTCCCTATATCGGTTCAAGAGATACGGTGAAAATACTACGTTTTTAGTATCTGGCCACCCCAAATTTAATTTAATTCGTTTTTGCATATTTTTCTAAGATAGTGCTAACAGAAATACGTCCATGGTGAAAATTTGAGTTTCCTACCTATATCGGTTCAAGAGATACGGTGAAAATACTACGTTTTTAGTATCTGGCCACCCCAAATTTAATTTAATTCGTTTTTGCATATTTTTCTAAGATAGTGCTTACAGAAATACGTCCTTGGTGAAAATTTGAGTTTCCTACCTATATCGGTTCAAGAGATACGGTGAAAATACTACGTTTTTAGTATCTGGCCACCCCAAATTTAATTTAATTCGTTTTTGCATATTTTTCTAAGATAGTGCTTACAGAAATACGTCCTTGGTGAACATTTGAACTTCCTCCCTATATCGGTTCAAGAGATACGGTGAAAATACTACGTTTTTAGTATCTGGCCACCCCAAATTTAATTTAATTCGTTTTTGCATATTTTTCTAAGATAGTGCTTACAGAAATACGTCCTTGGTGAAAATTTGAGTTTCCTACCTATATCGGTTCAAGAGATACGGTGAAAATACTACGTTTTTAGTATCTGGCCACCCCAAATTTAATTTAATTCGTTTTTGCATATTTTTCTAAGATAGTGCTTACAGAAATACGTCCTTGGTGAAAATTTGAACTTCCTCCCTATATCGGTTCAAGAGATACGGTGAAAATACTACGTTTTTAGTATCTGGCCACCCCAAATTTAATTTAATTCGTTTTTGCATATTTTTCTAAGATAGTGCTAACAGAAATACGTCCATGGTGAAAATTTGAGTTTCCTACCTATATCGGTTCAAGAGATACGGTGAAAATACTACGTTTTTAGTATCTGGCCACCCCAAATTTAATTTAATTCGTTTTTGCATATTTTGCTAAGATAGTGCTTACAGAAATACGTCCATGGTAAAAATTTGAGTTTCCTACCTATTTCGGTTCAAGAGATACGGTGAAAATACTACGTTTTTAGTATCTGGCCACCCCAAATTTAATTTAATTCGTTTTTGCATATTTTTCTAAGATAGTGCTTACAGAAATACGTCCATGGTAAAAATTTGAGTTTCCTACCTATATCGGTTCAAGAGATACGGTGAAAATACAACGTTTTTAGTGTCTGGCCACCCCAAATTTAATTTAATTCGTTTTTGCATATTTTTCTAAGATAGTGCTTACAGAAATACGTCCATGGTAAAAATTTGGGTTTCCTACCTATATCGGTTCAAGAGATACGGTGAAAATACTACGTTTTTAGTATCTGGCCACCCCAAATTTAATTTAATTCGTTTTTGCATATTTTTCTAAGATAGTGCTAACAGAAATACGTCCATGGTAAAAATTTGAGTTTCCTACCTATATCGGTTCAAGAGATACGGTGAAAATACTACGTTTTTAGTATCTGGCCACCCCAAATTTAATTTAATTCGTTTTTGCATATTTTTCTAAGATAGTGCTTACAGAAATACGTCCATGGTAAAAATTTGAGTTTCCTACCTATTTCGGTTCAAGAGATACGGTGAAAATACTACGTTTTTAGTATCTGGCCACCCCAAATTTAATTTAATTCGTTTTTGCATATTTTTCTAAGATAGTGCTTACAGAAATACGTCCATGGTAAAAATTTGAGTTTCCTACCTATTTCGGTTCAAGAGATACGGTGAAAATACTACGTTTTTAGTATCTGGCCACCCCAAATTTAATTTAATTCGTTTTTGCATATTTTTCTAAGATAGTGCTTACAGAAATACGTCCATGGTAAAAATTTGAGTTTCCTACCTATTTCGGTTCAAGAGATACGGTGAAAATACTACGTTTTTAGTATCTGGCCACCCCAAATTTAATTTAATTCGTTTTTGCATATTTTTCTAAGATAGTGCTAACAGAAATACGTCCATGGTAAAAATTTGAGTTTCCTACCTATATCGGTTCAAGAGATACGGTGAAAATACTACGTTTTTAGTATCTGGCCACCCCAAATTTAATTTAATTCGTTTTTGCATATTTTTCTAAGATAGTGCTAACAGAAATACGTCCATGGTAAAAATTTGAGTTTCCTACCTAGATCGGTTCAAGAGATACGGTGAAAATACTACGTTTTTAGTATCTGGCCACCCCAAATTTAATTTAATTCGTTTTTGCATATTTTTCTAAGATAGTGCTAACAGAAATACGTCCATGGTGAAAATTTGAACTTCCTACCTATATCGGTTCAAGAGATACGGTGAAAATACTACGTTTTTAGTATCTGGCCACCCCAAATTTAATTTAATTCGTTTTTGCATATTTTTCTAAGATAGTGCTTACAGAAATACGTCCATGGTAAAAATTTGAGTTTCCTACCTATTTCGGTTCAAGAGATACGGTGAAAATACTACGTTTTTAGTATCTGGCGACCCCAAATTTAATTTAATTCGTTTTTGCATATTTTTCTAAGATAGTGCTTACAGAAATACGTCCATGGTAAAAATTTGAGTTTCCTACCTATATCGGTTCAAGAGATACGGTGAAAATACAACGTTTTTAGTGTCTGGCCACCCCAAATTTAATTTAATTCGTTTTTGCATATTTTTCTAAGATAGTGCTTACAGATATACGTCCTTGGTGAAAATTTGAGTTTCCTACCTATATCGGTTCAAGAGATACGGTGAAAATACCACGTTTTTAGTATCTGGCCACCCCAAATTTAATTTAATTCGTTTTTGCATATTTTTCTAAGATAGTGCTTACAGAAATATGTCCTTGGTGAAAATTTGAACTTCCTCCCTATATCGGTTCAAGAGATACGGTGAAAATACTACGTTTTTAGTATCTGGCCACCCCAAATTTAATTTAATTCGTTTTTGCATATTTTTCTAAGATAGTGCTAACAAAAATACGTCCATGGTGAAAATTTGAACTTCCTCCCTATATCGGTTCAAGAGATACGGTGAAAATACTACGTTTTTAGTATCTGGCCACCCCAAATTTAATTTAATTCGTTTTTGCATATTTTTCTAAGGTAGTGCTAACAGAAATACGTCCATGGTAAAAATTTGGGTTTCCTACCTATATCGGTTCAAGAGATACGGTGAAAATACTACGTTTTTAGTATCTGGCCACCCCAAATTTAATTTAATTCGTTTTTGCATATTTTTCTAAGGTAGTGCTAACAGAAATACGTCCATGGTAAAAATTTGGGTTTCCTACCTATATCGGTTCAAGAGATACGGTGAAAATACTTCGTTTTTAGTATCTGGCCACCCCAAATTTAATTTAATTCGTTTTTGCATATTTTTCTAAGATAGTGCTAACAGAAATACGTCCATGGTAAAAATTTGGGTTTCCTACCTATATCGGTTCAAGAGATACGGTGAAAATACAACGTTTTTAGTGTCTGGCCACCCCAAATTTAATTTAATTCGTTTTTGCATATTTTTCTAAGATAGTGCTTACAGATATACGTCCTTGGTGAAAATTTGAGTTTCCTACCTATATCGGTTCAAGAGATACGGTGAAAATACTACGTTTTTAGTGTCTGGCCACCCCAAATTTAATTTAATTCGTTTTTGCATATTTTTCTTAGATAGTGCTAACAGAAATACGTCCATGGTAAAAATTTGAGTTTCCTACCTATATCGGTTCAAGAGATACGGTGAAAATACTACGTTTTTAGTGTCTGGCCACCCCAAATTTAATTTAATTCGTTTTTGCATATTTTTCTAAGATAGTGCTAACAGAAAAAAGTCCATGGTAAAAATTTGAGTTTCCTACCTATATCGGTTCAAGAGATACGGTGAAAATACTACGTTTTTAGTATGTGGCCACCCCAAACTTGATTTAATTCGTTTTTGCATATTTTTCGAAGATAGTGCTAACAGAAATACGTCCATGGTAAAAATTTGAACTTCCTACCTGTATCGGTACAAGAGATACGGTGAAAATACTACGTTTTTAGTATATGGCCACCCATAACTTGTTTTAATTTGTGTTTTACTATTCGTATGGGGTAGAGGCAATAGAAATACGTCTGCTGTGAAAATTTGAACCTCCTAATTTTAACGATTCAAGAGAATTTATGTTTACATAAAAGCATTTGCATTTTATTTTACATACTACATAAAATTTATTTTGTTTTGTTTGGCTTTACATAAGCACATTTTATTTAATATTAATTATTTTAACTAACTTATTTCATACTACAAGCGTAAATGTAAATTAAATATCTTTAAAGACACAAAACAAAGGCACAAACAAGTGTAAATAATCAATTCACGGCTAAAATTTTTAAGAATATAAATGGTTACGCTTCGGGGTGATACTTATTATTTTTTTCCTAATTGTTCCTTCCTAATATCCTGTGTAAAAATATCTTAAATTCCATTCCGACACATTTTGCCGCTTCCATTATCAAGCGTTCCATATTATTGTACGCCTGAGACTCTCCGTTTGGCAGCCGCTTGTTACTGAGTAGTCATAACGATAATAAACAACTTAGTTGTTGGCTTGTTAAATAAACAACTTAGTTGTTGGCACAAAGCGCCTGAGCAAATTTTTTACACATAATATGCAGCTACGAAGCTGATAGCAACCGGGCAACGCGCCATTAGCAAATAGTTTTATTATTTTAACTTTATTATTATAAGTCGTACAAAGATGAGGTCGTGGCATCAGGTTTTATTTATTTAAAGAAGAACACTTTGTTTTTAAATGAGTTACATGTGTTAATAAAAGACAATATTATTTATTATTTATTTATTTAATACTTTATCACACATTATTATAAACACATGGTTTTAAGACACAATATAAAGAAATATGCATAATGTGTAAAGGGCGGCCTTATCACTACTAAGCGATCTCTTCCAGGCAACCCAAACACAGGAGATATTAAAAACGGTTGTAAGGAGAACACCTACACAAATGCCAAAACAAGAAAGACAGTTACAGTTTAGACAGGAGACAAATTTAAGATATAGGTTGATCATAACAGTTTCGAATTACTGATCAGGATACGAAATTGAAAGATGTTTAACTAGACGAGGTTTAAAGGTGAAGAGAGAAGGAGCCAGGCGTACGGAGTCAGGTAAGGAGTTCCAAAGTTTCACTGCGCAATCAATAAACGACATTCCGTAATATTTGGTTTTATTTAATTAAAAAATCTAATTTACATAAAAATGTTCATTGACGTTCAATATACGTAGTCTGTTTGACTCGAATGATCTATTACTGTCAAATGCCAAAACTGTCAGTGACAAGTGCCAACTCTCAAAATTTCAATTCTCAAATTCTTTTCGCTTTGATATTTTAGTGCATAGCGTGCTATTTTGGTAATTTTTATTTTATTTTCATTAATAACTGTAAAATAAATGTGATCGTGATTAAAATAGTGCTAATTTTTCATTTCAGATAATCAAAATGCAGAACGACGCTGGAGAATTCGTTGACCTCTACTGCCCCAGGAAATGGTAAGCCGAAACGTTTTAAGGTTATGTTTTATGTTACAGTTTTTAACCATATTTCAATTTATATCTTGCATTATTATGATTAATCATGCCATAGATATTTAGAAAACTACATTATTTTATATTTCACGTGGAGGTTCAAACACAACTCAATTTTGTTTAGTAGATTCGCTGTCAATGTGGAAATATAATTCCATGTGTGTATTTCGATAACCATACCTTCAGATATGATGGCAGAAAATATACATTTTTCGTTTCTATTTACAGTTAAACAAATAATTCAATATTTCCAGCATATGAGATTGTTTTTGAAGAAGTATTGATGAAGTAAAAGTGCAATGTTAAAAATATAGTTTCGGTAATTCAAAGAAATAATGTGTACAATACATGGTCAGAATCTTATATTGAAGTAGTGATCATGAAATTATAATATTGCTACAATTGAAGTAAAACTATAAAGCTACATATTATTTTAATTACAATCATATTCATTACCGCATACTTACTTCCAACCACAACTGCATCTGCCGATGATTAATTTCTACCTAAAAACAGGTATTTAAGTTATTCCTGTTTCTTCTCAAACAAATTTAAATAATTAGATTAAATAATAATGTATAAATCAGAAACAATTCACTCACAGCTATGCCACCACAACTTATAAGCTTAATTGATATAAATATTACATATTATAAAATAAAAAATAGTTGATTGCTTAATGTGTTACAATATACTAAAAAAATCAATTGAAAAACTGTTTGGAGGTAGAATTTTATGTGTAATGTGAATCTCAAGTATCGGGAAATACTTGTTACTACTTCAAAGAATATCATTGATAAATTTTCACAAGATACCATTTATTACAATATATTATACCCTCAACTTTGAATGGAATTAATAAATATACATCAATCTCAGACTATTTCTTGCGCTATAAAACCATATTTCCTTTATTTATTGGCTATTTAAGTTCTATATGTGTACAAAAAATTAAATTATAAGGAAGGAAATTTTTTAGTACAGCACTCTCGTAGACCGATATTTATTAAATGTGAAGGTGGTTTTAATTGTAATGGGTATAATATAATACTTATGCTAAATAAAATTATATATTGAATAAATGAAATTTTAACTTTAGAAGATTTCACTCAAACATACATTAAAACAAAATTTATCCTTGTGAATATATCATTGGATGCTTAATACACTTCACTTGCGAAACAATTGAAACTATATTAAACAATTAATTTAATTCCAATATATAAAATTTAATAATGTTCGAACTTCAATTCCTCCGAAACGGCTTGACCGATTCTCATGAAACTTTGCGTGCGTATTGTACCTACTCAAGTAGGTCTGAGAATTGGCCAACATCTATTTTTCATGTTAAGGGTAGTCCACCCTAAAAATTTTATTTAATTTTTTTGACAAAATTTTTAGTTTTAATTTTTTTATGATACAACATACAAAAATACATACAATCCTAAATTTTCACCCTACTACAATCAATCCTTATTTTTTATTAATTAATTAATACCGGATCAGCTAGTATATTATACATAATAAATGGATTTCTGAATTTGATCAAGAATGATCATGAACAAGTTTTTGCCTCGGCTATAATCATATATATATCAATATAGCATTGTTAAATTCAACGCAACTCTACATTTGATATGTTTGTGTTAGTGTATAGTGTAGGTCCTCATTTAATGAGGTCGGTAGGTAGTTTTTATAGGTTAAATCAGTTTTTGCTCCCAAGCACAATAAATAATCTATATCTAGTGTAGTATAAGCTTACATCGGTCTGCTGTCTTTTCAATTAAATTTATAAATTTGACTCCACAGCGGATGGATAAATTTTATTATTTTAATTTTTGTTACCTAATTTAACAAATTGTATTTAATAGGGTCTTAAACTGGACCAATTCAGAAAATTCTCACCAATTCACCATCAGATAAAGGAAACTTTACTGATTGATATATTTTATGAAATATTGTTTTTTTGTTTTATATTGCATTTTGAAAATTGTGTTAACGAAATTCCAGCTCGGCGAGCAACCGCCTCATTCACGCCAAGGACCACGCCTCGGTGCAGCTGGTGATCGCTGACGTGGACCCAGCCACTGGCAGAGCTGCTGACACATCCAAGATGTACGTCATCTGCGGAGCAATCAGACGGATGGGGGAGTCCGATGACTGCATCGTCAGGCTCACCAAGAAGGATGGCATACTTACAAAGTGCGTTTTATGGGATTTTAAAGAATCATATCACTTGGTTTTGACCTAGCATTTTTAAATGAAAGATAGTTGATCTTGGTTTTTGCCCGTTTGGCCTGTTTTTACATGTAACCTAAACTGTGGATGTCATCATATATGATGTTAGATTTAGTTGTGAGAGCGGTGAATTGTTCAAATCTACCTGCACAATCCAGTAATACAATGAATATAGACAATTTATCATTTAATAGAGAAATATTAGATACAACTTATAAATTGTTTAGAAAGTCAATGAATTTTAGTGTTTAAAAATTGTATGGATCTTTTTTGAATGCCGATCAATGCTCTTTTAAGTGCTATTTGACAGATACAATAATATAATTACATATTTCAACAGGAATTGATTTTGTATTCATCTTTAGTTACTTCAGCAATGATTGTGGATAACTCATTGTGGTCTCGCTCCATTTGATGGCAGTCAAATTGTGTCTGTTAGTGTTTTATGCCAAAACTTGGATTTTAATGATTCTACAATAAAATAGCTAACATCAAATTAACATCTTGGCGATGATACATAATAATTTTATTTTCCTTGTTTCAGGAACTATTGATGGAGGGTAGGATTTAAGGGAAAATAAAAAAAAATCAAAAATACAGTGTTTTATTTGAGTTTTCATCTCATCTTAGGAAAAGTTGGCAAATATTGATTTTCTCATGTTTTAGTTAAATAATTGTAAATAATTTCTCATTAATTATGTCTCTTTTTATTTTGATTCTCATATATATTCATTTATTTGACGCAATTGTGAATACCGACCACAGGGTCCCAGGTTCGATCCACGTTAAAATTAATATCGGATGAGAATATATTTAATAAAAATAATATTTTTAGTTTAGGCCAAAACTGATATATCCCAAAATAAGTATTTTAAGACGGTCTAGATATGGTATAAATTGACGCAAACACATTAATTATATTTAAATTCAATATTTGTGTTTTTAATTTATGCTGAGTTAATTGGAGAACTAAAATTATTAATTTTTGTCTAGTTTAGTTTACAAAAGCTATTACATTACAGTTTTGAGTGGTTGACAACTGTGTGACAAATAAAGCTTTCTACAAACGGAGATATAAATTCATGTAGGCTCACAACAATTCTATTATGTAGTTTATTTTGAATACAAAATTTTACCGGCAAAAAAAACAGGCATATTTCGCCCCGCCACCGGAGCATCATCGGACGATGATCATCATCATCCTCTACGAACAGCTGGTAAATTAGTTTTTTTGATGTCAACTGACTAGTGTAATAAAATAAAATACAGATATTTGTGGGATGCAAATCTGTGTCTATATATAATTTATGAGTATCTTTTGCGTTACGACCACACGTTCACCTTGGGGCTAACATGAAATAGAGTAAAAGAATTGAGATAAATACACGCGATATGGAAAATATCTATACTTTTGATAATATTTTAGTTATACATATAAAATTACACCTTTAATAAAACAATGTCGACGTATAATATTTTATTCAATGTAGAGGAACCAAGCGGACTAATCTATTCGCAGTGGAAGTTCGATCTCATGAGGTTGGTGCGAGGCGTCAGCGGCCCCCGCAGCCAGGTCTGCCCCCGGCTGGTGGCCGGCAGATGGTCTTCTTCTTGCAACCTCCAGCCACCACCAGCACCGCCCACCAAACCGCCCAACCCAACGCGCCCCACATCTACCATCCAAAACTCCCAATCACTTAAACGGGCAAACCGGAGGCTCGCAAGCGCGTTGCCGTCCTTTATTATGGTCATATGACCAATGACATTTTGAGATTCTACCATCAAATCACACATAATACCACCATATAGAAAATCAATATGAATTTGGGCTAAAGAAAATTAAAAAAAGAGAGAGACTGTTGTAAGTGGTATCATTGTCGGAATACCTTTCCGGTCACCAGTACTTCGGCTTGCAGCCGCCTGGGCAGCGTGGCGGGCGACAGGACGACTTCCGCTTACAGGCCACGGCAGCTGCCACCTGCAACCCCCACCAATAGCCTTCACCAAACCTGCTAACCATCAGCTGGCTGAAGCCAATGCTGAGGTCGCTGTCGTGCACCTACCCCTATTGCTGTGGCATGACCGTAAGGCAAGGAATACCATGCAGTTACGCCATTTTTTTTTTAAACAGGAGGCACACCTGATGTTAAGCGACACCGCCGCCCATAGACTCACCAGTGCGTTGCCGGCCTTTAAGATGCTTATTTCTCTTCAAGCCCTATATTGTAATCGTGTTACATATGATTTTGAAAAAGTGATATGAGAAGCGATTTTACGTCTGCTAAATCCTAAGTTTAGATAGGTCCATGGTTAAAATGACTTGTATAGGGGCATACAATATTTAAATATTGATCATTACATATTAATTTTCACCAATTGGTCGTCATCGTGAATAGAATGCTAGTATAAAAAACTTTCAATAGTTTAACATTGTTTAAATTGTCTTCTAAATTTAGGTTCTGAATCTTTGGAAGTATATGTTAATATATATTGTATAAATAAAAGAAATCAATAATACCTAATGATACGAATTGATATTTGGAAAAAAAATACTGTCACTTCCATGCAATATAAAATTGAACTAAATTTAATTTACAATTAAATGGTATTCAGAGTTCGGACTATATAGAATCAAAGAGTGTCTTAATAATGGGAACTTATTTGAAAAAATAAAAGAAAATAGTAATATTGTATTAGTTTTGAACATTTCCATAAATACTATAAAGCTGAAGAGGTGTTCCAGGAACTGCTGATTAAAATTGAATTTTCCTGGATAAAATATATTTTTCACAAAAAATTGTAAGAATCCAAAGTTTCATTACAAAGAGTTAAATGAGTCGATTTCATTAATTTCGCTTTTAATTATGTCATTTATTTGTTGTAAAGTCCATTTATAGACACCTAAAGACACTTTTTCATGGCTTTCTGACGAAAATGAATATATTTGAATTTATCCATCAAAAGATATAAATAATGTATAATTGCTAGAATTACTAATCTAAATATCACTCGTAAAAAATATAGGAGTTACCTGAAACAGAAGATACAAAAGGCAAAATATTCCGTAGCGGATTCTCTTCATATTTCCGTGTTCAAGTATTTCATATTTGTATAATTTTTTTTATTAATTTTCCATCGTTTCACTGTGAATTTTCTTTTCTTTTGTTCTGTTATAACATCTGTCAGGGCTTTTCTTTTTCTCGTCAGCCAATCTGCTGTCAAAATTAAATCACGAACTTTTTTGATACCTAAAACCTCACAGCTTCTATAATATATATAAAAATCAAATAAAACACGTAATTTAATTTATCAGTAACACATTACGCATTTCATTAAAATTGGCGCTAAAGCTGCACAGAGCACAGATAATCGATTAGCGATTTATCACAGACAACAAAATGTGTCCACAGATTGCATTAACTATTATTTGAAGGAAACCAAGAGTAATATGTGTGGTGGTGTTTATATGATCTGTATTGTAATGAATACTTTTAACATTTTTTTCTTTTAAGTGTTTTTTTTAGAATAACAATTGACATGTTGAACTAAACCCGATTAGGCTTATGAAGGCATTGTTTTGTGTAATATTTAAGTCATTATCTTTTTTTTGCTATTTATTATGGCTTCTATGTCTTCCTAATTCTATTTTTTTAGGATATTTCGAAGATACAACATATCAATGAGTGTCGACACACGCTCCCCAATAAGGTTTGCTGTGAAAAAGGTGTTCTGTGTTTTTTTTTTATAAAACGGGGCAAACGGGCAGGAGGCTCACCTGATGTTAACTGATACCGCCCATGGACACTCGCAACGCCAGTGGCCTCACCAGTGCGTTGCCGGCCTCTAAGATGCTTATAAAGATTATATGTGTATCAAATGCATAAACAAGACAAAGTGATTCTTTATTGATGTTCATTATTAAACACAGTTTTAATAGACATACAAAATAGAAAATAATATAATATATACATTTATTTATCGCTGTTAAGATAGCTCGGCAAACATCGCCAGAACGACCGCCAATAAGTGCGACAGAGCGAGCACAGCGACGTCTTCCGTCTCCCTCGCACGCTTCTGCCATCTTTCGCTTGTGAACACTGAAATTGCAATTTTATTTATTACTATTATGTTCTCAAACATTAGATATGGTTAACTTATAAATAAAATAAAGGAAGTTTATAGAGTACATACATATGTAACAATTACGAGAGAACTTTTATATATAATTAAAAGAGAAGCAGATTACACGATACAAAAAAAGACGAGAAAAAAGAAATAATAATAATAATAAAACTTAAATAACAAGTAACAATGCTGTTAAAACTCCTCGGCGGTAGACCTCCATGGTGTCTCCGAAAATGTCCACCGATATTGTTTTATTATACAGTCCATTGTTTTTCAACCTGTGGGTCGCGACCCCCCAGGGGGGTGATGTCAGCGTGCTGAGGAAAATGCCGAACGTGGAAGTGCTGGCGTTCAGGTAATTTATTTTTTGTACGCCATTACAGGGACCCAACTAACTTAATTCTATTTAATCTAAATCATTGTATTTCAAGCATCTGTAGTGGGGTCGCCAGAGGTCGAAAAAAATTGGTACTTTAGTAAACAAAAACAATTAATATTGCCAATAGTAATACTGTAACATACACAAGAGGTGTTTCCGAACAATTACGACTTAGGGGCCTTCAAGAAAAGAGCGTATAAGCATCTTAGAGGCCGGCATCTATGAGGCCTCTGGCATCGCGAGTGTCCATGGGCGGCGGTATCACTTTACATCAGGTGAGCCTCCTGCTCGTTTGCCCCCTGTTATATATAAAAAAACATACATGACAAAAAACCGAAGGGTCAAAGGGGGTCGCGAAATATTTTTTTATTCTAGGGGGGTCGCATCGTGAAAAAGCTTGAAAAACACTGATATAGTCAGGTATATGATATAGGAAAATGATTACAAATGCAATCTGTGGTCGGGAAACTTACAAAGCACGATTATTAATTGCAGTCGGTGACATTTCCAGTGTTGCCAGGTTTTTACGTCTCAAATAAATGTGGTAGGATTAAAGTCGGTCGAATTATATTTCATTATATCAAATTGCCTTTAGATAAATAAAAATATTTTATTTACTTAAACAGAGGGCATACATAAAGCGGTAAAATAATTCATTAAATATTATGGTTTTGTAGAAGCCGGTTTATTTTTGAATCGAAGTAAAATACTATGGACTATAAAGAACTCGGAGTGTTTTGAAGTATGGCTTAAAAGCTCTTTACCAAATTATAGGGCAAAGCTTTAAAGGGCTTCTGTTTGTACTTGTCATTTCACTGAGTCGATTTAAAAATAGTGCTTTATATATGTTTATTAATATTTCGGCTTTATTATTTCGTATGATGCTTTCTGTGTATGTAGATAATTATTACTGATTGAAATCTATACTAATATATAAAATTGGAGTGTCTGTTTTTAATATTGAAATAACCGTTTTTTACTACATGCATATGAATATAAATACAATACACACACCAAAATGACATTTTTTTTAATTTTTGTCTGTTCGTCTGTCTGTCTGTCTGTTTGTTCCGGCTTATCTCTGGATTGGCTGCACCGATTGACGGGACTTTTTTTGATTGGTAGCTGATGTAATAAGGAGTCACTTAGGCAACTTTTATTAAGGTTCCGCAGTCTACGTAAAGGAACCCTTCGTCATGTCCGTTCATTCGCCCGTTCTCACTCTAGCGTCGAAACGGTTAGTGTTAGAAAGATGGAACTTTAAGTTGTTATACCTAATCCACGCGGACAAAGTCGCTGGTATAGCTAGTATACAATAAAATGTACGAATTCTGTGTTTGAGGTACATAGGCTTTGCACTATAAAATATATTTATCTACAGTAGACAAAAGATATGATATCGTACTGCAGTCTAAGAGAAAACTTAAACTTTATTAGAAAAAGCTTATTACACCGTTACTGAATATTTAGAAGATAATTTATAATATTAAGTCATTGTAATTGTTTGTAGTTATGAATTTAAATGTAATGTAATATCCACTAGGAGAAGTGTACTGAGACCCTGTTTTACTTGTACCCATATTCGCAAACGAATAAATGATTTATGATTTACGACTTGGACACTCACTAGTGCGTAGCCGTCCTTTCAGTTGACTATACACTTGTCTTAATAAATATTAAGTAAATATTCAAATAAACAGCTTAACACTTAACGATCTATTTATATAACAAAAAACTCACTTGATTTTCGGAATCCGCGTGCGCAAGCGCAGAAACCACAGAACTGTCGCTCTCCACGACACTAGTAGATACAATGAGAAATACTTTAAAATTCATTTGTTCAGCGGCAAACTTCTGAGGGGTCTTAATAATAGATTCCATTGTTGGCGTTTCTGATGTACACACTCTAAACTAGCTTTAGACCTGTCAAACAGTTTTAGAGAGCGTAACCTATTCTGTTCATCTCTAAACTGATAGCAATAAGGTTCAAATTGTCAATGGAGAAACATATAGAATAGGTTACACACGTTTGACAGGTCTAAAGCTAAATTTAGAGATTTTTAGTTTTAGAGGTGTACATCAGAATCGCCACCTTTATATTCTTATTTTAGTGACACTTAAGTTTTAGGTCCAGTCACACATATCTATGTTCAAGAGGTCTCAAATCACATTAAGTTTATAATTACTAGTACTAGAAATACTCCGCGAAAAGACCCTTCAAAGAAGCCTCTACGAAGAGCGTCCATTGAGTGTCAATTAATGTTATAATTAATAGAATCAGGTGTTACCTTGGAGAAGTCCATAGTACAATTCTAATAGACCAATTTACTAGCAATACTCCGCGAAAAAACCCTTCAAAGAAGCCTCTATGAAGCGTTCATTGAGTCTCAATTAATATTATAATTAATAGAATTAGGCGTTACTTTGCAGAAGTCCATAGTATAATTCTAATAGACCAATTTACCAGCAATACTCCGCAAAAAAAACCCTTCAAAGAAGCCTCTACGAAGAGCGACCATTGAGTCTCAATTAATGTTATAATTAATAGAATCAGGCGTTACCTTGGAGAAGTCCATAGTACAATTCTAATAGACCAATTTACTAGCAATACTCCGCAAAAAAACCCTTCAAAGAAGCCTCTACGAAGAGCGACCATTGAGTCTCAATTAATGTTATAATTAATAGAATCAGGCGTTACTTTGCAGAAGTCCATAGTACAAAACCCTAATACAATCCAAAAACTTTCGCGGAGTGTTGCTTGTATATTTAAAGAAAAACTTATTAACGGATTAAGCTATTTCTACAAAATTTAAGTGTATTACATTATTTTGAAATTTTCCCGACGTTTCACGTTGTAGAAAAGAGAAATTTATGAAGGTCTGAATAAACGAGGATGTGGCAAATAAAAATAAAAATACGTCTTCACAACTCGACGACCGTATAATAAGAGAGAAAACAAAAAAAAAACTTAATTACTAATAAGCTAGTCATCAACACCAAACAGAGCATTTGCCTGAAAAATCATTACAGGCGCAATCACTCTTTATCACACGTACTTTACAGCGTGCGTGGTCAAAAAAAAAGCGTTTTTCTTTAAATTTTCATTGTGTTAAATCCTCTAAGTGGAGATCGTGACTTGACACTACTCAAAAACGATCCTTTCTTTAAATCAATCTTCATTATCCTGATATATAATAGGCTTTTTGACAAGGTTTTGAAAACTGTCTCAAATTATTAAGATACATTTACAGAGACACACAAAACACATGTTTTTTTAATTTTTTCTAGTTATTCGTTGAGAAAATTGAAAAATATATACATGATATTCAAATATGCCGCCAAAACACAATTTTGAAGAATGAATTATGTTTTTTCTCGACGATTTATAAATTAATCATTTATTAATTTAAGACGCTTCAAAAACCTTATATAAAAACCTTATATATAAAACCTATATGTAATCAAAAAAAAAAACAAAAAAGTAATTAATTTTTTATACTGTCAAATAGCCTATTGTCCTAAATATTTGATCCTCTTTAATATATCCGTTTAAAATACATTTTTCAGTTTAACCTGTGCACAAGGACATTGTTCCTCCGTTTTGGCGCGATGTCAAAGTCATTTGCCTTCGTCACTTCTAACTTGGGTTCGTCGCATCTCATCACTAGCTGTAAATTTTGACGTTTGTTTGTTTTTTTTAGCTTATGGCAACACAACTGATGTTAAAGTCATATGCAGAAAATGAAAACTTTATAACAACAATCTAAAGATTTGGAAGTTGTCGTACTCCAGAACATTTATTTAGACTTGGTCATGTCATTTTTAAATTTCAACGGCTATTATTAGCAGGTGATGTATGTCTGTGACCATAATGGACTGCCAAACGATTTGTCTACAATGTCAAAGATTGCTTTGTTATTCAAACCTCTGTCTGTTATTCTATTGAAAATTATTGTTATTATATAAGAAAATTGATTGCTAAAGCCTATTACAGGACCGCGGATTATCTGAATGACAGAAGTGCTTGGGACTAAATTGCTCCTGTTCTAAAAATTATAAGTTGTAAGCATGATCAAAAAAAAAGACAAACCCGACTGAGTTTCTTGCTTGTTCTTCTCAGACTCGGGCGCGTTAGTGAACAAGCCTATAAATTTAGTTTTAAGTGACGTGCAAATGTGATCATGTAACGATCCTACTTGAATAAATGAATTTGACTTTGACTTTGACTATTAAGAATTATTAGTGTTTAGTTGGTTTTATGTTATTTTAATTTCACAATTGTATTTTCAAGACAGGCTAAAGTACACTGATATGCAATGCCTTAAAAAAGTTAAAAAAAATGAAGTTTTTAGCCTTAATAATTTAAAAAAATGAAGTTTGAAAATAATGCATTTTCAAGGTTGACATTTGAGCGAATAATTGGCGGGAGCGCCATTTTGTTTGTCTAATATGAAAACAACTCTATTCAAAGCAACAATATTTTATCAATTAAGATTATTTTATCGACATGAAATAGAATATGTGTAAAAGGTTCACATTGAGAATTTTCACAACTCCTCTGTCTCTCTTCCTGATTTAAGTTTTGATATTTCAAAATTTTTTGACAAACATTTTTCCGATCAGATTCCAAGACATCATTTTTTTTATTTTATTAAATTAAGGTTCTCCAACGTTATATACATTATCACAACTAAAACATTCTTTACTACAGTTAAATACTGATGCATAAACCAAGAAATAATATAAATTTGACAATTACAAGTACTGTGTTGCCTGAATGAATACTTTGACATTGACATAAGACCATAGATTAGTAAAACCCTGTCCGGCACTCACCTGGTTCTTGAGGTCTGTGTTTACAACCTTGTCACACACAGACACACTCCCCGAAGAGATCTGTGTGCGACGCGTGAACGCACGATTGATTTCGTCCAATTTCGACATTATTATCTCGTATGTCTTGCACGACTCGGACTTTGGGATGTTACGAAAATTAATTGTTATAATTTTACTGGCTGATCCGGCAAACATTGTTTTGCCATACATGTGATTTCAATTTCCAATTAATAAATAAAAAATAATGGTTGATCGTAGAGGGGTGTAAATTTAGGATTGTATTTTTGTATGTATAAAAAAATAGGGCTGGACTACCCTTAACATTTAGGGAGATGAAAAATAGATGTTAGCCGATTCTTAGACCTACTCAAAACACAACGTTTCATGAGAATCGGTCATGCCGTTTCGGAGTAGTTCAAGTTTGAACACACAAGAATTTTATATATAAGATATTTGTATTAAGTATTGCCAGAACAGGAGAATACAACATTATGTTAATTCAGCCACCTTTAAGACATTATTGGACATCGTCATCAAAGTGTAGCCTTTAAAATAATATGAATAGCATTACCAAACGCTTATCCTTCCGCTTGCGTTTGCTGAGCGTGGTTGTGGAGGAACTTAAATCGCTGCTGCCGCTGCTCGGAATGTTTTTCACTAAAAATAAGAGACGCTAGACATGTGTTGAGTTTAGATAGTTAGTGAGGCAGTCGTTAGCAGGGCTGGGTTTAGGGAGGGGCAACCGGGGCCTCCACGGAAGAGGGCCCCCCACAAGAGACTTCGAAAAAGAAATCAAATTCCAACTAGTAAACACTAGTCAACATTTTTTACGCTGTTTTACCTTGCGAGTGTGAGTTTTCTTACTTTTTCTTGTAAGCTTCAAAAGCCCTATGGCTTTGCATAATAGAATAAAAGTTGTTGAAAGTATATTCTACGGTTTTAAGCAGATTAAATTTCTCTAAATCTTTCTCTAAATCCGGCCCTGGTTGTTAGTAAGGTTATTTTGTTCGCTAGCTGGTCAGTAAGTTCATTTGTATGTTATTTAGCAGGTTAGCAAGCTCATTATAGTATTACTAAGCTAATTAGTTAGTTAGTTAGCTGATAAGTAAGCTAATTAGTTAGTTAGTTAGCACATTACTTAGCTAATTAGCTAACCTTTAGGTTCCGAAATCTCTTTGGGTGCGACCAATCGTTCGCACAGCTCCGTAACTCTAGCAATTTGTTCTTTCTGCTCTTTTAGCGTCTGTTCGCATATTTCGCGAAACTCCTTCATCGATTGACGCGACGAATTAGCCTTGCTACTGTAGTCTGTCAAACGCCTGTCAAAGTCACAGCTACTGTTAAAATATGTCGAAGTCCATTAGCGCATAACTTTTAGTGTTGGTTCGAATTGCAGAGCATAATGCGGCTCAGTGGCGCACAGTGCCAAATTATCGTGATTTAGTAGAGTGCGCTGAGTTCAGTGTTGAAAAAATGGAGTTAGAAACCTCATTGTTCCGTACCGGATGTAATTACGTATAACAAATTTTGTGCCTGATATTTATCATAAGGCGTTTTTTTTAGTCTCATTAAATTCCTCGAGCGACGAAGTATGTATCTCTTTATACATTTAATTTCACCACTTATAAAATCTATATACTCCCTGTATATAGATTATAATATAATATAATATTATATGTTTTATAAGTGGTAAAATTGATAACACTCATAATGTGGTAAACAATAATTTGGACTTTGATTGAAACAAAATCCAAATTACGTTCTGTAATTGGAAAACTAGCAATGTAGTAATAGTTTTATTATTCTGAGGAAAATCATTTCTGAACGCGATGTATAGTCTGTGGAGTTGTCACTAGTTATATTTTCCTGCCAGCTTCTTGAAATGAGCCATGTTTTTTCTCTAGATGTATAACTTTATGTAAACCTTTTTTTGCGTAATTTTTTTTTTTTTTATACATAAACCTTAAATTTAAATAGAAACTGCCAAACTGCGAAGCAATTTGTAGGCAGTGGTAGTTACACTTTTTAGAAATTATACAATAAGGTAAGTAGGTAATTATAAGTTCATGTTTTTATTTATTAGTAGTTTAGAGAATATTTGCTTAAGTTTTCTTTTAATACTGACTTGACTTTCTTCAAAAATATTGTTATCATTTATGCTATTTATTAATTTTGGTAGAATGTATTCTTTTGTTGTTTCACCATTGTAATTCTTTGGCTTAAAGTTACTTTTAATCTTAATTGGATTATAATTCTGGTATTCTAACAAAATGAGAGCAAAGTTAACTTTATGTTCTATTGGCATTATATTACAAATTTGGAAAAGCTTCTCATAGTCTTTATATAAATTATCTTTTGTTTTTTTACTTACTATTCTTTTTAAAAATCTGATTTGCTCTAAATGTGATTCTTTGTTTCTTATTTGTTCTAAATGTGATTTAAATATAAGGCCGTAACAGCTTATGCCATAACTAATTATTGAGTCTACTAAAGCATGGTAAACTGCATACGGAGTGCCTCTACTTACTATTCTAATTAATTGGTGGAATTAAATCACTGTAAATAAAACGGTCCTAAGTTGAAAATCAATTTAGCTGTTTTTAATTTCTAACCATTTACACGCTGCCGTTCTGTTCAATGATAAATCCATATACCAAATAGTATATTTGAAGAATTATTAATATTAATAGAATATAATTAATTGAATCAGGCGTTACTTTGCGGAAGTCCATAGTTCAAAAACCCAATGACCAAGACCAGTATGAAAGCAGTTCTAGGCGAAAAAAAAAGAAATTTTCGCGGAGTACTGCTTTCATATTGGTCTATTGGGTTTTTGAGATATATTCTTCTAAATCCTAGTGTATATAGAGTTCTAGAAGACAAATCTTTGACTTTGACGAAAAAAATTACCTTCCAATACCCGCCCTCCAAACTATTTTAAAAGAAATTAATTTAAAACGATTATAATCAACCAAGCAACAAAGAAAAAATTTATACAATTAAAAAAAAATCCTACCTATTTCGCTGCTTCCGCCTGACGCAACTCCCGTCAGAGACGCCGGAGTCATGAGAGAAGCGCTTGTGGGGCAGCAGGTACCCCGTCTGGGGTCTGGGCTCTAGCCCCGTCTGGGGCCTGTCATCGTCGGAGTTAACTGAACTAAGGGATATAGGTCGGCGACCCACAGCCCCAGCATCCACAACGAGGCGTTCGTGTCTATAATGTTTTTTTTTAATGAGACACGAGCAAACGAGCATGCGGGTCATTTAGATAGTGCTTACCGCCTATGGACACCTGTAACTTACGGGCGCGTTGCCGGCTTTTAAGGTTTGCTTTGGACGTCGGTGCCATATATCCAAAGACCGATCGATATGTTAAAGTAATTTATGTAAAGATTTATAACGTTAACTTGACTGTATAGTTGTTTGAGAAACGGGAAATCTTAATATATATATAAATCTCCTGTCACGATGTTTGTCCGCGATGGACTCGTAAACGATTTTAAATTAAATTGGCACACCGTAGTCTGGTCCAACTTAAGAGATAGGATAGCTTAGATCTTTAATTATAGTCGCGATTTTATTTTATTGCAAATTAATTGTCTATAATTAATTGACAGTCACAAAAGTCTGTTAACTCCAAAATATTCTAACAAATATCGATACTTCACGACTGGATTGAGTAAGTAATCAATAGATGGCACTGCTCTGGTAGAACGACAAACGTGTCATATGAAGATAATACGTCAACATATTAATTTATTAACCAAAAAGCATACTTTTATTGTTCAAAATGCTTTCGTACAAACATATCCCCGCACACTTAAAGCTGATTATTTTTTAATAAACTAAAAAATGATTGCTAGAAATCACATTTAGGGCAAAACAACGTTCGCCGGATCAGCTAGTACAATATAATAAGGAATAAAAGTTATATGCATCTAAAATACATTTACAAATGATAATTATAATGTGACAGAGTAGTCATTTGAGTTTAAAGTTAAAAGCTCTTATAAGAAGATACCTGTGCGGAAGCGAAGGTCTGACGGAAGCCCTCATGTAACGATCCAGGTCTATTATGTCTCCCGCGGCACCACCAGACACCGAAGATGAAGACATCTACAAAGTGCAATACTTCAATATAATGAAACTCAGATTTATATGAATACTAGCTGATCCGGCAAACGTTTTTCCATACATGATTTCAATTTTCAATTAATAAATAAAAAACTAGGGTTGATCGTAGAACGGTGAAAATTAAAAACTAAAAATTTTGTCTATTCTACCCTTAACATTTAGGGGGATGAAAAATAGACGTTGGCCGATTCTCAGAACTACTCAATACGCACACAAAGATCATGAGAATCGGTCAGGCCGTTTCGGAGCAGTATTGGAACGAAATTTTATATATAAGATATATCATCTGACAAACAAACAAAGAATTTAATACTATGAACTCCCAAATTTACTCATTCTATTATTGATAAAATAATTCAAAATACACTTCTAGCCCCTCAATTTAAAATCCGCAACTGTAAATAATACTACCACACAGCATTTAATTTATAAGAAGTTTATTGTAATAATACGCGAGAACAAATTTCAGAAGAACATTTATTGTGATAAATGTGTAGTTGTTTTACGAAATAAAGACTTACCCTATTAGTCCAGTCTAATCCGGCATTCCAGGTAAAAATCCATGATTTTTATAACGAAATACATTTTTCTTCCCGCGTCACCGGCTCTCGCTGTCAAAACTCAATGTCAAAATGCCAGCTGACATGCGGCCATAGAGCCGCATGTCGTTTCGATAATTTACATCAAATGGTATCTTGTATTTAATGTATACTATTGGTGGCGTGATGTACAACTTTAAAACTAAAAATCTCTAAATTTAGCTTTAGACCTGTCAAACGAGTGTAAACTATTTTATGTTTCTACATTGACAATTTAAACCTTATTGCTGTCAATTTAGAGATGTACAGAATAGATTAAGCTCTGTAAAACTGTTTGGAATCGCCACCATTATATAATCTGTTAACGAATGCTATAGAACTCACAATAGTCTTCGTATTTTATGCGCCGTATCAGTTAGGTCTGAGAAATTTTGACTCTAATATTTGCTTGCAGGTTATAGATGGATTTTTTCCGCGAAATCTATTAAAATGGGCTTATAGAATGGTTTATTTCTTTAATTTTCATGATGATTCAAGATCTCAGGAAGAACTTGGTTAATTGTTAACAGCTTACAAACACATTGTCAATTATTAGAAGTGGCGTAGAGATTTTCACCAGACCACAATAAACAAATTAACTATCTTTTATATCTTAGGGATTCTTAGGGATAAGAAGCTCGAAACGAGACGTAATCTATTATCATTATCCAAGGGTCCTTCAGGAAAGGTCCTTTGTACCAAGGACTAATCTTTAACACCTTGCTTTGACTGCGGCTGATATATTCGTACAGTGACGTGTTTAATATTTTAAATTTATTTAATATTTAAGTGTATTATTATATATTAAATACCATGATTTTGGTGCAAGCATTAATGTTTTCTGAGTTTAATAACCAATGTTCGAGTAAAATGTCTTTGTAAATCTGAATAATTTTGACTGTATATTTGAAAAATTTATAACGTTAATAAAAATTATTTCAACTTGTTCATCAGTCATTCGCATATATGATAAATAAAACAATTTCTAGGGCAAGATATATAACTTTAATTTGTTCACTACAAGATTATATTTACATTGCATTTTCAATCTATAGCATATGATACTCAGATAACTTGCTTCTATTTCCGATCGGAAACACGAAGCCTTTGTCTTAAATTACTCTTTGAGTAGGTTGAAATTAATAAAGCGTTCATATTTCATAGTCGTGGCGATTCTGATGTACATACTCTAAACTAAAAGTCTCTAAATTTAGCTTTAGAGCTGTCAAACAGTTTTAGAGAGCGTCACCTATTCTGTACACCTCTAAGTTGATAGCAATAAGGTTCAAATTGTCAATGTAGAAACATAAAGAACAGGTTGCACACGTTAGACAGGTCCAAACCTAAATTTAGAGTTTAGCTTTAGAGGTGAACATCAGAATCGCCACCAATACCACTCAAACTTGCCTTCCGAGAGCTGTAACTATTCAATTTTGACATTGACAGTTGACATGGCGTTTTTTTTGACAACTCTCGTAAGCAAAGCTCAAGTGTCAAACAAATTGCCAGGACATTACATTTTCTACATACAAATGGACCAAAGAGCCTTCAAAGTTGATATGAGAAAGCAATTATCACTTGACGCGTGAATATTTGTCAATGAAACGATTAAAATATCATGTCTGTCATAGATTTTCAACTTTTCAACAAAAGTTTTTCGAAAAATCCATATATACACCAACTAAACACCATATGACGGCTACAATAATCAAATTCATACACTCAACGATCCACGCGAGAATTTATTGATAAATCTCTTAACTTTCAATTCCCTAAGACATTGAAACAAACGACAGGGACAAATGTCGACATTTGACAGCTGAGAGCTGACACTGACAGCTGACGTTGAATGTAATAAGACCTAGTCATGATTTAGATATATTTATAATCTAATGGAGTGTCAAGGCTCAATTTAATTGTTTGTGTACAAACAATTATTTGATAAAAATAAATTTACTTTATTCACAGATGATCTAAGGTTCAAAGCTTGGGTTACAAATAAAAAACAAATAAAAAATAAACAAAATAAATTAAGTATATAACCTTTTGAAATCAAAATTATCAATAATAAAATAATCACATTAACCCTTAAAGACCCTTCCGTCCAAATTTGTTCTCTATTATGCACCTTAGCGCACTCGCGCTCGCCCAGCAATTTAAGTCCACCTGACCTGACGCCGAGGCCTAACGGTCTTTTGTTTCGACCAATCAATAGAGAATATCGTATTCATTCTAAACAGGCAAACATCTTCATACAAAAGTTGTCTCTAAGTCTATCAAAATGGACTTAAATAGCTGTGCGAGCGCGAGTGCGCAATTTGGACGGAAGGGTCTTTAAGGGTTAAAGTCATTCCATTTTGTTTTGTGTCAACACTCAAATGTCAAATGTCATCTGTCAAGTTCAGCACTAGTTATTCTGTAGAAGGTAAGAATTATACAACTCTGGAATAATTTGGAATCGTCTGTGGAATTTTGAACATTAGAAAAAGTACCGTTGCAATAAACTTAATGGACGACAAATTTGATTTAATTACAAATTATACAAAAAAAAAAATTATTTACATTAAATCACAATTATTTAGCCCCGATTGGGGTATTGGTACACAGAGGCTGAATACTTGTGTACGGTCTGCAAATCGCTAATGCGCTGTACTTTGTACCGTCAGCATCGAAATTTAATATTTGATGTATTATTTAACATTCCTTTATTTATATTCTTAGAGGCCGGCAACGCACTGGTGAGGCCACTGGCATTGCGAGTGTCCATGGGCGGCGGTGTCGCTTAACATCATAAGAAAAAATTAAAAAAAAAATCCAAAGATACATTTTTCGGGTTGTATTGTTTGTTTTTCATTTTTTCATATATTAAGAATGCACCATTCATTCAACCCTTTCAAACATTGTTTTCGAGCAAAACAAACAAAATCAACATTGTTTTCATAGCGTGTGTAGTGTCAGCAAAAAAAAGCGAAAATACCATTAACATTGTCAACATGAATCTGTCGACTGTACAGCACACTAGCGATTTCCAATTAGTGAAACGCGTCGATCACAAAATGGCGGACCTTTTGAGCCCAAAATGGCCGACTCTTTTTACCAACTCCCGTTTTGCGAATTTCTGTCACTGACTGTTTGCCAGCTCATCCATGCGACATCTGGAAACAATTATTTCTAACTTCTCTTACGATATCACTTCGGTTAATTCAATGGCGTCAAATATGATTTTAACTATTAAAAAAAAACACTTTATTAACGGATTCAAGTTATGTATTTTTGCAAAGAATTTTTTTTTAAAAAAACAGGGGGGCAAACGGGCTGGAGACGACCTGATGTTAAGTGATACCGCCCATGGTCACTCGCCAGTGCGTTGCCGGCCTCCAGGATGCTTATACGCTCTCTTCTTCAAGGTCCCTAATACCTGTTAACAGCTGGTTCCACATAGCGGTACGAATACTGTAAAGTACGCGTAGTTTGTAAAGTGTTTTTCTTTAAATGAGTAACAGTTATGTTAATTACAATATTATGATTTTAACAAATTAAATCTTACTTTCGGTGGCATTGGCAGACAAAACTTCACCAACAAAATACTGTCCCCCCAATTGCTGCGTCACTTATTAGATCAGGGGTTAAATAGTATTTTTGACCAGTTCTAATTACATTAAAGATCGCTACAGCTGTGCTGAAAGAAAGTTCAAAGACAGACATACTAAAAATCTTAAGAACTACCTGACGGCCATTTCGGCCACCTCCAGGCTTGGGTAGTCCAACTCCTTCACCAGACACAGAACAGCTGACAGCAGGTTCGAGTTCTGGGGATACAAAACATTGTATGGCTCCAATTTTTTGCCAAAATCAATACTGAGAATTTCGAATATAAATTTAAGAAAAAAATGAAAGAAATATTATTAGAAAAAGCTTACACCACAGTTACTGAATATTTAGAAGATAATTTATAATATTAAGTCATTGTAATTGTTTGTAGTTATGAATTTAAATGTAATGTAATATCCACTAGGAGAAGTGTACTGAGACCCTGTTTTACTTGTACCCATATTCGCAAACGAATAAATGATTTATGATTTACTTTGACACTCACTAGTGCGTAGCCGTCCTTTCATATGACGATACACTTGTATATATATTAATTTACGATTCTCTCAGACTCTTAGACTCACCCTGGCAACAGGTCTCCGGGTGAAGCCTCTCCTCTCGGCCATGACCGCCGAAGGGAACTCCCGCACGCCCCCGCTGCCCCTTTCGCCCCTTTCACCCCTTTCGCCCCTTTCCCATTCCCTCACCGAGTAGGTATCGCTTCTGGAACACAAGTCTCTTACTCAACTTGACTTGAGGTGCCATAGACTAGAAATCCTTGAATAGACTACAAATGAGTGCCCTATTCAAGACAGGAAGGGAATGAACTGTCAAATGACAACTGACAATTGACACATTAACAATGGACAACATAGAATAATTCTGGTAATGATAGGTCATTACCAAGTAATTAATAAAAGAAAACATATTTTATTCAATTTGAAGAGTTATAACTCTTGTTAGGGCACGAATATACAGGGGATACAAATAACATTTTACTTCGTATTTGATTTCTACCGCGACACAAAAACTAGTTCTAAGAGAATTAAAAACAATATGGCGGCTAGTGATCAATATAATTAATAGAATCAGGCGTTACTTTAAGTCCATAGTACAAAACCCCCATCGACCAATATACAAGCAGTACTCCGCGAACTGCTGATGATATCTTGTTTTGAATAATTATGAACCAGGGAGATACTATTGGCTCAATGGTTTGTCAAACTACGAAAACCGTCTGTTCAGTTTTGTTGTTTGTTGGGTTAGTTTCGGTGTAGTTTGCCAATGTGGGGGTTGCCCCCCCATTTTTGGGTGAATTAAGGTGATTAGAAGTTGTTCTATAATTCATTGAATCAGGAAGTCCATAGTACAAAACCCCAATAGACCAATATACAAGCAGAACTCCGCGAAAAACCCACAACCAGACGCACGCTTCGCTCCGACACCGGAGCATCATCAGGATGTTGCCTCTACGAACAGCATTCAATGAGTCTCGCCTATTAGGCTTTTGCCAAACGAGTGAATGAATTGCCTCACCGGTCACTCCGTTCGCACGAGTCCTGCGCGTGCGCACCGTACTGCCTCCACTCGCCGTTACTCGACGAGTACGCGTAATCCTGAACATCGTGCGAGAGATCAAATCAGACTTACAGGGTCAAATAACTTAAGTTATATATAATTTAACTAGTTTTACATAGTTACACAAGTGAATTATAAGGCAAGCGCGTTGCCGGCCTTTTAGGCTACAAGTCGTATTTCAAAATACCTCACACAACGGCTGCTTAAACATCCCGACAAGTTTTTTTTTAAGTATTCTGCTTTTAAATATTGTAATGGGCATAAAACGTGTGTTACATTTGTATATGTGGATGTATCACACACACATAAGTATTTGAAAATGTGTCCATATTATTGGTTTCTTTTTATTTGCCCGATCTAGATCACCTGGTAAAGGCTTGAATCAAATTAGTAATACAGTATTGAAATTATCAGTATATCATTAACAAATTTCAATTTTCAAAAAAACTTTGAATTTACGATTCCGACTCGAAGGACCAAGAACTCAAATACCAGAAACAGACAATCTTGAATATTTCCATACAGATGTCGGTCTCTTTCTATCGTAACTCAAACACAGTTAGACAAAAAGAGATAAAACATTACGATTTAAATACCTTTACACTATGAGCTGACACGGAATGCCTCAAAGACGCAGCTTCCGGGGACCTCACAGTTCTCGGCTGTAAATTGATAATAATATATTACAATATATTAAATATTTGATATTTCTTCACGCTAGCACGATATATATTACATATTTATATATATAACAACTGCTTTTATGGGTCAGGGAGAACTAGGAGCCCACCAAAACTTTAAAAGCCGGTATCGCATTCGCGAACTGGGCGGTTTCTCTTAAGATGTACCTCTTTCTCGACCCGTTATATTTAAGAAAACCAGCGTCTATCCTTTTAAAGGAGTTTTTTCACGGAAAAATTGATTATATATAGGTCTAATATAATTTTTTATTTGCATTTGTCATTACGACAACATTCCTGCTGGGTTGCTAATAAAAAATAAAGATTAATATTTAACAAATAATAATAAAAAAATAGTCTCTGTGAATCTAAAAGAAGAAATCTGTCACCCTGACAGTGGTGCCATCCACTTTGACAGATGACGTAATGAAATCCATAGAAAGCATAGTTAATAGAACTGTGGGAAGTCCATAGTATACAATTCCAATAGACCAATTTAGTAGCGATACTCCGCGAAAAGACCCTTCAAAGAAGCCTCTACGAAGAGCGTCCATTGAGTCTAAATTAATATTATAATTAATAGAATCAGGCGTTACTTTGCAAAGTCCATAGTATACAATTGTAATAGACCAATTTACTAGCAATGATCCGCGAAAAAACCTTTCAGAGGAGCCTCTACGAAGGGTATCCATCGAGTCTCAATTAATATTATAATTAATAGAATCAGGCGTTACTTTGCGGAAAGTTACTGCTAGAACATCATCAGGATGTTGGCTCTACAAAATAGCGATGAAACTGTTCGACTATCGCTAGTAAATCGGTCCATTCGAATGTTATTCTATAGAAAAGAATAAAATACCTCATAGTGAGAGGTGGTCATGGCCGGGTGCTCGTATCTTTCGTCGTCCGGAGACGCGACGCGACGCGGCGACGCCGGACACTACAAATATTTATACAGACAACTTTAGCTGGAACAATTATAGTTCTACTTACATCAATTCCGAAACTGCCTCACGCCCTTGGAACATTCCAACAAAATACACTATCAGAATTGAGAATCCAATTGTAAATTCGGTAAACAAGTCTTAATACTGTGATGCGTAACTGATCCGTATGAAACATACGTCCGACGCGCACCGCGTCTCACGACCGACTGACGGTCGGGTGACAATTACCGCCCTCTCTCAGAGATATCTAGCTACAGATATCACAACAAATTTGTATTTTATAAAAAAAGATATCATTTTAGATTTGCCAAATTCAAGTCTTTTATTTTGACATCCCAAATAAATACCCATGTTTTGTTTCGGCGATGGAAATAAGCGTTAAATATTTCTTTTTATATTAAAGTTAGTTTTTGCTCTTTTGATATATAAATTAAGGCAACAATAAAAAAGTTACAAACTAAACATTTAGAATTTAATCTCATTAATTCACATTAATTAATTCACAACTATTAATGAAAATATTATTAGATTCGTTAGAAAATGAAGAACATCGAACACACTGACCGTGGGCGCGAGGGGCGACCTCGGCTCGGAGCTCTCCTCTGCTGAGCCATCGCTTCCCTGCTGCATCAGCCCAAAAAACACAATTCAAATGACTCCAAGTCTGTTTTTGAGGTGCCAGCTCTTCCATGGTCAATTTAAACAATCGTAGTATATAATGGATGTGCTTATTGCAATATTACTAACAGATCAAGACACATTACTGTTCAAAATATTGTCTTTCATTAACATAACTGTTGCTCATTTAAAGAATAACACTTTAACGGATTTAAGTTATGCATTTTGCGAAATTTAAATATATTTACAATATTTTAAATTTTGCCGACGTTTCGCGTACAAAAAGTGTTAATTGTCAAAAAAGGTGTCGCTTATTTTGACAATTAACACCTTTAAGCTGCAGAGAGGTTATGTGTTATCTGTATTTATTGCCCCGGAGTTGGTATCGAATAAAACCGGAAGGATTTTTACAAAACTGGCTCACGGTGTCCTCCATTTTCCCTGATTGTTTTTCGTCTCGTGAGAAAATTTTAAAATAATCTAATTATATTTAAATTTTTACAGAAATACATTACTTAAATCCGTTCAAAACAAGTGTTTTTCTTCACATTATTGTTAATATTTATTAGAGTTAATTAAATTAACATCTTTTGACTAACAAATAAATCTTTGCTTTTAAAATTTAAATTTCAAACAATTAATATATTGCAACCCTACTATACCACAATTGTTTCTATACAAGAGTTAGACATTAGGTTAACACAAATTATTAAACACACAAATACAGTTAATATATTAACAATCTCATTGACAATGTATGCCATGTCGATATCAAATATTTGCGTACATACCTGTTCTGCGGTGCCTTGGGGTGGATAATAATCGGGTTCCCTATCAGGACTCGACTCGCAGGACCTCGCCGTGCGGTACTGGCCGTACTGCTCCTGCTGAAATGACATATAATTATACATTTTTAACAACTATATATATAATTGAAATATACTAATCACACAGAGTTTACGCATCTAGTAAAGGCCGGCAACGCACTTGTAGGTCCTCCGGCTCTACGAGTGTCCATGGGCGGCGGTGTCACTTGCGATCAGGTGAGCCTCCTGCCCATTGAAAATCTATATAATACATAAATATATTTTGGCATTGGCAGATACCATACCATAAAGCAATGAACTATACGAGAACGATCCTATTTTGATCCTACCCACATCGTATGACAACCAAAACATCAGCGTGTGAATTAAGCCAATATTGAAAACCTCACCCCACGTTTCTGACAGACCAAGTATTTACCTGCTGCGGATACCCTTCATCATCAGAGTCCGGGATGTGAATGCCGCGTCTCATCGCCTCTTGGAGCTAAAAACACAAAACATTTAACAACTATTATTACAGGATCTTATCCTAATGCAACAGTCAGTTGCTTAAATGTAACTAGTCTTAGTGAGAGGAGTTTAAGCGAGCAGGTAAGTTCTCTTCTGTAGTTCAGACACACCTATCCGGATAAGTTTCGGGTACCGCAGCACTCCCGGGTTATAAGTAACTTTACATTTTTATAGAACTTTGAAAATTTAGTTTAGAATCTAGTTACATTGTCAGCCATATATCCAGAACGCACTGTAAGCGTTAATGTAATCGCTACAGAGAATGCTTAGTCTCACATATAATGTTCAGCCATGATATGATTACTACGAAGAATGTTATTTTATCTCATAAGAGTTTTAGCTGTAAGAATAGAATTATATTAACGGCAGTCTAACATCGACCGCCGTTTAAGAAACTTGTATTCACTTAATAAAGTATAATTTTTAAAAAAGCTTTTGAATACCGTCGCGATTTGACTATCTACCTTATACAGTTTGTGGATCATTCCGTAAACTTACCTCCTCAGGTCGGACTGGAACGTTGTCCAACTTTTCCAGATTGGGCAGATTCCGCAGCACGGTCATTCTATATCTGTTCGTGCAAATTAATATAATTACAACAAATTAATACGTTTTATTTATTTAATTACTTACTTAAATTATTAATAATTTTGTACCCTTAAACTATTAAATAATTTATTAACAAAAAACACTATTATTTTTAGAAGAGATTTTAGTCGACATCTCAGAAATAAAAAAGTACCAGGGCATCAGAAACGCAAGGAGTTTCATACTATCGGTTTAAAACAATGTCATGATTGCATTTAAATTAGCAATTTTTACTTTAACGACAAAGAGACCTTTTCTATCTATACAAAAAGAAACAAGGAGAAAATAGAAATATTCAGTCTCACTGTTATCTCAGAAATAAAAAAAGTACCAGGGCATCAGAAACGCAAGGAGTTTCATACTATTGGTTTAAAACAATATCATGATTGCATTTAAATTAGCAGCAATTTTGACTTTAACGACAAAGAGACCTTTTCTATCTATACAAAAAGAAACAAAGAGAAAATAGAAAAATTCAGTCTCACTGTTATCTCAGAAATAAAAAAAGTACCAGGGCATCAGAAACGCAAGGAGTTTCATACTATTGGTTTAAAACAATATCATGATGACATTTAAATTAGCAATTTTTACTTTAACGAGAAAGAGACCTTTTCTACCTATACAAAAAGAAACATAAAGAGAAAATAGAAAAATTCAGTCTCACTGTTATCTCAGAAATAAAAAAAGTACCAGGGCATCAGAAACGCAAGGAGTTTCATACTATTGGTTTAAAACAATATCACAATGACATTTAAATTAGCAATTTTTACTTTAAAGACAAAGAGACCTTTTCTATCTATACAAAAAGAAACAAAAAGAAAATAGAAAAATTCAGTCTCACTGTTATCTCAGAAATAAAAAAAGTACCAGGGCATCAGAAACGCAAGGAGTTTCATACTATTGGTTTAAAACAATATCACGATGACATTTAAATTAGCAATTTTTACTTTAACGAGAAAGAGACCTTTTCTACCTATACAAAAAGAAACATAAAGAGAAAATAGAAAAATTCAGTCTCACTGTTATCTCAGAAATAAAAAAAGTACCAGGGCATCAGAAACGCAAGGAGTTTCATACTATTGGTTTAAAACAATATCACGATGACATTTAAATTAGCAATTTTTACTTTAACGAGAAAGAGACCTTTTCTACCTATACAAAAAGAAACATAAAGAGAAAATAGAAAAATTCAGTCTCACTGTTATCTCAGAAATAAAAAAAGTACCAGGGCATCAGAAACGCAAGGAGTTTCATACTATTGGTTTAAAACAATATCACGATGACATTTAAATTAGCAATTTTGACTTTAACGACAAAGAGACCTTTTCTATCTATACAAAAAGAAACATAAAGAGAAAATAGAAAAATTCAGTCTCACTGTTATCTCAGAAATAAAAAAAGTACCAGGGCATCAGAAACGCAAGGAGTTTCATACTATTGGTTTAAAACAATATCACGATGACATTTAAATTAGCAATTTTTACTTTAAAGACAAAGAGACCTTTTCTATCTATACAAAAAGAAACAAAGAGAAAATAGAAAAATTCAGTCTCACTGTTATCTCAGAAATAAAAAAAGTACCAGGGCATCAGAAACGCAAGGAGTTTCATACTATCGGTTTAAAACAATGTCATGATTGCATTTAAATTAGCAATTTTGACTTTAACGACAAAGAGACCTTTTCTATCTATACAAAAAGAAACATAAAGAGAAAATAGAAAAATTCAGTCTCACTGTTGTTGACATCTCAGAAATAAAAAAAGTACCAGGGCATCAGAAACGCAAGGAGTTTCATACTATTGCTTTAAGAAAATATCATGATTGCATTTAAATTAGCAATTTTGACTTTAACGACAAAGAGACCTTTTCTATCTATACAAAAAGAAACATAAAGAGACAATAGAAAAATTCAGTCTCACTGTTATCTCAGAAATAAAAAAAGTACCAGGGCATCAGAAACGCAAGGAGTTTCATACTATTGGTTTAAAACAATATCACAATGACATTTAAATTAGCAATTTTTACTTTAAAGACAAAGAGACCTTTTCTATCTATACAAAAAGAAACAAAGATAAAATAGAAAAATTCAGTCTCACTGTTTTCGACACCTCAGAAATAAAAAAGTACTAGGGCATCAGAAACGCAAGGAGTTTCATACTATTGGTTTAAAACAATGTCATGACAGCAATTTTCAATTATTATTATTATTATTATTAATATAATAATATATATGTAAAGGGTAAAAATTTAAAAATAGCCTCATTTTAGTCTACATTACAAATTAAAAAAGTACCAGGACATTAGAGACGCAGAGGTGCTCTATATCCAAGAAAATCACTAGCATGTAATGAAAATATAAAAAAAATCACTACTCATTAGTAGTGATTTTTTTTTATATAATATAGGGGGGCAAAATAGCTTGCGGGTGGGCCAAGCTGGAACAGCCGCAGCCCATAAGCGAGTGCGTTGGCGGCCCTTGAGGAAGGAGGACACTCTCTTTTTAAAGTATTGGAGGTCGTATCACATTTTCATGGCATGTTTTTAAAGGCAGATAGATTAATTATAAAACATTCAAAGAAGCCTCGTTTTGTTCGAAACCTCCAGCCCCAAGTACCAGGGCATAAGCACCACAGAGGCGCTCCACCACCAGCCGAAGCTACTCACTCCGAATGCCTGGTGCAGGGGTTCTCATCCAGCCAGAGGTTAGTCAAATCCGGGAGCCGCCTCAAGTGTCTTATTTCCGCCAGGTCCCGAATCTCGTTCTTCCTCACGTACAGTTCCCGCAGCCGGCGGCAGCCCGCAAAGTCCACCAGGGTGCGAATCTTATTTATACTGAAAAACATTTTTAAATTTTAATTTGGCGCCTTCAGCGATTTTAGACGCTATATCACTTTATTCTAAGTCCGTTCACGATGTTTGTTTTAACAATTTATGAGTTTTTTTTTTAATTCTATGAGATTATGTCGCTCCTTTTATAAATATAATATAATATAATAAATATCTCCTTGCATTCTGATCTTCTAAACGCGGAATTCCTAGTACAGTCCAATATTAGGTGATTAAATGTCTTCAACAACGCCACATTGTTAATTTATGAGTTGCTAAAGCAAGAATATATCTGTGAAAATAACATCTGTCACGGTTCATGAGATCCTGGTACCAGAACGAGTAATCTCAGAGCTTTAAGCTTCTGTTTGGGATCTGAGAATCAGCTATTATTATGTTAATGTACCATTAACATTTAGGGGGATGAAACACCCCTGAATTTTTATTTTTAGACAAAAGTTTAAGTGTCTATTTCTTATGATACAACATACAAGAAAATAAATACAATCCTAAATTTTCACCCTTTATTTTTATTATTATTATTATATATTTGTAAGAGGAGGGGTGCTCTCTCGAATAATACCATCGTCTGGATTCATTATTATTTATTAACTTTTACACTTCGATATATAACAATAATTAATAATTAAAATAAATTCGCAAAGAAATAAAAAACTTAACAAAACAAAATATTAATAGAGATCCGTCTAGCTCGAGCGCTGACAAACGAATGACGCGTGCTCGTTGCAAACCCGCTTTTTATAGTTCGATAATAGTGGGGAGCGTCGAATCGGAACACGTGTTCAACAAAGGATGACGCAATCGTACAATGACTTGCTGTTTGCATTATATTTGCGCCGATATATTATTATTATTATTATTTTTATTAACCCTTTAACCCTTATTTTTTATTTATTAATTGAAAATTGAATCGCGTAAGGCAAAACAACGTTTGCCGCTGCTATCTATATTTCAGCTGGACTATCTATATTTTACTGTTGTAAAACATCGCGTTTACAAATCCAGTTAGGGTTATAGATACAGACATTTAATTTACTTACTGAATTTAACCCCCTACAATTTAGTTCCGAACGTCTGGAGTCCTTAAAGACCTCCCCGTCTAGACAGGATCACACTCACAAAGGACTCGTTCCGAAGATCGGAATCAAAACTATTTATATGTCTACGAAATTATTTAATAGAAGCCGTTACTTTGCGGAAGTCCATAGTACAAAACTAACAGACCAATCGGCCGGCTATACTCCGCGAAAAAACACTTGAATATTGCCGGTAGTAATCTACCAATGACTACTAAATCTACTACTAATCTACAAAAGACCAATAATCTATAAAAAACTCATACTGTTTAAATCTCCTTTCTGTTACAGATTATGTCATTTCCATGGCCGATATTCGGTAATCTTTTTCTATAGTCTACCGCCAGATAACTCCCCCCTCCCCCCATTTGTGAAGTTGTCAGGCCATCACAAACGCGCTCTTTAAAACTAACGAGCACCAGGCAGCAAGCGAATGAATAATATTGTCTTTTATTAACATAAATAAAAAAGTAAAACAGCGTTCGGTGAGCTGTTCGTAGAGGCAGCAGATGAGCTGTCCCTGATGATGCTCCGGTGTCGGAGCGAAACGTGCGTCGAGTGTGGTTTTTCGCGGAGTACTGCTTTCATACTGGTCTATTGGGATTTTGTACTATGGACTTCCGCAAAGTAACGCCTGATTCTATTAATTATAACTATTACTCATTTAAAGAAAAACACTTTGTTAACGGATTAAGTTACATTTAACAAAATTTAAGTATATTATACATTATTTTAAATTTTTCCGACTTTTCGCGTGCGTGGTCACGGTAGACTGAAGACAAAAGGTATTTGTCAAAATAAGTGTCGCAGCTGCAGAGAGATTGTGTGTTATCTGTATTTATTGCCCCGGAGTTGATTGCGAAGCGTCGGGAAAAATTTAAAACAATGTAATATATTTAAATTTTGTAAAAATACATAACTTAATCCGTTAACAGAGTGTTTTTCTTTAAGCCAGAGTATCGTGAACCGCCGACCAGTGTGGTACCAATGCACTGGTTGAGTATGAGGCGTTGTTTTGATAACTACAAGTGAAGTGTTTGAAATACGTTCTATGCGACAACCGAACATTTAAAATGATCGATTATAAATTTCTTTCAATACCTTTTTTTTTCCTTCCTGGAGGAATCGTTTTACGACCCCGCGCCTGGGCTGTGCAGTGGCGCGGGAGTGTGGGACTCGGCCTTTAAAAAGCGGCCCCTACCCTAACTAAACCATCCAGGGACCACACGGAGCCCCCATATGACGTATCCGGGATCATTGTTAATATACACCGAACAGTTCTTTCAATGCCTAAGGCACGCACGAACCTGCTGCTAAGTCTCTAACGATGATAACCATTCGTACTCTAAACTATGTTTACGAAAAAGCTGCTTAATATAAGCTTAGATATTAGTACATTGTAGAAATAATTAGCCGCGCTTCATAAAGTTATGTTGAAGTCTTGCAATGATTGAACTTTGGTTAATTTTATTTATTTATTTATTATGACCTACCAACTAAATGTACAATTATTAATTCTAATATAAACTTAACTTAAACAATATTTATTTGTACATCTAACTTAAAGGTGGGCACTGAGTTGCTAAAAAAGTTACACTAGCTTAAACACAAAAAAAAAATGATAGCAAAGAAAGTGTACCGAAATGAAATGTTAAACGTGGAAGCTCTGACCATACTACTGAGAGTTTAGTCTAATCAGAGCCTCCACAATAATTTTCTTAAATTTATAGATATTGGCGCGAACTATGTACATATCAATACTTTCTTCACACTTTACTAAAGAATTGTATAATCTTAACATTAGTTGAAGTGGTTGAATTTTAAGGATAAAATAATGTTATGTAATGTATTATCACATCATTGCGTATTAGATTAATTTAGATCAGTTTTTTTCAATCTTTTTCATGATGCGACCCCCCCTGGTATAAAAAAAATATTTCGCGACCCCCTTTGAGCCTTCGGTTTTTTATCATGTATGTAGGTGTATGTCACAGTATTACCATTAACAATATTAATTGTCTTTAATTTTGTTTCTTTGTACTAAAGTACCCATTTTTTTCGACCTCTGGCGACCCCCCTACAGAAGCTTCGCGACCCCCCAGGGGGTTAGATATAGTCGCGTTGGGTCCCTGGCATACAAAAAATTTATTACCTGAACGCCAGCACTTCCACGTTCGGCATTTTCCTCAGCACGCTGACATCACCAAGTTCGGCTCCCCTGGAAGAAAAACATTCAATATTATTTTGAGAAAATCGTATCTAAATTCGGCGAAGCTTCCGGTAGAGCCTACAGTAGAACCTTCAGGTCTTCATGGTAACAAGAACTAAGGAGGCAACGCACCAGTGCCTAATACAATAAAAATTCTTTGCTAAGTATCTAATATATAAAATTCTCGTGTGACGGGGTTCCAACTTGAACTCCTCCGAAACTAAACAGCTTGACCGATTCATGAAACTTTGTGAGCGTATTGACTAGGTCTGAGGATCGGCCAACATCTATTTTTCATCCCCCTAAATGTTAAGGGTAGTCCTAAATTTTATTTTTTGATTTTTTAGACAATTTTTATAGTTTCAATTTTCTTTTCAATGATACAGCATACAAAAATACATACAATCGTAAATGTTCACCCTTCTACGATCAAGCCTTATTTTTTATTTCTTAATTGAATATTGAAATCACATGTATGGCAAAACAACGTTTGCTGGGTCAGCTATTCTCTTTAATTATATGTGAAACGTTTAAGAGCTCATCTGTATGTACATCTGTGTCTGTACTGTATGTGTGTAAAAATATGTGTTTGTTGTGTTTCTTGTAATGAAAAAACACTATGAACACCGTGTCTACCGTGACCAAGCACGCTTAAACCAAAACGTCAGAGAAATTTTAAAAAATAATATAAATAATATTAAAATTTATCAAAAATACATAACTTAAAAGCCGTTCATAAAGTGTTTTTCTTTAAATGCGTAATAGTTATATTAATAAAAGACAATATTAAAAATCTACACCGTTTGACTTTCATTCTGAATCGGCTTCGATCGTATAGAAACAAAAACTACCGAATTTACTTTTATTTTCGATGCGCACGCGCAATTCTCACGCGATACAGCTAATTCTGTAATCATTTAGGCTGGATTCGCTTCGGCTACTATCTGTGATACTACTGTTTATGTCTACTGTGGATTTATCAGTAGTTCCATCGCTTTCTTTCAAATGACATAAACACATTGACAGAAAGAGATAGATAAATTAAATATTTAGAGTGATTCCTGTAGGGGGGAATGTTTTTACAGATACGTTGCTGCACCATGACACCACCAAATAGAAGGTCCTGGGTTCGATACTCGTCGGCTGTACAATGCGCTTACAATCTTAGAGTTATATACAAAAATAATGTTTATCTGCCTATTTCGACACAGGTAACTATAAATTTTGTATAATACAACTGAATGGAAGTGAAAGTGAACAAATCACGTGCGCACGCGCATCGGCTACTCAAACACATTTAATATTTGAATTGGCGATTTAAATTTAATCGCATGTTAATTACGAACCCATTAAAGTTTAAAAGTTATATGTCCACTCGCGCTAGAGAACATCAAAGATATATATATATATCAATAGATAAGGACACCCCCCCCCCCTAATTAAGGGAGTTAATTTTTTATTTTAACTATCTATATTACCAATATAATAAAGTATAAGAGTTTTGAATCTCAGGAGCTACCGGTGCGAATTGAATTGCGTTGGATAGTCCATTTCTTAAAATACAACGCTATATGACAATATACCTGTTTCATAATAGTACCAAAGAAGAAATCTTTACCAATATTATAAAGAGTTTTGAATCTCAGGAGCTACTGGTGCGAATTATATACGAGCAATGAAAATAAACCCATATCTATATCATATATATTAAATTTATCTATTGCGTAATCACTCAGAACCCAAACTATAAAGTTATTTGAAATACAACGAACCTCAAAGACTCAATTTGTATGTCTAAGTGAAAACAAGGTCAACCACGCCCACACACTTATATCCGAACAGATTTTCTTGGGAGTTAGGTTTTTAAATGAACACAATTCTATTAGAGAGAAACACTTTGTTAACGGATTAAGTTATGTATTTTACAAAATTTAAGTATATTACATTATTTAAAAAAAAATTACAGTGTCTACCGTGACCACGCACGCTGTAAAGCACGCGAAACTTCGGAAAAATTTGAAATAATTTATAATATACTTAAATTTTGTTAAATACATCACTTAATCCGTTAACAAAGTGTTTTTTCTTTAAATGAATAATAGTTATAATTAATAGAATCAGGCGTTACTTTGCGGAAGTCCATAGTACAAAATCCCAATAGACCAATATACAAGCAATACTCCGCGAAAAACCCACAAACACTCGACGCACGTTTCGCTCCGACACCGGAGCATCATCAGGGACAGCTCATCTGCTGCCTCTACGAACAGCTCACCGAACGCTGTTTTACTTTTTTATGTATGTTAATAAAAGACAATATTACAATTCTATCAGACAAATTTATTAGTCCGCGAAGACTCAAACACTTGGCCCCGACACCGGAGCATCCTCAGGATGTTGCACCAAATGAACGCTGTTCGAACGGACTAATTATATATTGTTTATAAGTTTCAAGACGTTAATTCTTTTAATTTTTCATTAAATTTTATATTTTAATTAAAACAATGAGAACACTCGCGGCAAACACCACCACGTAGCTGGTAGCTGAAGAGTACATGAATATTACAAACAACAAGAGCTTGCAACCAATAAAAGTCCCATCGAAAACGATCCAATCATTTCATAGATTAGCCGAAACGAAAACGATAATTTCAACATTGTAATGTTTTGAAATCTAATGTTTTTCATTAAATCACTTTGTTATATCTTAAAACATGTTTCGACAAATTGACAACGTTAATGCAAATGTTGTTTATTGAGTCATAATCCCAATAGACCAGTATGAAAGCAGTACTCCGCGAAAATACCCACAACCACTCGACGCACGTTTCGCTCCGACACCGGAGCATCATCAGGAGATGTTGCCTCTACGAACAGCGTTCGATGAGTCTATATATATATATATATCCGCGATTGCAAGCGTCAGTTGAAAACCGATAGTTTTTCAGAGAGTAACAGATTCAAAGTGAGTGTTCAGTCCTGGAGGTCGAGTTAAAGAGCTCCAAAAAGAAGCGTCAGAAAGTGCTTGTTTGACTCCATAAAGTAAAGCCTCTCAAGACTACAAGTAGTTGGACACAAAATTACTTCCTATTTCAACAGAAGTCCAGTCAAAATCGATCCAACCATTGCAGAGATTAGCCGGAACACACATGTCGCGGGTCGGCTCTTATGTACCTTAATTTAATTGTCTTACTACCTTTGTATTTAGATTTTCCAACTAACTATGGATTATACCACTTCAGCTAATGTTAAAATTATCTAATTCTTTCGAAATCGTTATGTATATAGTTCGCAGCAATATCTCCAAATTTAGGAAAATTGTGGAGGCTCTGATTAGACTAAACTCTTAATATGTTCAGAGCTTCCAAGTTTAACTTTTTCAGCAACTCATTGCCCACCTTTAAGTTAGATGTACAAACAAATATTCTTTAAGTTTATATTAGAATGAATAACATTTAGTTGGTAAGTCATATAAAGAAAAACACTAAGATTTTTGCGAAAATTCAAATAGAATTACGTTATTTTAAATTTTTCCCACGTTTCTATAATAATAAAAGACAATATTATGGTAGGTCATAAAATATTCAACATTACGAAGACTCAAATTTCATTTATATATATCTCGAATGAATCACCCATGACTAGAGCACGTTGTACCAGTATTCGACCTACATAAAGGCGCCAGGCTGGCTGTTGGATCCACGCCAGGTGCACATTTCTTTCAACCCTAGCTGATGATGAACCGAATCTGCCCAATTTAATCATTTGCAATTAAGAATTTGTTCTAAGACCAAAGTTGAACAATGCTAGTTAATGCTTAATTTGGGCACACTACCATGACACACCACACACACACACACATGACACTTCACTATGTTTTTGTATTACTATTCAGTCTTTTTTTATATATTATATAAGCCTATTTTGGCTTTAGTTGTCGCATTTAAGTTCTATATATCGGCGCAGGAAGTTACCGCCGGGGCCGAGTCGAGAGGAACCTAACTATTACTTAACTTAGATTGTTACAAACTAATGTTTCCGTTATGAATATCACTCAATTTAACACAAATTTGTGTGTATTATTATATAGGAACTCAATTTAAATCTATGGATACTTACTCCATTTTCTCCGCCCGTAAGGCAGGCTGTAGTCTTTCGACCATACCGCCTTGTCTTACACTAGCTGACCCGGCAAACGTTGAATCTTTTGAATGGAAAGTCCAATTTAAATAATTTAAAAACTATTTTATAGGTCTTGACCATAAAATTTGGTTAAGGATTAATATAATCACATAAATAGCATGGTTCGAATTTGGTTAGCATTTTCATTAATGTTTAAAATGAAAAAGTTGTTGTAGTGACATAACTACAATAGTTGGACATATGCTACCGCGGTGTTTTTTGTAGACATTATGATGTTCTTCAATATTGTTGTACATTATAATGTTCTATCTATAAGAGTTTCGGCAGCGCATTCGACGAAAGACATTTTTTGACTCATTTTTCTACACCCTCGGTTATATAGTTCAAATTTTACCAAGGAACCTAATTTTTTTCAAAATGCAATGTAGCCTATGTCAAATTGGAAGAATGTAGCGTTCTATTGGTGAAAGAATTTTTTCAATCGGCCCAGTACTTTTCGTGCCTATTCATTACAAACATACAAATCTTTCCTCTTTATAATATTAGTTATTACTGCCTTATTCTTCTTAAATCCGATCCGTCCCACCAAAATATATACACGCATATATGACATAACATGACCACATTTATTTTTTAAACTTGTATTATTTGTATAATAGGCGAGATCAAATATTGCGCAACACTTTCTAACGCAACTAATTTCTCAACTTTCGTTTTGACTCATCGAACGCTGTTCGTAGAGGCAACATCCTGATGATGCTCCGGTGTCGGAGCGAAACGTGCCTCGAGTGGTTGTGGGTTTTTCGCGGAGTATTGCTTGCATATTGGTCTATTGGGATTTTGTACTATGGACTTTCGCAAACTAACGCCTGCTTCAATTAATGAAACTTTCAATTTGTCAACATATATTTGAGATGTATAAAAATATCAAGATTACGTCGAAACTCATATAAATCTCATACTCATCTACTTCAAACTCAAATAATTTCTCATATGTATAACTAAAGCTGACAGTTTAACTTTTTTAGCAACTCAGTGCCCACCTGTAAGTTAGATGTACAAATAAATATTGTTTAAGTATTGTTAAAGATATTAATCATATTAAACTTATCTTCATTTCAATTCCATAGACAACATCTAGTAATCTGTCAGTTGATTGTGATCAGTTAGTTGATCACAAACGCGGTCTTTAAATAACCAGCGGCAAGCAGCCGCCAGCCTTTCGATCTTCAAAAACTGACCTCACTGGTCAGTTTCCTTTCGTTGCCGTGGATAAGAGTGAGATTTTGTTGTAAAATATCTACTATATGTATACCAAATAATTAAGGGAATGATTATAATAATAAGTTGTATAAAATACGACGCTTCATGTAACAGTATTAACTTAACTAAAAACTACTTACTACTACTACTTTAAACTTTGTTCAACTATTTTAAATTAGAATTAATAATTGAACATTTAGCTGGTAGGTCATAATAAATAAATAGATACACACTTCTTTTGTAGGTTCCCAAGTCGTGACTGCTCGGAGACACTGCCCGTAGCGTGACTGCTTCAAAATCATAAAACTTAGCCTTCGAAAGGAACAAAGATACGATTGTGTTGGTGCGACTAATGTTACAAAGACGTTGAATCAATATGGAAAAACACGTCCAATGTTTGATATCAAGCGATTTCGCAACTATAAAGAGGAAATATTGTATTTACACAAGCTAACGATTGTTGATAATTTAATAAAACATTACTAAACATTCTATGACCGGATAATGCCTTTACAGATTTATGGGCACCGGGACTAATTTCAAATTTTTATACTTGTATCAGATACGTCCATAATCGTTTAATTTTCTGTATGTAGTATGCATTTTGTTAAAATAAAATAAATAAATAAATTTCTTTATTAGATTTAAAAAAAAAGTACAAGTTGAGTAAAACTAAGATCCCTAGCTCCCCCACTAGGATACCCTGTGTTGGGGGCGGCAGTCTCTTTCGTTCTTAATACATTGTAACAGTTAAATAAGGTATAAGTGAGACTTATCAAAGAAATAAATAAGCAATAATAATGTAGGTAACTTAGAATTGTACATAGTTTTTTTATCTTATCATATTAATTTATAGTTATTATTTGATGTTTGTATATGGGTTATTATTAATCTTTCTGAAATTGTGCTCTAGTAGAGTTTGGTATATATTCATATTCATTTCAATTTCAAACAGTCAAGATAACCTCAAAGCAAAACCCACACAGCACATATCATATTCATGACACAACATCTTAGTCACGGATCACTGAGTACACACCTTTTATGGTAGGACTACTTTAAAATACAATCGCTAGTTTCCTTCATATTTAATATGCAACCTTACTTGATTTGTTATCTGAATTTGTTTTTATGTACAGTCTACTATGTTATAATTGTTAGCACATACAACATTACTAACGAAATAGAAACCTGCATCCTTAGAATCAAATCTCATAATGTATTAACAACATCTAACTATTAAAAAATGAAATCAAATACGAGGCCTACCAATACTGTGCAATCTAATTGGATTATTACATTATATAATATTCATTTGGTTTAGTTACACCATTGTTTTTCAACCTGTGGGTCGCAACCCCCTGAGGGGTCGCATACATGATAAAAAACCGAAGGTCAAAGGGGATCGCGAAATATTTTTTTATACCAAGGTTGTCGCATCATGAAAAAGGTTGAAAAACACTGAGTTACACTGACCAGGAGTATTGACAGAGAGTGGACATAACATTAATGTTCATTAAATGTGAATTAACGACTGTAAAAAGGTAATAAGTTATGTATATATAAGAAAATTACTTGCACACAAAGACAGTTCAAATACTGAAAGGTAGGTTTAATGTAGGTAGGCACACAATGATGTGAGTAGCTAATAACACATTTACACTGTGAAATTTTATAGAAATTCTATTAGTGCAAACCTTGATATACTAAAAAATTCTCAAACTTTCTTATATCTCGCAATAATTAATAACAGCACTATCCTGCAACTAATTTCACACTGAAACATATTTGACTGGGCAGTTTAGGTTCCCATGGGACATCAGCAATTAAACTATTTTAATCAATTTGTAAGAGAGTTTTAACCCATGAAAATACAACTGAATATAAAAAAAGAGTATTTCTTTAACACAGATAAGATAAAACTGAATTACATAACAATTTTTTTTTTAAATATTCATGGTTAACACATCTGCTAATAGTCTAGTGACTGATTGCAAGATTATTAATTAGAAAAAATATATATATTCATGGTAGGACCACAGAACATCTGTGAAAAATGTTGTAACAATTGTAAAATTAAAAGCATGTGACAGGTTAATAAACAACGGCAATTTAAATTTTTTGCAAAGCAAACATAGTCATAAGAACAACTCACCTTGAATGGTGAATTGTGTGGTTTTCTATTGATATGACTCAAATGAGACAAATATAATTTCTTATAAAAATATGTATTAAACATTAAGTACTTTCAAGCAGTTTGTAAGAATTGTTTTAGTAATTGAAATGATTAAAAAATTATCAATCACTATGCCGAATTTCCAAAATCCCAAAAATTAAATAAGATAACTGAGGAGATTAACTGATATATATTTTATATATATATATATGTTATATTATATTATATGTTAGTATTTATTATATTATAGTATACAAGCTATAAATGGCTTACATTTGGGCTAATTGAATGTGTCCAAATACATTATTATTTCAGAACTCCTATTTCTACCCATACACCTAGCTAGAGACTACAGATTGTCTAAAAGCTAAAACCTCCATAATAATGAAACAATTAACAAGGTGACTTGTAAAATTACTTATTCATATGTGCATATTTTAATGTATCTGAAGCCCCTCAATAACACATTAAATTTACTTTCTAATAATCTCATTTCTATTTTCCACTAAACAAGAATGTACAAGAGATTCTTATAGGATATAATAATATTTTTATCAAATTCTGATTGAATAACTAAAAAACTGTTAGAATAACAATGAATAGTAGGTAAATTCAGCTACCAGTGAACATGACATAGCCGTAATCTAATAAACAGGTATTTATATAACAGAACATTAATTATTGTTTATGTAATTTTGGTAATTTCTAAGTTTGAATAACCTTCTTCATATAATCAACATGCTGCTAATTATAAGATGAAGAAATACTAGTTATCCGTGATTTTAGTCGATACCTCATTGGAAGATAAAAGATACAAGATAAAGAAACATAAACAATGTTCAACGGTATAATTTAATTACGGCAAGAACACGCAATTTCAATCAGCTGTTAAGCCATTGTTTGATTAACCACGCTGCAAAGGTTAAATTGTATTCCTAGATTTATTTTAGGGTTTAGAAGGTGAATGAACGGGAGTTCACTAGCGGAACGGACCACGCAAGCCCTGACTCCTGAGTTCCGTACTTACAAGGTACTTACCAACAGTTTAGTTTTTTTATCGACGACAAATCCGATTGTTTCGATCTAGCGATCACCATCTCCTCCGTTAAGCGAGCCATTTTTCACAGCACAGCACACACTATCACTGATTCAGACGGGAGAACTACGACCGCTCATCGTACATACACGCAACTCGCGAGAATCGCGAACAAAAACTGATGAAAATAAAAAAAGAACAAATTGTTAAAAAAGGTGAATCATTTCTGAGGTCGTGACTTATGACGGCGACAACTGACAATTACGATTTAAAGTCGTCAAATTAATTTATTAGTCTGTCCTGTTCTATTACAGACTTTAGATCGATTCACGAAAGTTAAAGTGTTTTGTTGTGATGTTAGTAATATAATTAAAAAATACAAATGTATATTAAAATTAAAACAAAATAGTATTAAATATTATTTTTTCCCATAATATCCAGGCTAAATGTATTTAAAACTTCGTGAATTATGTTAATGTTGGCTTAGTATGGAAATGAATCACTTAATGAATGTCACACAAACTTAAATTAATTTTCTACAGCTTGAATTATTCTTTCAAAATTCGACATAGAAAAATTTTGGGACTTGAAAATATAATTATTGGAATACCATCCTTGAAATATTATTTAAAAAATATAGTGAAACAAAGCAAATATTCGCAAGAGCAGTGCGAGTTGATGTAAAATGTATCACTGTCAAACATTCTCATATCATTATTCCAATGAAGCAGAATTATAAAACAATTGAATTACATAAAAGTAATATTTATTTTAGACAGATACAACTAGATAAGGTCAATAATCTAATAATGTTGATTAAGAATAATACATTATGTATTCCTCCTGTTGACGGATGCAATAATAAAAAAGTTAATTGAAGAACTATTTCTGATTAATTAATAATGGTGGAAAATCAATCACTATTGATTCCATGGACACAATGTAGCGTTCTATCTAACTGTACACTAGTCTGTGTTTCTTTTTAGAACGAGACATTTTACCTAGGCAGGAAAATGAGTGTGTCATGGATCGTGATTCCCGATTGTTAAGTTTAATTACGAATGTAAATAATAATATAATTTTTAAATTACTTATTTCCATCTGGTGTGCCCGTATGAAGAGAAGAACGAATAGTTATGGAATTCAGACTTATTGACCGTTCGCTAGTGCCCCCCAACAATTCAAGTTGATGAAAGGTATCAAGTTGTTGCTATAATAACAACAGCAATCGCTATTTCTGGTGTAAATAAAGAATATTGACACTTACTTGAATATAGTGGAGAAAGATTTTTTGCTAAAAAAACATATTATCAATTATCATATAAAATATACTCCTGTGACGTTCGTTATTGCAAATGTTATAAACTTCTAACAAAGATGTAAGGGTTGACTGCGAGCTGAGAACTAAGTTTTAAAATGACAACTGAGTAGTGTGGTCTGTGAATGACAATTTCAGAAAAGTCAGCAGTCATAATTGTTTGCCCAGTGTTATGATTTTTAATATTCCGCTTGGAATATTATTTTCGATGATACCTTTCGCTTACAGGTGAAAAGATGGACACGAATGATATATTGGACGAAAAAGATAGCGGCCCCGAGGTTCAGTTGAACTTTCCCGCCTCAGTTATGAGTAGAATTGAGGAGTTAATGGGTGGTACTGAGCAGTTTGATAGCGACGAAGTAAGTTTGTTTTTTGTTATGTTTTCATTTATTGCTTGAATAAATGAAAACACCTGTCTCTTTCCACGCCGTTATTTGCTTTATTACACAATCAACTTTGTATTACGCATGTGAAATTTAAATGGAATTAACACATCATGCAAATATCTGGTAACAGGGTATTACCGTAAGTTTACAAGTCCATATGTTGATTATAGCTCTTATTTGTTTGCCCCCCTCTAATAATTGCAAAATCATCTCATCCATAATCAAAGGTACATTACTAAATTGTCTTTTAAATAAGAAATACTAACCAAAATCAAAGAAAAATAAAAATCGTTGCATGTCTCATATTTTACATGTCAATATTTCAATACTGTAAAAAATTGCTTCTTAGAATGAATTTATTGTATGACAAAGTGCTTCCTCTTATGGTGCAGTCTCCTTTTGGAGTTTGGCAATCATTACGGCTACTCTGATTTTGGATGACACGATTCTGAATAGTGATTTAGTGCTTGACATAAAGTACACTTAATGTTAATTTATGTGTTTTAATAAAAAATATCTATTCTATTATAATTTTTTTATAATTTTATGTATCTGATATAAAAAGATGCTATAAAAGTACCATCATGTCTAGTATTTTAATTTAGGAATTAATCAAATGGTAGACTTTATCCTTCTTCTTGGAGTGCCTCTCCATTACTAGAGGTCGGCAATCAAACTTTTGAAATGTATCTTGTCTTGAGCCAGATACAGCAGCTCCTCAGCAGTTCTAATACCCGTCCACTCCCTAACGTTACGCAGCCATGATTTCTTCCACCTACCAACTTTCCTTTTACCTTGGATTTTTCCCATCATTATAATTTGGAGCAGTTAGTATCGGTCATGGCGCAACATGCAACCTATCCGACTTTACACTGTATGATTTGCTTGATCAGACTTTATCCTACAGACTTCATATTTTGGTGATTCACATAATATCTTTATAAATTATTGTATTTTACCATGTTGTGTTGTATTGTAGCCTATATGCAAATTGAAACATGAAAAATTGAATAATTTCTCTTTCATTCTTATCGATATTGGGGAGATAAAACTAAACTCACCAAATCTTTATATATTTTATATTTACATATGTTTAATACCCGCCTGCATTTTCCACACATTTAAACATTACAGTTTGATGCCGTAGCCTACATAAATCGAGTATTTCCAACTGAGCAGTCTCTATCCGGTGTTGAGGCTGCTGCATCGAGATGTGAGTTTCGCCTAGCTGCTGTTCAACATGATATTAGGAGACTGGTACAGGCCCAACACGACCAGCGGAAGGCTGGTCATGAAGCATTGCTAGAAGCCCAGAAGTGCATATCAGAGCTGTCTTTGCAGGTACATTTTTTAATATTTAAATTATAAAGTTGTTAATGTTAATTACAATACTGACAACAGTTTTATTATTAATGTTAGTGAAATTATTTTGAAATAACATCTCTTCATTTTACTATCCCAACATACATTATAACTAACCACACCACCACACAAGCTCGTAGTGTCTTTTGTCAGCAAGTCAGTCAGTCTATTTAATGAGATACATAATATTATATGATTAATATGGCTTCCCCCGCCTTAATAGTGTGGGTACATAGAAAAATACATATTATATATAGATTCTAATATAAAAACAGAGATCAAGTGCCTATATTCATTTAGGAATCAACTTATTATGATGTGCATTTGAAATATATTTTATGTGATTTAGATTTATACTGTGGCAAGTTCTTTTATACAACTACTAGCTGATCCGGCAAACATTGTTTTGCAATATATGTGATTTCAATTTTCAATGAATAAATAAAAATAAGGGTTAATCGTAGAAGGGTGAAAATTTAGGATTGTATGTATTTTTGTTTGTTGTATCATAAAAAAAATAGGGGTTAACATTTAAGGGGATCAAATATAGATGTTGGCCGATTCTCAGACCTACGCACACAAAGTTTCATGAGAATCGGTCAAGCCGTTTCGGAGCAGTTCAAGTTCGAACCCCGTGACACGATAATTTTATATACTAGACTGGTACGGTGAACCCTCGTATAACATTCCCACTGGAAGGTGACGGACATAAACAAGAAGGCCGAACGCAGCGAGGGCATGGTCCGCGAGATCACGTCGGAGATCAAGCAGCTGGACTGCGCCAAGTGGAACCTGACGGCGGCCATCACAGCGCTCAACCACCTGCATATGCTGGCCGGAGGCGCGGCCTCGCTGCGCAGCCTGGCGCTCGGCCGCCGCTACAAGGAGCTACTGCTGCCGCTGCTCGCCATCATGGAGGTGCTGCAGCAGCTCGAGGCCTACCGCGACATCCGCGACCTCAACGCGCTCAGGGCCGACGTGCTCTCCATCCGCGAGAGCCTCGCCGACCAGATCCTGGCGGATTTCAAGGAGGCCTTCACGGGTGCGTGATCAATGCAACGCGAACCAGTGCGTTGCCGGCCTCTAAGATACTTATACGCTCTTTTCTTGAAGGTCCCTAATACCTCTTGACAGCTGGTTCCACATAGCGGTGGTGCGCGGCAGATAGTGCCTTCTGAAGCGCTCAGTTGTAAATACTTTATGAACGGATTTAAGTTATGTATTTTTGCGAAATTTAATTTATGTTAATTTATTGAATACTTGATTTATGCGGCACTTGTTTTGACAATGAACACCTTTAGTTTTCAGTCTACCGTGACCACGCACGCTGTAAAGCACACGAAACGTCGGAAAAACGTAAAATAATGTAATATACTTAAATTTTGTAAATTACATAACTTAATCCCTTAAAGTGTTTTTCTTTATAAAAGACAATATTATGTTTCGTATTTTTGCTGCATCTTTAATAGAAAACAACCGAATTGTAGCAATCAGTCGTGATCAGTAATGCTGACGTATTGACATTAATATAGGCAGCGGTAAAAGCAACATTTCCCAGCGCACCCTCAGCGAGGCCTGCGGTGTAGTCGATATTTTGGACCCCAAAGTCCGGCAGGATCTTCTCAAATGGTTCATTGGATTGCAATTACAGGTCGGTTGAATTGTCCTGTTGAGTGATTTTTTTATAAATTAGGCTTTTTAAATGAATAAATCATTTATTCGTTTGCGAATATGGGTACAAGTAAAACAGGGTCTCAGTACACTTCTCCTAGTGGATATTACATTACATTTAAATTCATAACTACAAACAATTACAATGACTTAATATTATACATTTTAAAGTGGTTTTAATTTGGAAATTATGTCAACTTTGAATTATGCCAGCATTCGAAAAGTAAAATTCTCTGTAGAATCATTGTGAAGGGTTCAATGAAGCTCTAAGGAGATCATTGAAAGCGATTCAAGAAATTATTAAAATATCATAATAAAACATCGTATGTTGCCAAGTTGTTGAAAGGTTGAAGAATTTTGTGAGATATGAATCATATAACAGCATTTTAATTTACCAAGGCGTACAATACAATTACATACATCACTATCTGAAATAATCAAAATACACCTATCAAATTGTGTTCCGTGTGAACCTTCGAGCGGTCGAACAGTCCGGCCCGAAGGACCAATGGCCAGGTGTGACGTCATCTCAAACCCCAGGAGTACGAGCACCTGTTCTCGCCCGAGCAAGAATGCGCCTGGCTGCCGCAGATCGCGAAGCGCTACTCGTGGCTCAAGAAGCATCTGCTGGCCGTCGAGCAGACGAAGGGGGCTATCTTCCCTCCTGCCTGGAGGCTCAGCGAGAGGATCGCCTACCAATTCTGTAAGGTAGGTTACATTGGATGATTGCAGAATGTGAGAATGGAATGATGAGTGAAGGGTTGGAGAATCTGAAGATGGATAGATGAGTGAATGATTGGTGAATGTGAGGATGGGATGATGAGTAAAGGATTGGAGAATGTGAGACAATGGAAAGACGAGTGAAAGAAAGAATAATATAGAAGCATGAGTGAAATTTTGAAAAGTAATGGAATAATGATAGTTGATGATTTATAAAAATATTGGACCGACCTGAAACCTACTTTGTTACAGTTCAGTGACAATTATGTAAAATATAATATTAGTGTTGAAATTTAATTTTCAGAAATGCTTCTGATTTGTTCTAATTTAATATTGTCTTTTATTGACATAACTGTTATTCATTTAAAGGAAAACACTTTACTGACGGATAAAAGCTATCAATTTTTACAAAATTTAAGTATATTTTGCATTTTTTTTAAACTTTCTCGACGTTTCGCGTACTTTACGAGGCGTGGTCACGGTAGACTGAAGACAAAAGGTGTTCTTTGTCAAAATAAGTGTCATGTCAAAATGTTCTAATTTGTTATCTCATCGGTCCGACTTTGAAATGGGGGGGAATTTCTAGATCACACGCGAAAGCCTCACCGCTCTAATGGCGTCTCGCAGGAGTGAGATCGATTGTAAGCTGCTGCTGTACGCCATACAGCAGACGCACAATTTCGAATTGTTGCTGCATAAGAGGTTTGTTGGTGAGTCAAAAACCTCCTTAAAGCCACCAAAATGGAAGAGCCGGCGACGCATCTGCGTGCTCAGTCAGGGCACTGCAGTTACAGCTGATTTGCAGTATCCGATTTTTGTCTCCTTGAAAACGATACATTGCCGGCTCTTAAGGAAATGATCTTATCTGTTACATTTACGTTTTTTTTCAAGTCACGATTGCACAAAAAGTCATCTTAATATATATAAATTTCCTGTTTCTATGTTTGTCTGCGATGGACTCCTTAACTACTTAACCGATTTTAAATTAACTTGGCACCCCGTGAGAAGTCTGGTCCAACTTAAGAAATAGGGTAGCTTAGATCTTTAATTATAGTCGCGATTTTATTTTATTGCAAATTATTTGTCTATAATTAATTGACAGTCACAATTGTCTGTTAACTACAAAAGATTCTAACAGATGTCAATACTTTTTTTGTTTGCTATGGTAAACCGACAAACGTGTCATATAAAGATTAATTTATTAACTTAAATAAAGCATACTTTTATTGTTTAAAACGCTTCCGATTATAAACATCTCTCCGCACACTTAAAGCTGATAATTTTATTGAACTAAAAAAATGATTGCTAGAAATCACAAATATGTTTGCCGGAAAATATGTTGTCATTTTTGCCCCCTGTCTTTGTATTTGTAGATAAAATGTCGCCTATGTGTTGCTTTGGTGTATAAACTATACACTGGTAAAGTTTTTACGTGAAGGATTTACATACATGCATACATATACTATTTAGGATTAACATACATAAATTTCGTAACTTTCGTGACGTGGGTAGCTTAAAATTTGCACTGTTCTTTTTACATTAAGTGTTATTCTTCTATTACCTTCTCAATATTATCTCGCTCTGGATTTCTTCTCGTGTCCTCTCCTATATCTGGGCGTGGCTCATGTCATCTCACAAAACAGGCACAGAGCTGGGATCAGAGGTCCAAGCAAATTTGGAAGAAATTTCCTTCGAAGATTACTTAGAGGTGAGTTTATATTTTGATTTATTTGTTATCACGTTGATATATAAACCGTATTATAGGCATTTTTGTGTTTAAAGAAATATTACGATTTGACATTACAGTGTTGCAGGTGTATTTGCCAAGTACCCTCAATATTGAGAATTTCAATTTTCTGTTTAAGACTTACTAATGTGTATTACTTATTGGAATGTGGATAAAAATTTAAAAAAATAAACTTTTAACACTGGCTGAGAAACATAATTTGTCAAGAGACTGGCTATTTCTGCGTAGTATAAGCCGGGGATGAACGAAACATAAATTATAAGGCTATGACTTTTTTTGTGGGCCTACCTCCCCGGCGAGTTAGGCCCACAAGCTCCAGGGCCGAGAGAGCTTAAAGAGCTTTTAAGCTTAATATTACAATTGGATATGGGTGGATCTAATCTTAATAGGGTCCGCGTCTTAAAACTAGTAATTTCAATGTGACTATAAGACTTGAATTTTAGGGGGGCTAATGCATATCAGGGTTATATTAGGGTTCAAATAAGTTTATGTGAAAGCTCATTCCTATGATTAATATATCGCCGAGACACGCGAGTGCGTATCCGACCTTTTTCGACGGGTGGGTGTATTCTAGAGCGAAGCGCCTCCGACCGCCAAGAGTCCGTGGCTGGGCGTGGTCTGCGGATGCTTCGAGGAGCATCTCTCGCTTTACATCAACAGCCTCGACTCTAACCTCAGGTCGCTCATGGATCGCTTCATACAGGTGAGAATTTGAAGGCTTCAAACATATATGGATATAATATTGTCTTTTATTAACATAACTATTACTCATTTAAAGAAAAACACTTTGTTAACGGATTCAGTTACATTTAACAAAATTTAAGTATAGTATACATTATTTTAAATTTTTCCGAATTTTCGCGTGCGTGGTCACGGTAGACTGAAGACAAAAGGTGTTTGACAAAATAAGTGTCGCAGCTGCAGAGAGGTTGTGTGTTATCTGTATTTATTGGGCAATAAAAAATAATGTAATATACTTAAATTTTGTAAAATAATCAAAATAAATAAAAATCTTAATCTGTTAGCAAAGTGTTTTTCATTAAAAGATATATGGATAGATAATAAATACGAATCTTCTTTTACTGAACAGGTTAAATGGCATTTAATGTTAAATACAAGTAGCACAGATTAGTATAAATTGTGATTTTTGTTCGCGTGTTATTCTAATTAATAGAATCTATGGAATTCCGCAATTTGGCATATTATAAAAATCATAATAAATAAATTAAAAAAAAACTAAATATATATATATATAAATCTCCTGTCACGATATTCGTCCGCGGTGGAATTCTAAACTACTTAACCGATTTGAAATGAAATTAGCACACCGTGAGCAGTCTGGTCAAACGTAAGAGATAGGATAGCTTAGCTCTTTAATTGTAGTCACAATTTTATTGTATTGCAAATTATTTGCCTATCCAAAAGATACTCTCGGCTTAGTACCGTCAGGAACTTAATTAGAAATTGTGGTATCATTTGTCCCTGACACCCGTGGCACTGGGGCAGGAGGCCAAGGGTCTGGCGGGCGACTGCGCGGGCAGCGGCGAGGGCGGCGTGCTGTCAAGCTGCGCCGACCTCTTCCTCTTCTACAAGAAGTGCCTCGCGCAGTGCGCCACTTTGTCCACGGGCGAGCCGATGCTGGGTGAGTCCTTGCACGGGAGTTCTCCACTGCTGCTGGCCTGTGCTGATTGCGGCCTTTTCAGAATTGGCGGCGGTCTTCGGGAAGTACCTTCGCGAGTACGCGGCTTCCGTCCTCCAGAGTGCCTTGCCTAGGAGCAACGCGACCACCGTCAACAATATCGTCTCCAACTTGCACACCTTCCTCAAAGACGACAGCGTTGTGAGGTGATGCATTTGTACGGTGCCATACCTCGAGCTGGTGGTTGATAACCGCGAGATTCCCTTCCTTGCAGGTATAGCAAGCAGGAAATATCGAGAATCACCAGCGTCATCACCACGTCGGAGTACTGCTTGGAGACCACGGTCCACCTGGAGCAGAAGCTGAAGGAGAAGATCAGCCCGAGCCTCGCGAGCAGAGTGGACCTGGGCCCCGAGCAGGATCTGTTCCACAAGACGATCAGCAGCTGCATCCAGATCCTCGTGCAAGACCTGGAGCTCGCGTGCGAGCCGGCGCTGGCCTCCATGGCCAAGATATCCTGGCTGCACTTCGACACGGTCGGCGACCAGAGCTCGTACATCACGCAGATAGTGATGCACCTGAAGAACAGCATCCCCACCCTGCGGGACAACCTCGCCTCGTCGCGGAAGTACTTCACGCAGTTCTGCATCCGCTTCGCCAACTCCTTCATCCCCAAGTTCATCCAGAGCATCTACCGCTGTAAGCCCATCTCGACCGTCGGCTCAGAGCAGCTTCTGCTGGACGCGCATATGCTGAAGACGGTGCTGCTGGATCTGCCGTCGCTCGGCTCCGACGTCAAGCGCCAAGCGCCCACCACCTACACGAAGGTGGTCATCAAGCTGATGACCAAGGCGGAGATGATCCTGAAGCTGGTGATGGCGCCGCTGGACAACAACCTCGAGGGCTTCGTGGCGCAGTTCCTGCAGCTGCTGCCGGACAGCTCGCTGGCGGAGTTCCACAAGGTGCTGGACATGAAAGGCGCCAAGTTGACCAAAGGCCAGATGAGCGCTTTGGACGCGCTGTTCAAGGAAACCTCCAGGGGCGTCGACATTACTCAATAATAATTATAATAATTTATTAATTAAATAAATATAACATGTAAAAATAAAAGTATAATTTGTCAATTAAAGACCAATATTTTTTAGTAAAGCTTAAATCACATCGTTTGATTTGACTCGTAAGGTTTTTGGGGTGTGACGTCATCGCAGCTTTGTAAGTGCGGATTGGAATATCTAAGAACATTTAAAATAAATAACTAGACTCGATTAAGTATAATTATGTGGTAGACGATAAGGCTACCACAGACTAGTCCAAAATTTGAATGACGTACCACAGACTATGATAAATAGCTGTTTTATAAAAAAATTGCTCTCACTATACAGGTACAGTAATTTGTACGTAGTTGTACTAAGTAAACAAGATTAGGTATTTGAATATTAATGTTTTTATAATTAATTGAATCAGGCGTTACTTTGCGGAAGTCCATTGTTCAAAAACCCAGTAGACCAGCATGGAACGCTCATCGAACGCTGTTCGTAGAGGCAACATCTCCTGATGATGCTCCGGTGTCGGAGCGAAACGTGCGTTGAGTGGTTGAGGGTTTTTCGCGGAGTACTGCTTCCATACTGGTCTACTGGGTTTTTGATTAATGTTTTTGTATGCCCTTGTAATAACTTATATCATTTAAAAACCTGAAGAAAACATCTAAATAACTAAAAATAATACACATAAAACTGTTTGATGATACATTGTTCTACATATTTTACACACGGCTTTCTAGAGCCAATGTAATCCAAGTGTGGACAAGTGGTTGACATATTAAATTCTCGTGTCACAGTTTTCGTTCCCATACTCCTCTGAAACGGACCGATTCTCATGAAACTTTGAGTGCATATTAAATTTGTTATTAAAATACACACAACCCTAAATGTTTACCCCTCTACGATCGATCGTAGAGGGGTAGGTTGACCCCGATTTTATTTATTTATTAATTGAACATTGAAATCACATGTGGCAAAACAACGTTTGCTGGGTCAGCTAGTACTTGTATTAATACTACTTAATGTATGTAAGAATAAATATAATATATGTAAACATATGTTATATTTATCGTTAAAGGTTTGTAATTTTATCTTAAGTCAGTACGAATACAGTTTCGTGTCCAAAACTGATGGGCTCGCTAGCTATTTGTTCTGTGTAAAGTAAATTACTAAACTACAGATAAACGCATTTTTTTCTTGTCTGTGGTTTTAAAATAAAAGTTTTTAAAAGGACAATGGAGTTGAAGCTCACCTGATAAGTGACAACGCACATGGGCTTTCAAATGTATGATCAACAAAATCTTTTTGTTAATTATGTGTAGGTATTTTTTTTACATTATATCTAATAAATTTTACTGTACGACGATGCAGTGCATAAGTAGAAATTTTTTTGACAATAGTGTAACAAGCTGCAATAAGTGTGTAACGCCAACGCCAATCCTGGGTAAAAGCAGTGCCCACGAGCAGCCAAAGCCAAAGCCAAGCCGCGCAGAGAACATCAACGACTCTTCCTCTTGTCACGTCCCCTACCAGTTCTCCCTTCCGTTTTTACCGCTGCCAGCATAGATGCCATGTATAAAAGTCCCAAAAATCATTGTGTAATTTTGAATATACTGTTAACTCCTTAGAGCAAAACTCTCTCCTAAGTCAGTAATACTAATTGTGGGTGTGTGATTAAAAGAATATATTTACAAGTATCGTATTATTTCGGCGTTTGTTATAATAGGGATAAGTCTTATCAATTTTTATTCCTGCTAATATATTAATTATATTGTAATAATAAAAACACATTGCTTGTCTGCTTTATGCGATACCAAATTCTTGGGTATATTTTTATATCACAAAGAAAGTTTAAAATACCTAGCGTGAGTGACGCCTCGATGGTTTAGTCCAGAAACATTCAACACTAGAACAACATAGAGGTGTTATATTAAATTTTCTGTAATTTTAATCCTCCTTGCTTTAATTTAAAAGATTAGGAGTTAATAATTGTTTATAAACGTTATTATTATCAATTTCTATGGTGACATTTATTATTCTGTGAAATACTTTTGCAAATAATGATTACATTTCATTAACGATCAAAAAAGGATATCACGATGGATGGTTTTTTGAATAATATGTATCATCGAACGCTGTTCGTAGAGGCAACATCTCCTGATGATGCTCCGGTGTCGGAGCGAAGCGCGCGTCGTGTGGTTGTGGGTTTTTCGCGGAGTACTGCTTTCATACTGGTCTATTGGGATTTTGTACTATGGACTTCCGCAAAGTAACGCCTGATTCAATTAATTATAATGAATAATATCATACAGACCGTCACTATAAGTTCGTAATGCCGACTGTAATGTGCCTTGCGCCTTTGTAATGTTTAATGAAACATTGTTGATCTTTATTTGTTAACCCTAATCTACGATCGTTTGTTATGAAAAAGAAAACATTTAACCATTGTTTGTTTTCACAGGAATTTCCGGTCATAAAATAATTGTAAATAATGAAACGTCAGTAATCAAAGTAACGTCAGTGTCAACTGTCAAAATTCACAACGCGTTGTGAGTGGACGCGGCGTTTACGTATTTACAAAATATGAAATTGCCGGTGCGCAAGTGTTATTATGTGGCAAAAGTTAGTTTCATTATAATTTTAGTTTGTTTAATATTAAGTTTGTTTGAACATTATCGTGGTGGTAGAAAAACTGTGCAAGCGCAAACTGAGCAGAATGACTTCGAGAAGCTCATCCTGGAAGATGAGAGGAGGATTATTCCTGATTTGGGAGAAGGTGGTGTGGCAGCGCATCTGTTTGGTGATGCGAAACGACTTGGAGAAGAATCAGAGAAGCAACTGGCGATAAATGTGTATTTGAGCGATAGAATACCGTACAATCGCTCTCTTGAGGGTAAATACAGTTATAATATATTCTATATCCGCATAGTGGCACAGTTTTTTTATTAATATCACACATGCGTGTACTAGTAGTTTTGTGTATTATCTTCTATCTTAGGATGCTAATAATTGAAGTCGGGATTTTTTTTTGCTGCTGAAAATCTTATAATACTACAGTATAGTAAAAGTTAAGGAGTCCAAAACGATACCTAAGATTTAAATGATTTTTACAAAATAAAGCCTACTTTTACTAATCCCAGTGGCAAAGTGCAATATTCTTGGCTACTTATTTCATGTCTGAGAAAGTCATATCTGCCGACTAATAGAGAATATATAAAGCATTAAAATAACTTCACAATCTATTATCCACTAATGCATAATTTTCAAGTATACACAAATTGCAAATCTCAGGAATTAGCTGATTAAAATCCTCTTGTAGATACTGACCATGTCTGTAGTATGTCATATGTACTGCCTGCACATACAGACCTGTAGACATGGTCAGTACCATTTTTAGTTTTGTAAAACTAAACATGGTTATATATATTCATATGATTACTATATTTTCTGTAGTAAATGTCACAACAGGCGTTGCACATTGCTTATTAAATATTTTTAATTGATCTTTATCAACTGGTGAAAAACACTGCCTAGCTTTTGGTGTTGAATTATTTAAAATTAATTCAGCTATGTTCTGGGTGCAAACAACTATTAAATATTTTTATATAGATATAAATATAAGTGATTAAGTTCATAAATTTCTAGTCTTATAATATATAAGTATATAAACAAACTATCAGACGACATACATACAAATACATTAGTCAAAACTAATTATTATTTTTCGTTACCCTCACTCTTTGTGATAATAGCAAAACAGGGTATTTGTAACTGCATAATGCTGCAGAAATTCAAGATGATATTGTATTTCAATCTTGACTTATATATGTATCAAGAGCTGTTTCCACATTAATCAAAATATCTGTGTGTTTGAAAATCTATCATGATGGCAGATTTATTTGAAAACTAGCTGACCCAGCGAACTTCGTACCGCCTTAGCCTAGGTTTGATGCACTATTTTATTTTGTATTATACGTTTTTTATTACGTAATTTTATTTTAGCTTTTTATTGGCGTTATACACAAATATCCGTGCAAAGCTCCATCCTTCTAACACTAACCGTTTCGACGCTAGAATGAAAACGGGCGAATGAACGGACATGACGAAGGGTTCCTTTACGTAGACTGAGGAACCCTCATAAAAGTAGCCTAAGTGACTCCTTATTACATCAGCTACCAATCAAAAAAAGTCCCGTCAAAATCGGTCCAGCTATTCCAGAAATTAGCCGGAACAAACAGACAGACAGACAGACAAAATTTTTAAAAAACGTCTTTTCGGTGTATGTATCGTATATATATTCATATGCATGTAGTAAAAAACGGTTATTTCAATATTAAAAACAGACACTCCAATTTTAAATATTATTATAGATAAATGAAGCTTTTGGTGATACAATCTTTGAAACAACAAAAACATTACAACCCTCTTGATCTGTGTTGATATCACGTTCAATCATTACTTCAGAGCCACTCATATTTCCAGACCATCGTAACCCTGCATGCAAGAGAGTGCTATATGACGCTGAGCTACCATCGGCATCTGTCATAATAATTTTCCACAATGAGCCTTATTCAGTGGTTGTGAGGACTTTATGGAGTGTTGTAAATAGTGCGAGGAGGAACCAGCCCTGGTATAGAAGGGTGAATGCCGAGAGGAATACTGGATCCAAGGTGAATGTGGGTGAGTAGAATTCTGCTGTCTGTCAAAATAACTATGGCTCTTTTGCCAACATGAGACTGACTCTGAGTATACATACTATAGGGCGAATTACTAGTGTTGGAGATGTTAAATGAGGGAAACTGGTAAACTGATATACTGCTTATGTTGCTTAAAGTGTATGTTATGTTATTAGTCTGTGCTGTAGCCTATGTCCTATGTAGGTTTTTAATTAGGTGTGCAGGCTGGTCTGTAAGGACAGTCCGTTGCCATGACACATTGTCAACAAAAAAAAGAAACTATGTTGGGTTTTGTTCACGTCGACGCAATTAAATTTCTTTTTTTACTCCTTCTATTTGTTTGTATAGTGTATTTTATTCAATAAACTGTTTTCATTAAATTACCGATTATCTATATGATTTATACACCCACGCTACAAGTCTTTAACACTTATTAAAGACTTATTAAACTGCTTATTTAGTCTGTTTCACAAGTTACTGTTATGATATGTTGCATATTAACAACTATCTTAAAGCTCTTAATATTAATTGTCAGCAAGCTGCTGAGTCAGCTGTTCAGAATTCATTATTTGTGCACATACTGTTTATTACACAGTATTTATTGAATTTTACATAAATTACATTACTAATTTTAATATGACACCAGTTCCTACATAGGGATAATATAATAATATTGAATATTATAAGCAAATTTTGTCAAAATTGGTTGGTGAATTAAGTAATTTAGTACAGAGATGTCAAAAGGGAGATTTATATTTTTAAAGACCTGTTCTGATTATATCTTGATCGATACATTGGACGTTTCAACCACTGTCGACTTATGGCCTACTAGCGACCCGCCCCGGCTTCGCACGGGTGCAATGCTGATACTAAATGCACTACAGAAAAATAAACGCGTCCGATCGCTGCTAAATTTAAAGTGTGTGTAAAATCTGTAATATCTTCGAAAATATTCACTTAAATCATACGGTGTAAAGGGCCATATAGATCTATATTAAATGAACAATGTATTCAAGGTTCATTGGTTAAGGATTTATGCTGTATTGGTTAAAATCGCTTCGAAAATTAGCCTTTATTAATATTTTCATTGTGTACAATACTTAGTACACTATTTTGATAAAACTCGTAGGGCTCAGCCTGCATTTGCAATGTAAGCGGAATTATTTACGACATCATATTAGAAACCTCAAAATACAACAGTACTTTTCTACTATTTAATGGATGTTATTATACATATAAACCTTCCTCTTGAATCTCTATTAAAAAAACCGCATCAAAATCCGTTGCGTAGTTTCAAAGATTTAAGCATACAAAGGGACAGAGAAAGCGACTTTGTGATATTGGTGCTAACAGACAACAACCATCAGTTTTAACGAATCAGGGACTCTCAGTTCAGCAATCCAGTGTAACCATTGCGCCATATATATTAAGAATTATAATTGCAGGGTACCCCGGTCAAGATCCATCGTCTCCTTTTGTATATTTAAAAGAGATAATTTTGGTGGACGATAACTCAACATTGCCCGAACTGAAAGGGAAGCTGAGCCATTACATACGGACCAGGTTGCCACCGGATCTGATTAAAATTTTGAGACTGCCTGATCGGTGAGTATTAAACCTATTTGGATGTTGGTGGAATTCATGGATTATAGAAAATAAGATTCATATAAATGTCTCTTTGTGGCAGTTTTAAATTAGGAGGTCTAATGATATTATTGAAGCCTCATTGGTTATCAAATTATATCTAAATCTTTAGATTTGATATGAGAACAGTGGGATTGAATGTCATCGGTTTGACTTGAGTTAGTTATCCTTGTCAACATTTTAATTATCCTTAGAAATAAATACTTTTTATGTTCACTCATATGACACGCGAGTGTGTCGTCGACCTTTCATAGCCCTTGTCTCTAAGACATTTGTGTATAAAAATTCTCGAATATAAAACTATAGGGTAGGAGTTACACGCGCCCGATTTGAGGGTAGTCGCAAAGCAACCGGTGACGTCATGGTATTCCTCGACTCGCACTGCGAAGCGATCGCCGATTGGCTCAGGCCGCTCCTACAGAGGATAAAGGACAAACATACAGCCGTACTTACGCCCATCATTGATATGATAGACCAGTCCACGTTCGAGTATGAGACGGGCAAAGATTTTGAGGTTATTAAATGAGGGTAGTTGCCAAATGGGACACTGGAAATGTTGTGCCATTGTAATGCCTTACGCGATAGTTTTACCGCCGTGTTGTTTCTGAATAAACCAAAATTGATTAGTAGCAGGAATTATATAAAATTAATTATTTTTAAATTGTTTTTTTTAATAATTTGCTTTAAGGGATCTGTGAATATTTTGACTTCACAGTTCGTCTGATAGACTTTAACAACCCTGACGGACATCCCAAGGGTGGGTCCCAGGTTTGATCCTGGTAAGGCCACCATATCTATGATGTTTGTGCTTCGTCGATATATTAGCTGGCTGAAAATATTATTTTGTATAAATATTTCAAGAAAAGCACTTTATTAACGAATTTAAGTTATGTATTTTTGCCAAATTTAAATATATTTTACATTGTTTTAAATTTTTCCGAAGTTTCGCGTGCTTTACAGCGTGCGTGGTCACGTGGTCACTGAAGACAAAAGGTGTTAACTGTCAAATTAAGTGTCACAGCTGCAGAGGTTGTGTGTTATCTGTATTTATTACCTCAGAGTTGATAGCGACTTATTTTCGTTAATTTAAAATCATGTAAAATATATTTAAATTTTCCAAAAAGACAACTTAAATCTGGTAATAAAGTGTTTTTCTTAAAATGAGTAATAGTTATGTCAATAAAAGACAATATTGTCTATATACCTAGTTGTGGTGACCATCATAACAAGCCTACCTTGCGGCTAATCGACTGTGTCTAATGTTAGCTTAAAATTAATTATTTACGCATCTCAATCGCAAATTAAAGATTTCTAATCTGTGCATTCCGCGGACGTATACATTTCTAGTGTCCTTGTAACCATAGATTATCTGTAATGAGTGGGGGTAGTTGCAAAAATTTCACAATTATTAAAGTTAATTGGTTAAATTTCGATAGTTAGCGAGGGTTAGATAAAATTTGTAGATTTGAGGCGATTTGAATGATTTGGTAGTCTTCATTAGTGTAAGTACCACGACAATGTCATCACTTCATTGCCTGTTTACATGATATAATTGATCTTTTACGCCGCAATTAGATTTGACAAAAACGGGAATAGATCTGACAATAAAAATTCCAGTGTCGGTCTAACGCGCGCTCGTCTCGCGGGCGCTCGCTACGCGAAAGCTGATGCTCTGGTGTTCCTGGACGCTCATTGCGAAACGCAAACCGATTGGCTCAGACCGTTACTCCAACGCGTCAAGGACGCCCCTCATGCTGTAGTGGTTCCCATCATAGACGTGATAGAGGCAGATACGTTTTACTACAGTGTTCAAGATCCAGCCGTTTTTCAGGTTCGGTTTTGGCAGATACGCGATACTTGTAGAGTGCGTACTCGTTTGTATCGAGTACGTACTAATCACGTATGTCAAACTTGACAGTTGACACTTTGTATTTGTACAGCACGTTTTGTTTTTTCATATTGCACCTATCCCTATTTGATGTTGGTCTTTTCGTTTGTCGTTCTTGTAAATAGTCTTGCTACTAAAAAGTAAATACGCAGATTTTTTTTTCCAGCTAAGCAATAAGGTGCAGATTAAGATGAAAATAATTGTGACTCAAAAAGTGTTAAATAAAACGTCATATTTCTATACAACTTATAAACACATCTATTAATTATTTGGTATACATATAGTAGATATTTTACAAGAAAATCTCACTGAATATTATTGAAGCACAAATGGCTGGCTGCTTTTTTTTGGCCTGAAGGGCCTTGACAGTTTGAGGCGAGTTAAGCTCTGCCTAGAGTTTTCGGAAATTGTGCCGCGGCTAGCGCAAGGGCGTCTCCTGTGAGACTCGGACCTCGGCTTGGGCCGTCGCGGCGGGAACGCTCGCCTCAAGGGCGGGACGGAATCTCACAGCGGTGAGAGAAGAGCGGAGTAATGGACCTCGGTTTTTACTACCTAGCTGAGTGGTGTTTTTGATTTTCGATAAAAGAGGCTGGCTGCTACTTGCCGCTGGTTATTTAAAGACCGCGTTTGTGATCAACTGGAGGGGTTAAACTGTAAGGTAGACTACAGAGACAGATTACTAGATGTTGTCTATGGATTTGAAATGAAGATAAGTTAAATATGTATATTTGTAACATAAGCTATGATTTTATAGCGTTTGACGTTTTGAGAGATAGTCTGTGGACTTGGAAGTGTCACTCGCGGTTGTCAATACTCCCGCCATTTGCTTCTAGCTTTGTCTATGCAATGTTTTGATAAATTAAGTGTTTTAGATATACTTGTATAAATTTTAATGTTGAGATACATTAGAGGTTTCATCAGTTCATATTTAAAGAAAAACACTTTGTTAACGGATTAAGTTATGTGTTTTACAAAATTTAAGTATATTACGTTATTTTTAATTTATTCCTGACGTTTCGCGTGCTTTACAGGGTGCGTGGTCACGGTAGACTGAAGACAAAAGGTGTTTTTTTCTTTAAATCAGTAATTAAAAGACAATATTACTAAACTAAATATATATAATATAATAACTAAAAACTAAATAACAATTGAGTGTAAATGAATTAAAAAACATAAAGTTGCTATACATAATAACGAACACACGTGTTTTTTTCTAAATTTTCGCATAACGTGACCAGTGTTTGTAAATACTCGTATACTGATTAGGTTTGGTTCGTGTCGATGAGTTGAAGAACTGAATTTAACGTCGATAATTCATTGTTCAGATTTCGTTGAACAACCGCTGATTGTTCTAAATCTTATAGCTGAAGATACACCGACAAGTTTTGTCAATCTAATGAATTAGATTTGAATATTGCATTGTTTTGAAGCAGTCGCAATCGTTCATCATCGCTGAGATGTAATCTCAAAAAATGTAATGTAGAATGATTTTAACAACACTTGGTATAATGCATTCAAATCGATTAACTATGAAATTATTGCGTTTCAATGATTATCCAAATCTTATGTTAAATGGATGAAAGGAATTTATTTGAATAACTTTTACGGACGGTCCTCTGATACTAAGAATTTATTTTCTGCCTGGTCTGGTGTAGTAAATGTCGGTTGTCTTCAGGCAAGGTCTCATGAGGGCGCGCATTCGTGGCGCCCGCAAAGCCAGAGGCGACGTTCTGATATTTTTGGACGCGCACTGCGAGGCCGGTCCGGACTGGTTAAGACCGTTACTGCAAAGGATTTTGCACAAACGCGACGCGGTCGTGACTCCGTTGATCGATGTGATAGACCAGGCGACGTTCCGGCTCGAGGCAGCTGAACAGTTTCAGGTTAACCGTTAGGAAAAACCCGAAAAGACCAATCTACAAGTAATATTCCGCGAATCAAACCGTAAACACTCGACGCACGTTTGGCCCCGACGCCGGAGGTCAGTTGCCTGTACGGGGCGAAACGTGCGTCGAGTGGTTGTGGGTTTTTTCGCGGAGTATTGCTTGTAGATTAGTCTAGGTCATTGTTTTTCAACCTGTGAGTCGCCAAAGGTCGAAAAAATGGGTACCGTAGTAAAAGAAACAATTAATATTGCTAATAGTAATACTGTAACATACACATACATACTTGACAAAAAACCGAAGGTCAGAGGGGGTCGCTAAATATTTTTTTATACCAGGGGGGTCGTATCATGAAAATGGTTGAAAGACACTGGTCTAGGGTTTTGTACTATGGACTTGTGCAGAGTAACGCCTGATTCTATTAATCAAACGTTGGAGGCATGGCGTTTTAACACAGCATGCACTTAACCTGCTGTAAATAAATAAATACCGGCTTCGCCACTGATATTAATGTGATGGGCGTGGTCTAATGGTTTTGTAATGGTGTAGGTTTGTTGCCGGTTCTAAAATTAAAGGATTACGCATCTATTTTGAGAGCTGACAGTAAATTTTCTGTTTTGATTCAAGCATGCGGTATATAAGAGCTTATAGTTAGAGCTTTTGTAGCGGCTAGACAATGTAGATTAGAAAGCACATTTTCTCTTTTCATTATCACCAGTAGAAACTCATGTGTTTTGAAAGGGTGTCTCGGTTATATATACTTAATAGAATCAGTTCGTGGAAGTTTATTAGCAATATTCCGCGAAATAACCCAACGACGCACGTTTTGCCCCGACACCGAGTGCTTTTAGGGGTTTTTCGCGGAAAATTGCCAAATAAAATTGTATACGATGGACTTCCGCAAAGTAACGCCTGATTCTATTAACTATATAAACACTTGATTAATTATATTTTATGTGTTAAAACATTCATAATTCCATAATGTTGTATTACAAATAATGTATTTAGTTGAGCCTGTATAAGATTTTAAGTGAAAAAAAGTATTTCTTTAGGTCGGAGGGTTTACATTCATGGGGCATTTTACATGGATAGATGTTCCGGAATGGGAGAAGAAGCGTCGCGGTTCAGATATATCGCCTACTTGGTAAGTGGTAAAGCATATTTTTTTAATAAAATAGGGCGCAAATGGGCAGCGGGCACTGCTGCTAAGTGATACCGCCCATGGGCCAATGCCAGAGGGCTCGCGATTGCGTTGCCGGTGTTTCAGATGACGATACACTCGTATTGGTAATTATTACGTTTCTAACGAGAAACCCCCCTTAATTTGCCAAAAGAATAATGAATTAAAGTTTTGTGTATATAAAGAGAACCTTAAAACATTTTTTATTTAAGACAGAGACACATCAATTTTTTTGTAAAACAATGTATTTAATTTTAATGTATTAATTTTTGTGTTAAAAGGGGCTTTTAATGTTGTTATCTTTCAGGTCAGTTATATTTATTAAAATAAATGTATTACCTTTCAGAAGGACAAAACCCAGCCTTTTTACTAAGTACAAATTGTATTATAAAACAACATTAAAAAACCCTTTTTACAAAAAAAAAAATATATTAAAATTAAAATCCCAATAGACCAATATACAAGCAGCGTTCGATGAGTCTCATCAAACGCTGTTCGTAGAGGCAACATCCTGATGATGCTCCGGTGTCGGAGCGAAACGTGGTTGTGGGTTTTTCGCGGAGTGCTGCTTTCATACTGGTCTATTGGGATTTTGTACTATGGGCTTCTGCAAGGTTACCTCCTGATTCTATTAATTACATTAAAATGAAATACATTATTTTGCAGAAAATTTAAAAGCAAATGATTGACATGTGTCTCTGTCTTAAATAAAAACTGTTTAAAATAAAGAGCTTCTCTTTGTATGTATATAAAAAAGGATTTTGGTTGACCCCCAAACAGGTCCCCAACGATGGCTGGGGGTCTGTTCGCGATAAATCGTCAGTATTATTGGGAATTGGGGGCGTATGACGAGCAGATGGCTGGGTGGGGGGGAGAGAACCTCGAGATGTCGTTCAGGATATGGCAGTGTGAGTTCTTTTACCTTTTATCTGGGTCCAACTCTGTTCAGTTCTCACAACTTCCTGAGATTTCAACACATGTTACGGTTGATTCTTGAAAGATTAATTTAAAAATAATGCGTATTTATACAAATTTTCATGAGCTCAGCTCGTCTCAGATCTAATATATAAAATTCTCGTGTCACGGGGTTCGAACTTGAACTCTCTTGACTCTCATGACTTTGTGAGCGTATTGAGTAGGTCTGAGAATCGGCTAAAATCTATTTTTCATCAATGTTAAGGGTAGTCCACTCCTATTCTTTTTTATTTTTTAGACAAACTTTTTAGTTTCTATAGATTTTGCAAAAATTTAAATAAAATTACATTATTTTTGACGTTTCGCGTGCTTTACGGCGTGCGTGGTCACGGTAGACTGAAGACAAAAGGTGTTAATTGTCAAAATAAGTGTTACACTTTTTCTTTAAATAGTAAATTATTTAATATGCGTAGGTGGTGGAACCCTCGAAACAATTCCCTGCTCACGCGTCGGCCATGTCTTTCGATCGTTTCATCCGTACGGCCTCCCTGCGCATACAGACACACACGGTATGTTTTTGTCTATGTTTTAGATGTTAAGACATATAATATTATCAGGATAAAGTTTTCGATTGGCCCCAAGGTGACCTGTTGTGTGGTAGTAATAAAAATAATGATCGTCAGTTGCTGACCGTATCGAGAGTCGAACACGGATAAAACGGATAAAAAATTCTCGTGTCACAGTTTACGTTCCCATAGTCCTCCGTAACGGCTTGACCGATTCTCATGAAACTATGTGAGCGTATTGAGTAGGTCTGAGAACTAACATCTATTATTCAGCTCCCTAAATTTTTACCCCTCTATGATCAACCCCTATTTTTTATGTATTAATTGTAAATTGAAATCACATATAAAACACAACAAAACATTTGCTGGGTCAGTTTAAAAATCACGAAACTACAACCGTCTTTTAACACCTTAACAAAAGAAAGAGACGCAACGATTTTTGTGAGCTTCGTCTAGGTTTTGCGGGTAGTTGAGAAAGTACAAATCATACACTTAAAATGGGCGGCGAGTCTAAAGATAGATTTATTATTATAATCCAGGAATTAACACGGCCCGGATGGCAGAAGTTTGGATGGACGACTACGCGGAACTGTTTTATCTGCATCGACCAGATCTTAGAGTATGTGACCCTATACAATGTGGAGAGGACAATGCGACAATAAATTAAACACCGTATAAGTCATCATGTCCCTAGTCAGTATACAAATATTCATTACAAATAATCTAACAGTTAAGTCATTGGAGATCATTTTTTGTTTTGAACATTTACAACATGCCGTATTTGTTTACTACGCCATCACTATCAGGTTAATGACCGCTTACAAATCACATGTTCTCAACTCGCCATGTCAAAAATCTTAGTCAAATTAGTCCAAATTCATTTTATACCTTATGCCCATTACGTAAGTCATAAAGCATATTACCAAAAATTAAAAAGAAGATAGTTCTACACACTCAGTTAAACAGAAAATAAACAATGTGGGAAAGGGAGAAATGAAGGTTTGATTGTTTCTATTTCATTTTTGCGACAGTGTGTCAGTGTGTCAAGGTCTCGCCGTTATCCTGTGACGTCGCTCGCGTCACGGCTAATAATTTCGTTTGCGTTCGCGCCGCCTTTGAAGCGCCGCCTTTGAAGAGCGGCCGCTCTTTTGTTTTGTGTATGAATCGTGCGAAATGGGACGCTTATTTATTATTAGTATTAGACTTACGTTTGTTTTATTTTATCAGCAAATTGGACGGTTATTTAATTTAGTGATACGACACGTAATAAACAAGTGTCTACTTAGTGACTGGGAGAATTGTGTGAAAATAGACGCTTATTATTTGTGTTAGATTTATGTTTGTTTTGTTTTTTTATTTACAATGCCTCATTACCGATATACAGCATCAGAGTACACGGACATGATTTTAATTTACGGAATTTATAAGGCGATGCGAACTATGTGTCCGTATGAATGGGGAGCACATTAAAAATTTAAAAATTTGATTAATGGGATTGACTGAACTACTCGAGGTGAATGACGACCGTATTCAGTGTAGGTTTAGGTATCTCATTGTGTTTATTCGTCGGGCGATTGTAAAAGCGCGCCGCGCTGTTGCCGCTCTTCTTACCACAGGTTAGTGAACCTCTATTTCCAAATGGTGTTACATTTTGTTTCGATTTATATTGTATTTAGTTTGTTAGAAATTTTTATTTTTTTTATTTTGTTGTTAGGATCCATTCCATAGTTTCAAAATTATACTAGGGACTATTACTGTTTGTGTTTTCATTTATTGTCGCATTGTCCTCTCCACATTGTATATTTAGTTAAAACTAATTAATTTAATGAAACAATACTATAATTTATTATGTGTGAATTTGAGATATTATTAAATGTCTGTTTAATTTCAAGAAATAACGATTACTCATTTAAAGTAAAACACTTTATTAACGGATTTTAGTTATATATTTTTAAATAATTACAGTCGGAAAAATTTAAAATAATGTAATATACTTAAATTTTGTAAAATACATAAATTAATCCGTTAACAAAGTATTTTCTTAAAAGAAATAACTATTTAGAGACATTGTGATCAGAAAACGATAAAATCTATGTTCCTACGCATAATTGAATTTATTCAGTTTCTTTGTATTATCACCAAGGATCGTTAAATATTTGACACTAAACTGATAAAACATTAGAAACTGTATATTTAGTACACACCACGTGAAAATTATGAAATTTCTTATTAAAAAATGAGGGTAGTGTAAAATTATTATCATAAGCATTTTCAGCACGACGCCTTCGGTGCTGTATCTGTACCGTCTATTTCCAGAATAACCCGAAAATCGGTGACGTCACACACCGTAAAATCCTCCGCGAAAAGCTCAAGTGCAAAAGCTTCGCGTGGTACTTACAGCACGTGTACAAAGACAAGTTTGTGCCCGTGCGAGACGTGTTTGGATTCGGCAGGTGTGTGTTAAATGTGATTTAGTGTGTAAAACTGTGGGTAGTTTTAAAAATTGACTTATAAAAACTGTTCATGTACTGCTTTTTTTTCCTGGGGCAACCCATTTACGGGCCCCCTTTCATTCGGAGAATTAGCGCGGGGAGGGACCTCTAAAACCACCAGGACCCAATCTTAGCGCGTTATGGACCGAGTCGTGGTATCAGCCGTTCGCCATCGTGAGACGCATGGTTCTCATAGCCGTCTTAGACGCGTTACCGCGTCCATCATTTCTCTTTCGAGTCGGTTAAGAGCATCTCTTCTGGCAATGTGCTGCCTAGCTGACGTCACGCCACGCCATATTCAGTGGGAGTTTGGTTTAGGGGGGGACCAGGAGAGTCATTCTCGTATGAGAAGATAGATAGAGTATTGTCTTTTGTTGACATATGATTAACAGACTCATATAAAGAAAAACACGTTTGAAACGGATTTAGTTATGTATTTTTTGTAAAAATAAAATAAAATGACATTATTTTAAGTTTTTCCCGACGTTTCGTGTGCTTTATAGCGTGCGTGGTCACGGTAGACTGAAGACAAAAGGTGTTGATTGTCAAAATACGTGTTACAGCTTCAGAGAGGTTGTGTTATTTGTATTTATTGTCCCGGAGTTGGTATCGACTAAAACCGGAAGGATTTTTACAGAACTGGCTCACGGTGTCCTCCATTTTCGCGGTTTGTTTTTCATGAGAAACGAAAAATGTATATAATAATTATATTTAAATTTTGCAAACAATACATAACATAATCCGTTCAAAAGTGTTTTTCTTTAAATAGATAAATACTAGCTAAGATCTATGACGGTTTGCTGTGTCTATTAACCAAAGGGTACCTATGTAAGAGATGTATGTTTACTTGAGATGGAAGATGCAGAGAAGGAACCAGAGGAGCATTCCTTTATTAGCCAAGTCGTAATTAATTGAATCAGGCGTTACTTTGCGGAAGTCCATAGTTCAAAAACCCAATAGACCAGTATGAAAGCAGTACTCCGCGAAAAACCCACAACCACTTGACGCACGCTTCGCTCCGACACCGGAGCATCATCAGGAGATGTTGCCTGTACCAACAGCGTTCGATGAGTGAACGCTGGTGCTGACTTATAAATAAAATAAAAAATACTTGTAAAAATTTAATAAAGTTTAAAAGTGATTGCCGTATCCTGCGGTTTTCTTTATCCGTTTGTCTCGTGTGTTTGCAGGTTCCGCAGTCCTTCGGGGCTTTGCCTGGACAGCCTGCAGCGCGAGGGCGAAGGCTCCGCTCTGGGGGCGTACCCCTGCCACGCCAGCCTCGAGGCCACCCAGTACTTCGCGCTCTCCTTGATAGGGCAGCTGAGGGACGAGGAGAGATGCGCCGAGTTGCAATATACCAGGTGCCGTTATAAACATTTTGTGTAGCTCGATGACATGTTATCCGTTTTAAACATTTTGTGTACTTCGATGATTTGGTATCCGTTTTAAACATTTTGTGTTCTTCGATGATTTGGTATCCGTTTTAAACATTTTGTGTATCTCGATGACATGGTATCCGTTTTAAACATTTTGTGTAGCTCGATGACATGTTATCCGTTTTAAACATTTTGTGTACTTCGATGATTTGGTATCCGTTTTAAACATTTTGTGTATCTCGATGACATGGTATCCGTTTTAAACATTTTGTGTAGCTCGATGACATTTTATCCGTTTTAAACATTTTGTGTACTTCGATGATTTGGTATCCGTTTTAAACATTTTGTGTATCTCGATGACATGGTATCCGTTTTGAACATTTTGTGTACTTCGATGACATGGTATCGAGTCCTAAGATAGTGTCGGGATGCCAGATGTATTATTATAATGTCCTCCAGACGCGTCCCTGGTGAAGGTGAAGCGAGTCGGCGCGTGCTCATGGTCTCGTGTCACGGGAAGCTGCGGGGACAGGTGAGTTGTTTTGCAAATTCTGTACCAAGATGTGGGTTATAAGTCTAATATTCGTTTATTTATGATCATATTTATGCAATAACTAGGTGACCTAATATTTTTATGTACCACGTGGAGGTATTGCTAATATTTTAAAGGTTTTAAAATAAATATTAATATTAACACAATGAAATGTATTTATCCGAAATTGAACCTACCATCTCAATTATAAATGTAATTTGATTCAAATATCATGTTTGATTTGACAAGTCCTGTGTTTCGTAGGTTTATTAAAAAATCTGTTTTTTAGGTTATTTTAAGTGGCGACTTGAATGTATATGATTAAATACGATTTCTAGTAATCATTTTTTTAGTTCAATTAAATTAAGTATCAGCTTAAAGTCTGCAGATAAGTTTATAATCGAAAGCGTTTTGAACAATAAATGTATGCTTTGTTAATAAATTCATCTTTATATTTTGTTTGTCGGTTTACCATAGCAGTACCTTCTATTTACTTTACAGTCAAAAAGTGTCGACATCACAATTGTGTGTAGTTAACACACAATTGTGATTGTCAATTAATTATAGACAAATAATTTGCAATAAATAAAAAGCTATCCTATCTCTTAAGTTGGACCAGACTGTGTGCCAATTTAATTTGAAATCGGTTGTTTGTTTGTTACAGTCAAACAGTATCGACGTCTGTTAGAATCTTTTGGAGTTAACAGATAATTGTGACTGTCAATTAATTATAGACTTTAATTTGCAATAAAATAAAATTGCGACTATAATTAAAGATCTAAGCTATCCTATCTCTTAAGTTGGACCAGACTGTGTGCCAATTCAATTTTAAATCGCTCAAGAAGTCCATCGTGGACAAACATCGTAACAAGGGATTTATATATACTTAGGTTGTTTTTTAATAACTTTTCTCAGGTAAAATCTGGGGCAAACGAGCTTTACTATAAAAAGTCCGCGAATGTCTTTTTGCTGGGACGAAATAATAAACTACTACTTTATTATCCTATTCCAAGAAATGGCGATATCTGCCCTCTAAGCAGCTACAGCATGTGGAGTCAGGACTTTGTCTGACGTCACCGCGCGAGGCGGGCGGTGACGTCACGGCGGCCAAGTGCGTGCCGGCCGTGGACCAGAAGTGGACCATAGACTATACGGAGGAGAATGACTTTAGGCTCGACAGTGAGTTTTGAAGATTTAAAAAAAAAAGTTCACTCGACAAGGCTTTACGAATTTTTTTTCCCTGTGTTGATATATTGTGGAAGAATGTCAGTGTTTAATATTAGTATTTTGTATTTGTTAATTGTTAGTCAGTGAAATGACAATTGCAGTGTTGCCAGGTTTTGAGTATCAAATTAACCGTGTGGTAGGAACGTTTCGAATTAAAAGTTAGTTTTTTATTCAATATCAAATTGCCCTGAAGTAATAATATTTAATTAACAGTAATTTTAACAGAGGACATATATAAAATATTAAAATAATTCATTAAATATTACATGTGATAAAGGTTTTGTAGAAGCCGGTTTATTTTTGAATCGAAGTAAAATACTATGGTCTATAAAGAACTCTGAGTGTTTTTAAGTATGGTTTCAAAGCTTTTTACCCAATTTAAGGCCAAAACATCTGTCGTATTGTAGCGAGTCCCCCTTTTTGTATCAGCGACATCTTACTGAAATTAATAATCATACTATAATTGTCTTTTATTGACATAACTATTACTCATTTAAAGAAAAACACTTTATTAACGGATTAAGTTGTGCATTTTTACAAAATTCAAATATATTTTGCATTATTTTAACTTTTACCGACGTTTTTATTGGGAAAATTTAAATTAATGCAAAATATATTTGAATGTTGTAGAAATACACAACTTAATCCGTCAATAAAGTGTTTTTATTGAATCCTTTTTTTTTAAATAGGCAAGGGTGAACCGAGCGAACAAGAACTGCGGCTACAAAGACTCAGAGGACAGAGGTATGTCAGACTCCCTTGACTTACGTTGGAGAGCTTTCGCGCTGGCAACACTGGCCGTGTGCTTTCAGACGCATCTCTCGCTCGCTGCTCGCCAACGAGACGGACCAGCGCCGCCACAGGAAGGGCAAGAAGAGAAGGAAGAAGGACAGGTTCGTGCTGAAACTGGTCCGGAAGGTGAACGGCAGCGAGGAGCATCTGGAGGCGGATGTCTATTGCAAGCATCGGACCCTGTACCCGAATAACAGCTTCGTCAGGGACATCGTCGGTGTGCTCAACGATAGGGATATTACGGTGAGTAGCGATAGATGGCGCCACCTGGTGTTTGAAACGCGCTACAGGTTGTAATGAAGCTGAGATCTTATTTGATATATTTGCTGTGATTTAATTTATTTTATTGTATTGATACTAGATGGCAGCACTGGTGTTGTAAAACGCGCTATGGGATGTAATTGAGTTAATAATATGTGTGTGGGCCTGAGTATCCGGAAGCCATATCCAGGATGCTTCCTTCCCTCGGTAAAAGTAATATACGCTGGTTCGGCTGTCGCGTGTCAGTTTGATAGAGAAGGAATCCAATAATCGAAAAGGACTATGACTATCACTTACCATCAACGGTGGTGTCTCTCTCCAACCCCTGGATCCTTAAAAATTATGAGTTATGTGGTACAATATGCGGGTTACTATTATTATATGCGCACGCGACGGCGGAAAAAACTTCACTGATTGACAAACGCCACTGACTGACAAACGCCACCTACCGCCTCCGGTTCGCGTGTCAAAGTGTCCTTTGACTGACAGCGATTTAGCGCGAACAATATGTTTGACATAATTGACAGTAAACATTCGCTTTTCGACACTAGACGGCGACACTTGGTGTTTGAAACGCGCTATAGGTTGTAATCAATCTGAGTTGATATAGGATATATATGGCGAGTTTCATTTTGAGTTGTAACACTAGTAGGTAGCACTGGTTTTGCAAAACGCGCTATAGTAGTATGTATTCGAGTTATTTGATGACGTGTAATAATTCATACTTGGCAGTAAATATTCGTTTTTAGATACTAGATGGCGACACTTTGTGTTTAAAACTCGCTATAGGTTATAATTAAGCTGAGATCTTATATATATATTGAGGCAAATTTTATATTCTGTTGAACTACAGGTTCTGATATACGCGCTATAGGGTGTATTCTAGTTACGATCACGGTTCTTTAATTTATGACGTGTAATAATTCATACTTGATAGTAAATATTCGTTTTTCGGCACTAGATGGTGACACTTGGTGTTTAAAACGCGCTATACGTTGCACTGAAGCTGCGATATTGTTTTTATACATGTGGCAATTTTATTCAATTTTATTTTAGCTTCTACATAAATAGCTTTATGTAATAAAAAATAATTTGCGTAGTAAAAAGGAGATTTTGTATTGTGATACTAGATGGCAGCACTGGTTTCGTAAAACGCGCTATAGTGTGTATTCGAGTTATCTCTTCGATTCGATTCTTTAATAGACGTAAATATTCATTTCTCGATACTAGATGGCGACACGTGGTATTTAAAACGCGCTATTATAAATACGACCGATTATTATTTTGCTATCATAAGTTTTGATTGTCAAATGGTAGAGCCCGTGCTTCTTTAATAGGGTTCCGTATCCAAATGGTAAAACGCGACTGTCACCAGAGTGTATTATCATGAAGTGTTCGTATATCAACCGATTGTGTAAAACTGAGGGTAGTCATAAAATTGTTTTGCTATAGGTGATCAACAACGGCCGAGTGTTCGAGAAACATCGAATCACACCACTACACCCGCACACACACTCACACAAACACAAAGAGGTAAGCTCATCACATGTAATGCGGTTTCGAGTGGATCAAGCAAAAAGCGGTCATTCTTTTTACAAAGGGCAAACGCTGATCTTGAGCGACGACCGCCCATGGGCACTCACAATGCTGGAGTGATCGCAAGCATTTGCTGGCGAGACGGCAGGAAATAATATTAATAATTATTTGTGTTTCAACCCGACATCATTCATATGTATAAATCTAGCTTTTTTATTATAAAACAGGGGGAAAACGGGCTGGAGCCTCACCTGATGTAAAGCGACACCGCCGCCCATGGGCACTCACAATGCCTCACCAGTGCGTTGTCAGCCTCTAAGCTTTTTTTCCTACCTGATATTTTGGACAATTCACACAATATCTTTATAAATTGTAGAATATGCGTTATCCTCATATCCAAGCTATATAACTCTAAAGTCTCATTAAAATCTGTTAAGTAGTTTTTACGTGAATCAATAACGAACATCCTATATACTAAAAACTAACAACTGTTATATACATTTACACTTGCAAATTTATATAAAGGGTTTTGAATTGTCGAATTAAACAGTGATTATAAAACGATTTCAGTCCAAGCAAAAGAAGCCCAAGAAAGAGAAAAAGCCGGAGGTGCAAATCAAATCCGGAAACCCGGTTAATCCGGATAAGGGTGTGGTCCGGTTGAACCAGGAAGAGAAGAAGATCATAATAGAAGATTTTGTTGAGCTCACACCGCAGCCCACAGTCACACCAAAGGTTTGGTAGAAATTTGAGTTCAAAAATAAAAAAAATATTTTCGTTATTAAAGTTTGACAATCGAAATTTCATAATTCATTAATAGATTATCTTCGCTTAGTTCACTGAGGGTAGTTCATAAAATTTTTGAATAATTTTGACAATTCACAATAGGCACGTAAAAATATTGAATCTGAAGTATTTTTTTTTCCGTTTAATATGTTTTATCGGAAATTATAGTATTATGTATACAAACCGGGGAACGGCTGTACCGAAATTGATGGGTTTAGAACCGGATATATAACGCTCTGTTCTTATTTCGATTATATGAAATTATACATTTTAACTGCACATTACTAATTTGTTAGTTACACTTTGACGGCTCAAACACTGCACCGGTTTGTATGAAATTTAAAAATGTAAAGTGGGAGAGCCAGCTCAAGAGTTTGAAATCTTACGACGGTTATAATAAAGGATATTTCGTTTATATTTTATTATACAACAAATACAAATATTTGTGTATCTTTTTCGTAGAAAAAACGAAAACATCCGAAGAAAGCGATACTACCGACGCTTAGGTGAGCATTTCTTAATATAACTAATAACTATATCTATACTAATATATAAAATTGGAGTGTCTGTTTTTAATATTGAAATAACCGTTTTTTACTACATGCATATGAATATATATACGATACACACACAAAAATGGCATTTTTTAAAATTTTTGTCACTCTGTTCCGGCTAATCTCTGGAATGGCTGGACCGATTTTGACGGGAGTTTTTTTGAGTGGTAGCTGATGTAATAAGGAGTCACTTAGGCTAGTTTTATTAAGGTTCCGCAGTCTACGTAAAGGAACCCTTCGTCATGTCCGATCATTCGCCCGTTCTCACTCTGGCGTCGAAACGGTTAGTGTTAGGAAGATGGAAGTTTGCACGGATATATGTGTATTTATTACTAAGCAGATGAAAAGCTAAAATAAAATTACGTAATAAAAACCGTATAATACAAAATAAAATAGTGCATCAAAGCTACGCTAAGGCGGTACGAAGTTCGCCGGCTCAGCTAGTTCGTAATATAAATAAAAGCTTGATTTGAAAAATGTCAGGCTCAGTGTGAATTTGTAAAACAATATTTTTTTAGCAATGACATGTTAAAACCGATCTCGGTCGAAGACGCGCCTCTGCAGGAAAACACTATGACGCTGCCGCGGGTTTACTCGGGTGAGCTTTTGACATTTTCCAATATAACTATATATATATACAATACAATATTTTATTTGATTAAAGGGAAACGTAATATTTATTTATTAATTAGGATCTCCAACAAATTAAACATTGTGTTTCCTCAATTAGAGATCACAACATTCTATAGTACTATGACATAATTTATCTTATGCAAAAACTGTCTTAATAAAATTAAACAAATAAGGAACAAAAATATAACATAAGAATTAAAGACAAAACGAAGGAGAAAACAAATTTCATGTTGAAGAGAATCTACCTTTCTCTAATGTCACTTACCAATACTTTGGGCATTTTAACCAAATATATATATAATAATATATTTTCTTGATTATTTCTGGACGATGAGCATTTCTTAAACTCATCACAATCATACAGTCTAAAGGATTTCTTGTCCTGTCGAATCAGTCCGGCCCGAAGGACCCATAAGTAACGTCATGAATTCTATACTCAGCTCTCGAACACTTCAATAGCGCGATTGTGTGACGTCACAATACTATCAGTACTGTTTGATCGGTGTTTGGCACCAGCTTTTCATGATTCAGCTCCAAAAAGTTGTTATAAATGATATTTTTAAGTCAACAAATAACTATTAAACGAAGTAAATTCGGTGTTCCAGCTTTTTGATGGTACAGTTCTAGCTTATAACTCCAAAAAGTTTTAATGAAAATCGTATTTTTGACTTAGAAATAACTATTAAACAAATTATGAAACATTCAGTCTCTTTCACTCATGCCATAAACAGAGTTTGAGAGAAAGAAACGCAGTGACTGATTTAATCATCACACCTCCAGACTCGGAGCCGCGTCGTCATTCGACAAACGTTGACCCCGAAAGCATTTACAAGCGATACGATGAAAGCGACGATGACCCATCTGATGATGATGACAAACCAAGGATAGCTGGTGATCAGACTGACGTTAATCAAGACATAGCTGCTCTAAACCAAATGAGGGTAGATGACGTGACAAATGATATTCGCAAGGATTCAATCGATGCATATCAGAGCGAGGCGAGCGATTCCAAGGATACGGTGCTGAAGGAAAGAGACGCCGCAGACACGAACGATTTGCCGATGGCCAAAAGAGCAGATGGTGGGAGTAGATACAAGTTGGTCAGTGGTGGTGGTGATGATGGACAGCACAGTGAGGAGAGGTACGAGAGAGTTACGCGGCAACAGGTAATGACTGTCAAGTTTGTATGTTTGTCACGTAAAAACTACTGAATGGATTTTAATGAAATTTTTAAGGAAGTAATTTATAAAAGTTTGTTTTGTCCAAAACATCAAGTCTACCGCACATATGTCTGTATGTCCATGCATCCATAGTTATATGTCTGAGAATCGCTTAATAAATTAATTAAAGTCGAGCGACGGCCGCCCTGTCCGCCTGGTGATGAGATCCAACCTGACCTTCAACATCGGTGATGAGTTCTTCAATTGGAAGTTGGACGCCGATGATGTCGCGTGAGTGATCTAGACAATTTATTCAATTCACGATTATTAGGGTTCCGTAAGTATTAAACGAGGGCTCAGGCTCTTAAATTATTGATATGTTGAGGTTGGTACGGAACCCAATGCGCGTATGTCCAACACACGCTGGCCCGGTTTGCTAATCAATTAATAATGCCACTAACGATATAAATATTTATACAACTTCGATACCGCGTCTTATCGTTTGCGCAACGCCATCTATTGTCTACCGACTGAACTAAACTAAGATTATATCCTCTAAGCGGAAATGCATATAAGTAATTTTCATCCGCTCCTATTATTATTTATTACTTTTATAATACACCTAAAGAAATAAAAAGTAACGATAAAACTCGAAAGGCGGCCTTATCGCTAACAAGCGATACCTTCCAGGCAATGTAAAAGGTCATATTAGACAGCTAAAAAGCTAGAACAGTAAATTATAATGTATACAGCAAATAAATTAGGATATAGTTGTTAATTGATGGCGATTCTGATGTACACACTCTAAACTAGAAATCTCAAAATTTAGCTTTAGACCATTTAGCTATTCTGTACATCTCTAAGTTGATAGCAATAAGGTTCAAATTGTCAATGTAGATATAGAATAGGTTGCACACGTTTGACAGGTCCAAAGCTAAATTTAGTGATTCTTAGTAATTCTTACCTTTTGCCCAGAATTATAGTTTTTCCAGAACCCTGCTCGGCGAGTTGTCGTTACCGAACAAAACCACTGAACGTGCAACGACTCCGAGGTCCACTCCGGATTCCTCATCTGAGAGTTCCAGCGAAGAGATGTAGGGCGTCCTCTTGTCGTCTCTTTCCTTTGTATCGAAATGTTTCTATTGTCATGAACTATTGCCGTCCTTCTCTCTGTGTGTGATTTTGTATGAAATTTCGGCCTTTTCAGGGTGCTTTTAAGACTGTCTCTTACATAATTAGCATAATACTCTAAGTACATATAGTTTAGGATTGTATTGAGCCGAATCGTATAGAGATTTGGAAAGACGCCATCTACCGGCGAGTAATAGTTTTCGAGGTGTTTAAATGTTGATTTTGTGAGGAAAATAAATAAATTATAACAGAGATTGTCTTTTAATCAATTTAATTCAGATTAGTCGGTTATAGTAAAAATCCTTATATTTCGGTATACTACAAATATTCGTTAATCGCTATCTCGCTCACGCCTATAGACAATAAGTGAGACGGCAAATATTTTGTTTCAGTATTATTCTAACAAAAAAAATTACATTGCGGGAATACAGTTTTAAGTACAAAAATGACCAATAATATTCAGCTAAGATCTTGGCTACTTCGATCAGACCGACAGACAGATTTAATGGGCATTTTTTACGATTTTATATTTCATTTTTGTTTTATTTTTTAAATGGGTGCTGCATTTTAAATATATTTTATAAAAAAATTAATCGCCGAAATCTGTCAAAAGATATGCGCTCTTGAACAATATATTTCACCAGTCTTTATTCAACTTTTGACTTGACAATAATAATAAAACTGATTAATTTCCTCTAAATTACATAATTACAATTAAATTCACTATTTTATCTTCATTGGGGTAAGTAGTAAGATTGAACAAACAATATTGTTAGACCAATATACAATACGTAAATCTCGACGCGAAAGTGTCTCCGATTAAAATCACTGTTCAGATGTCATTGAACATGGAGCAACCGCTGACACTACTCACACGGTTGTTCTAAATATTATTCAGATATAATACACTCACATAAGAAATATTGTATATGTGTGTTTTGTGATTTATATTCAAAGTGTATCTTCAGATCAGTAAATCAGATTTGAATACGGCTTTGGCTCATTCATTTCTCGCGTCCTCTCAAAGTAGTATCGCGGTGACGCTGCCCGATTACTTTGAGATACTCCCGTCATCCTGAACCTCTGATCCTGTACGGTCCCACTTGCTCAGGCATGTAAATAAAAAAAAGACGATTGCCAGCGTCTATCAGATTGTGCACATTACTTTTTATGTTTTAAAAGTATTTTATTTGAATTGTAATTTTGTGCAAGAATCTAAATGACAAAAGTCGCTTTTATTCAATGAATTTGTGACACTTTAGTTAAATTAGACGATTTTTTAACAAACTGAAAGTAATAGTAAAATCTTGTAAGATATTTTTCATACTTGACACGCAAACAGCTGGATTTTTTAGACGTTTCGTATTTAATGGGATATAAAAATGTAATGTACATGTGTCTTAAAGGCCGGCAACGCACTTGTGAGGTCTCTGGCATTGTCCACGGGCGGTATCACTTATGATCAGATGACCCTACTGCCCGTTTGTCTTCAATAAAAAATATGTTTCCGATGGGGGATACTGCGCAACTTAAACGAAACAAACAATTTAAAATAAAATTTATAAAAATCAAAGCTTATTCTAACTTATTAAATCGATTATCGACAATTTGGATAATTGACCTTATACTAAAGGTAATATAACGAAAAAATACTTCAACAGTACAGTCGGCAAAGAAAAAAACAATTCGGTAATCCTAACACTATTACCAAAGTAATCAACATTTGCTTCCTGAAACATTAAATTTTTATACAATCAGAAAAAAAACAAATATAAATACTACATAGACGTAGAAACTTCTAATATAAACATGAGATCCGTTACAATTGAACATCTAAACATCTTAGTAAACCCAATTTTAATTTAATCAGCAAATTTTAACAAAACAACTATAACAATTACTAATTTTAAAGTTCTTTATGGAGGATCCAAAATGGCGGGTAACTCCCACTAATTTTAAAAAATTAAGTGTTTAGCAATGTCAAGTTTTGTAATGATTTTGTTTCGTTTATTTTGACAACACTTGGTTATCTGTAGAAATAAATCTCACAAAATGAGAGTTTTACCTAAGTTGATAATAAAATAAATACTATTTTTCGAAAGACGTGTTGAATTGAGTAAATTCGTTGTTAAACATTATCGTTATCTGTTTCATAAGTGCTTTAGTTAAACAACATTAAATGTTTATATTAAAATTACTGTGAAAACATTTAACTCTGGTAAATAGACAATTCTAAATAATACGAGAAAACCTCGAAAATTGTTGTGCTGACTGTACCTATGCGATTCCAAACTGAGCAAATTTATCACCTAACGAATACTGTTTAATCAAAAATTCAGTTCAATTTGTGGTTAAATGTCAAACACAACACAAAGTTTATCCTTTGACAGTTATGTCAAACAACTTGAAATTTAACTCCTGACAACTTTATGCCAAACACAACTCGAAGTTTAACCCCTGACAGTGATATATTAAACATTTTAATATTTGACATGTAAACATAATTCTAATTCAATATTTGGCAGTTAAATGTCAAACATCAGTAACAGTTATTAGCTGAGGCCTGCCTCAAGTGAGATTACAGCATTGTTTTTATGTCAAAACTGGTACATCAAAGTTTCACAGTAATGACAATAATTTTTGGTAAATAAATGTAACACATGAACAATTTCGCGTCTCTTCCACTTAAGAATTGTTTGAACCGTTTAAATGTCCTTAAATCTGACTGGTCGGCCATACTCGATGTGCACACAATAGTCCCTGTTACGGAATGACCCGGCAACAAAGTCTGCATGGTCACGGGTGACGTCCGCGTCTTCGCTGGACACGTTGGATGCAGAATGGCGCAACTTCTACAATTAGACATACTAATGTGGCTGAAATTATCTTATAAAAAGCTGAAGACGAAATTATACTTTTAAGGCTGAAAAGGTCATGTGTTTGAACGGGAATTTGAATTATATTTATGTATAGATTAATGATCGAATTCATTATATTGACTTGTTAATGACAGATATATTACAATTAATGAAATTTCTTTTTGAAATAAAATGAAATAAAATAATGACATACATACATACAATAATTATTTAATATGCAATTAATGATTTTTTTATTTTAAGATAAAATAAGGACATACATCCATATAATAATTCATAATTTTTTATTTTAAGGTAAAATAACGACATACATACACATACAATAATTATTTGACAATGAATGACAGACAGACATACCAGCCTCTCGTTGTTCTCTCTCAACAAAGCGGCCAAAGCTCTCGCGTGTGCTTGGATTGAACTTCTGAGTTCTGTCGACGACATTCGGGCGACGATATTCGCGTCTAGTTCTTTCATTGCTGAGAAACCATTTATTCATTTTTTATGTGTGTGTAGCGACGCATCGCCGTTTAAGATCTAAATAAAACCTCTTTATAAGTACTGGGATGTAAAAAAATGCGATCGCCAGCGTCTATCAGATTAGGCAGACAAGGATAGAATTGTAATATATTATTTTTTTATGTTTTAAAAGTATTTTATTGGAATTGTAAATTTGTGCACGATTGTAAATAACAAAGGGTTTTAGTCACCGCTGTTTTGTGACCTAAAAACCGCTATTTGTGTTATATATTTCGTGAGGCAGAAGCTCCTTGGGTACTAATAACAAACCTAACACTAATTATATTGCTTTGAATTTTACTTTGTTAATTAATTTAAAGTAAGTTAGCTTATTTTGGGTAATTAGCTCAATTTGGTAAGTAAGCTTATTTGGTAAGTTAGCTCAATTTGGGCACTAAGCTCAATTCGGTTAGTAAGCTTATTTGGTAAGTGAGCTTTTTGGTAAGTTAACTTAATTTGGGTAATGAGTTGGTGAGTTAGGTAAGTGAATTTGGTAAGCTTAATTGCAATTACACCCGAATCAAGTCCAAGCTTTTAAGAACTCACAGTCGTTCAGCTTCAATTCGATCTCCGAACAGTGTGGGTTGATATCCGCCCCGCGACAAAACGCACTGTAGCTGTCCACAGACGCTGACAACTGTTCCTGAAACAACATATTCCATTGCACACGACCATCGTTACGCGGCAGCGACAGAAACACTTTTCAACATAATTGTTTATTAAAATATAAACTATACTAGAGTTACAACTTGTAAGGATCGAGTCTGAAGGAGGAATGATGAAATAAGAATGCGTTTTATGAACAAGGGACCGAGGTAAGTATAGGTTAGGGGCGTGAGAAGTGGGATCCATAACTTATCAACAACTTATTGTAACGATTTATGAGTCTACATCATTGTTAACAAGACAAAGTAATATTAAGAGGATTATATAATATTAAAGAATGTATTAAAGATGAAATAATAGTATATGTAGAAAGCGCGTAAATAGTTATAAGTGTAAACAGACCCCAGTTATGTAATGAAATATATTTAAATTTCGCAAATATACACAACTTAAATCACGTTAATAAAGTGTTTTTCGTTAAATGGTTTATGTGTGTAAGTTTGTTTCTCCTGTACCCATATTCACAAACGATTAAATGTATATAATATTAGATTTTAATAATATTAAATGTTCCCTAGAAGCAGATAAATTAAGTCGCGGGTGAATCAGAATTACTTACCTCAACAGGTTGGTTGTTAAGCGTCCAGATTGGAAGCTCGTATGCGTCTATCGAGTCGGCTGTAAAGTTTTAATTATATGTTAAGTTTTAATACCATATATATATTGTACATAATAGTTATATATACGTTTTATTAATATATATATATATACTGCATACTGCAACTGTCGCTTAGGACACACGGAAACGTTTTGCCCTTTATAAAACAAAATCAGGTAAATATAATAATTGTATTTAATAATATATACCACTAAAGAATATTAAATTTAATTCATATAAAAATGTATGTATGGCATACCATCTGGTACATCATTCGGCCAATCCATTTCTGGATAGATTCCATCCAGGGTATCTGAAAACCAACAACTCAAATCAATAATGAAAAATATTATTTAACTGTTAATATTTAATAGCTGATCCGGCGAACGTTGTTTTGCCATACATGTGATTTGTAGCAATCATTTTTTAGTTCAATAAAATTATCAGCTTTAAGTGTGCGGGGATATGTTTATAATCGAAAGCGTTTTGAACAATAAAAGTATGCTTTTAGGTTAATAAATTAATCTCTATACGACACGTTTGTCCAGTCGAAAAGTATCGACAACTGTTAGGATCTTTTGGAGTTAACAGAGAATTGTGACTGTCAATTAATTATAGATAAATAATTTGGAATAAAATAAAATCACGACTATAATTAAAGATCTAAGCTATCCTATCTCTTAAGTTGGACCAGACTCACAGTGTGCCAATTTAATTTAAAATCCTTTAAGTAGTATAGGAGTCCATCGTGGACAAAGATCGTGACAGGAGATTTATATATATTAAGATAAGAGCAATTTTAATCTAATTTAACGTATACACACAATTACACTAACCTGTATTCCCACAGAACTCTAAATGATCACCGCGCTCGTATCCGCAGTAGTGCATTTCGAACTGATTCTCATGAAACATATCCTGCATCAAACTAGGCTGCAAAATCATATCTTTGTCTTTTATTAACATAACTGTTACTCATTTAAAGAAAAACACTTTAACCGAATTTAAGTTATGTATTCTTGAAAAATGTAAATATATATTTTAGTCTACCGTGACCATGCAAGTCTACCGTGACCATGCACGCTGTAAAGTACGCGAAACGTCGGATTGTAAAATAATGTAAATATATTTTAATTTTGGCAAAAATACATAACTTAAAGACGTTAAAGTGTTTTTCTTCATATCTATATTTGAAATACACATACAATTTTGTTGCAAATTTTATAAATAAAACTAGCTGTGACAAACGTTGTTTAAAATGTATGGCCATTTGATTTCAATTAATATTTAGTATGTATTTTTGTGTGTTGTAGGTATCATAAAATAATATAGAATGTATTTATTTATATATATACTTTGTGAGCGTATTGAATAGGTCTGAGAATCGGCCAACATCTATTTTTCATCCCCCTAAATGTTAACGGTAGTCCATCCCTCTTTTTAGACAAAATTTTTACGTTTCAATTTTTTTATGATACAACATACAAAAATAAATACAATCCTAAATTTTCACCCCTCTACGATCAATCCTATCTTTTTTATTAATTGAAATCACATTGGCAAAACAACGTTTGCCGGGTCAGCTAGTATATATATATATTTAGCGACACACACCTTAATCTCTGGCAGGGTGAAGGGTGATTTAGGGTCGCTCTGTCCCCTTCTATCACACACCTGTCCGTCATCGCGCGCTCTCTGTCCGATCAACAGCGATTCCAACGTGTCCGGCCTGTCAGTCGGCCATATATTGACATTTTCGAGCCACTGTCGCGACAAATTCGGTGCGCGGCAGACGTCTGTTTTGGATGCTTTATCGGAATCTACAAATTTATGTACTCGGATAAACGCTTTAAAGTACGCGAAACGTTGGGTTAATTTAAAATAATGTCTTATACTTAAATTTGGTAGAAATACATAGCTCAAACCGTTAATTTAGTGTTATTCTTTAAATGAGTAATAGTTATGTTAATAAAAGACAATATTATAGATTTAAACACCTTGAACTTTATAATATTATAGTTTTTATTGTAACAAAGAGCGTTTAAGCATCTTTAAAGGCCGGCAACGCACTAGTGAGGCCTCAGGCATTGCGAGTGTCCATGCCCGTTTCCCACCTGTTTTATAAAAAAAAAAACTCCATACCAGTCAAACATTGTTTGGCTGGTTAAATTTTTCATATCCAAACAGATAAACACAGATAATATTCACTATTCTTACAATTAACCATTTGTAGCAATTCCCAATTAAAATTTATTTAAATCTACCATTGCCGATATAACAAATACTAAAAAAAGAAATATACTACTACGATACGAAGCGTTGTTTTCCTGAATTTCGGAACCCACCGTGCACGGGCTCGACCAGGATTTGACCGGTTTTTTATGACTACCCGCATAATTGACATAATGTTTGCTTGATTAAATAATTGCATGCCTTGGTTTATGGTTTATATTTTTTGTTATACGTTTATTAAGACCCTGTTTCTCTTGTACCCATATTCGCGAACGAAAAAATCATTTATGATTTATAATTTTGAAAAAAACATACCCGAAGCAGTCTCGATAAATGCGTCGTTTAAATTCTCTCCATCTTCCACATTGAATGTCACATTCAGCCGGTTCCTAAAACTAATATTTACGAAATAATATGTATATTTGCCATACATGTGATTTCTAGCAAAGGAATGAATAAAATTAATTTCTTATTCAGTCATGTCAAAATACAAAAATAATTCTTGCAAAAAGAATTACACTTTTCAATTAATAAATACAAAAAATAGGGGTTGATCGTAGAAGGGTAAATATTTAGGGGTTGTATGTATTCATGTATGCTGTATAATAGAAAAATAAGAAATTTTATCAAAAAAAAATGTGGGGGGTGGACCGGACTACCCTTAACATTTATGGGGATAAAAATAGATGTTGGCCGATTCTCTCCGTGACACGTGAATTTTATTTATAACATTTAATCCCTATTCTATGTAGTTATGCTGGTGCAATTTTCCTCATTATATTCGATTCTCTTTCTTCTGGGAAAAATACAGGACGAAGATGACCTGGCAGGAGGAAGGCGTGGTTGCAGAACATAAAGTAGTGGCTCGTACATCCGGCGACGAACTCTTTCGTTTAAAACAAGATTCCCGACCCTTTAAATTACAACCAACCTTCAGGTTCAAGGTAAAACATTCATGATTTTAACTTTAAAGCAACAATTAATGACATCCTCTATGTCATCTCTTATGATAGCTATAGGACTGTAGAATATACTATTGGTTTCATTGAACACACTATTTATAATATTAGGTTGGGGAAAAAGAAATCCATTATTTTTACGTGAACTTCAAGACTTTATTTAACATATTTTGCATTGTCCGATTTAGGTCAAATATGCACCATTTTGTTCTTTAATTTGTTGCCATTTTAATGGTAGCTTCATTATGCCTCTCTCATAAAAGTCTTGGTCCTTATTAGCGAAAAACTCCAGCAATTGATTTTCACACTCTTCCCTTGATGCCAATTTCTTATCACTAAAAAAGTTTTGCAATGCAAGAAAAAGATGGTAATCGCTTGGTGGGAGGTCCGGACTGTATGGTGGATGCATCAAAACTTCCCAACCAAGCTCCTGAGTTTCTGACGAGTCACTATAGAAGTGTGTGGCCTGACGTTGTCCTGATGGAACACGACACCTCTTCTGTTGGCCAATTCTGGCCGTTTCTGGTCAATTGCTCGCTTCAGACGGTCCAGTTGTTGAAAATAAATGTCTGAATTTAATGTTTGGCCATATGGAAGCAACTCGTAATAAATGATTCCTTTCCAATCCCACCAAACGCAAAGCAGAACCTTTCTGGCCGTTAGTCCCTTTTGCTGGAGTTTTTCGCTAATAAGGACCAAGACTTTTATGAGAGAGGCATAATGAAGCAACCATTAAAATGGCAACAAATTATAGAACAAAATGGTGCATATTTGACCTAAATCGGACAATGCAAAATATGTTAAATAAAGCCTTGAAATTCACGTAAAAATAATGGATTTCTTTTTCCCCAACCTATTATAAACGCCAAAATATATAATTGATGTATGGATGTTTGTTACTCCTTCATGTTAAAACAACTCAATGGATTTTAATGAAACATTACATGAAACTTATATATCAAAATAGCAAATAGGCTACAATTTATAAAGATACTATATCTTTATAAATTACTTGTATTAAGTAGAAAAAATCTCTCGAAATTGATTCTTAAATGGAAATAGATACTATGTATGTTATATATAAATCTTCTGCAACGATCATTATTAACGCAGAAACCACAGGAATACTCTTGTGTATAGATAATTGTGAACAGTGAAGTGTGACATGCATCTGAATTGCTTCAGCCGTTGTTGTTGCAATATATTTTAAGTCAATAATAAAACACTGGAATGACATTTGTAACTCAGTTCCAGTCATAAGTCTGGCTAGTTCAATTTTTATTATTTTAAAGATTTGTCCAGTCTCGTTTAATCATCTACCACAGAGTGATTGCATTTGCGCTAAAATGAACGACTTCAGATTTCTCATAGATATCTGTTCAATTATTGTAAAAGTATGTGATTCTGAGTCTTTGTCTATTATCAGGGATTATACAGGTATTACAAACAGTATTTGTGTTGTGTTGTATGAATGTGGACTTAGATATACTATTACATTCAGGTAATAAATTAGGAAATTAATTAATAGATTAAATAAATATTTTCTTGTACATATTGTATATGAAGCAATATATTTGAATTTGTGTGGATGCCACTCACATATAGAGTATATTTAAGTTTGAACATTTATAGTTATATGTTTATCAATAAGACATAGACCTCTAATAAAATTGAAAAATTTATATATATTTTAATGAAGACATCTTTTGAAAATTTTTAGATGTTTATTAACTATCAATTGAAATTAGATTGATAACATATGGATAATTATTGAAATACTTAGTGCAACCTAGTATAAAGTAGGTTGGTTATAGAATAAATCCCAGTTTTTAGAAAATATAGTGAAGCACACATTTGCAAAGATTTAAGAGAGCGCTTGTTATTGTTTTCTAAAATAATATGGTCGTTTAAAGTTTAAAGAGGTAAACCAAGATCATTTCGTTAAATCATGATTCTCACCATCGATAATTTTTCTATAACAAATGTTTACTCACTTTGCATTACATTCAGCTGCCTTTTGGTCATGTAACATCCATTTTTTTTTGTTTTTGTAAAACTCTAGACGATAAACTGCAACAAATTTTTCCGAACCAAGTTTCTTTGAGGCCATTTTCACAATGATAAGACAAGTAGAAACAATTGTGTATTTTCCACGTGAATCATTTGGATTTAAATAAAGTTATAGTAAGTTTTTGATAACCTAACAGTGGGTATTTATGAGGATAATATTTTACTACCTTCGCAGTTTTAATTTTGATAATTTGAAATTTCGTGACCATACTTTTCGGTATATATTCTGAAATCAACGATGTCAATAATCAAATTCAATATCAATTGTCATTTTTGATTGATGTCATTAACCAGTTGTCTGTTATTTGTCATGACGTGACGTCTCCGTGAAGATTCTTGAGTCTGACACTTCAGGTTGTGAGCCCATGTCGAGCGCTCTGCGGTTAAAATGACTTCTCTTAGTATTAATTTGTTATTGTGTTCGATTTTGTGCATCTTAGTGAATACAAGTATACAACAAACAGTTCACAGACGTTTCGAATATAAATATTCGTTCAAACCACCGTACTTAGCACAAAAAGATGGATCTGTACCGTTCTGGGAGTATGGCGGAAGTAAGTGTTGTTTTTTTTAATATTCATTACCCGGCGTATATTTTTACAATGAAAATGATTTAGTTTACATCACAAAACACAACTAAAGGCGTTCAATAAATAAAATTTTCAATATTAGTGTAATTAATGCCGTGTTGTTACACGTCAGTGATATGTGTCAAACGAGAAAGAGACGACTCGATAGGAATTGCGAAAGTGCGAGTGAGATGTCCGCTGTCAAATTATGTCTTACGTTCCACGACAGCAAAAATATGTTTTGTTTCTAGTTTTTTATTAGGGATTTTATGAATTAAAATGTTAATGCCTCCGATTTTTCATACTTTATAACGGACGTTTCATTTTTGATTAAATATTTGCATAGATATTCGTATTTTCTGCGATCACACACTCGACACTGGGACGGTTAATTTAGCGAATCGAAATAACTGTAACATGTCGATTTATAGATTATTTAACATTAAATATTTATGTTATACCAAATTAAATGTAGTTTTTAAGCATTCCATATTATTTAACTTCATTTCTGCTCCTAAACTGATGATGTAGGAAAAGTTTTCGATTTTCAACTATTATATATTTTTGCTGATTGCGACTTATTAAGCCTTACAATGCGCAAAATTGATGATAATATAAGATTTGTGTTATTGGAAAGGCTAGTTATATAATTGAATAGAATAAAAATATATCCATAGTATAGATTTAATTAATATAGTTATAAATTGGTCTATTTGAATTTTAATTAGGTATATAATTTTAAATCTATATGCTGAATGTTTACCTTTACTACCTGCTGTGGTAGTTTTTATTATTTTACTAAAATATTTTTTTTCATATTTATGATTAAATTTTCTACCAATGCCTTAATAATTGTTATGTCAAGTCAAATCAAAAATCATTTATTCAAATAGGATTGTTACATGATCACAGTTGCACGTCACTTAAATTTATGGGCTTGTTTACTACCGCCCCAGAGTCTGAGAAGAACAAGCAAGAAACTCAGTCGGGTTTGTGATCAAACATATACACAGTTAATGAGCCAAAAAACCAATTGTCGCATCCATTATTTGAATACCTTGATGTTAAGGATTGATTAAAATGACTGCTAGATAATGTTAATACCTTGTTTAAACATACAGTGGCTACTAGTTATCAAGAATTTATCATGTATATTATCAGTTTTACCACTGTGTAAATTATGACTAAGATTACATTTTATTGTATGCAAATTGAGTTGTGAATTCAATCTTTTTCACACATATTAGGTTAAAATGGGAACCCGTCCCTAAGAATGTTGTATCTTATAGGAAATTATAGTTTGTTAACATAGTCACATGTATTTCTGTTATCACTAAAATAAAATAAATATCGCAGTGGTTCCCATACAACAGATATGGATTTTTTTACATGGCATAGAATCCATTGAGTGGATCCAAACTTGCTCAGATTTTTCCATCACAATTCTTATTTATTTATTATGACCTACCAACTAAATGTACAATTATTAATTCTAATATAAACTTAAATTATTTTCTACATCTAGCTTAAAGGTGGGCACTGAGTTGCAATAAAAATCGTCAAAGTATCAGGTCAAACACAAAAAATAAGCAAGACCATACATATATAAACTCTTAGTAGTTTAATCAGAGCCTAAATTTGTAGACATTGGTACAAACGATATACATATTGATACTTTATTCACTATTGACTAAAGAATTATAATCTTAACATTCTTGTTAGCTACATCACATTTCTCCAAAATACATGTATTAATAAAACACGAATGCTAAACTCAACACAATCCAGGCCCTCTCTTTTCTTAAATATCAGATTAATATTTACAGTTACGTTTGTAGATTCAAAACAAACTGTATTTTAATCCAGTTAAGGTTGGAAGTCTACTGAGTAAAGTTTGTTATGCTTGGCAAATGAAAACAATTGTATGTTAAAGTTGAACACTATTAATATCTTTATTACAATTTCTAGCACACGAGTATTAGTTACAGATATGTATATTAGAAATAAAGTTTTGCCAACCATTAAGGTTGGTTTCTAAATTGTTAAATTATAGCTTTATATACTGCTGATATCTGAATTTATTTTTTCGATTGTGGGCATACAAGCGGGTCACTGCTCATAGACTGTCAGAGAGCTCGAAAATGAGTTGCCGGCCCTTCTGTTATCGAGAAATTAAGTTTAGTTTGATGTTGAAAAATGATGTTTTGCTTGGTTGCTAAAAATTTCATATAAACGTGACGTCAACACTAAATAAATGTTATAATTTGCATTTTAAAATGACATGCCTAATTTTGATAATGCTTAATAAAATATAAGTGGATGCATTATCATAATTAGATTATAATAATATGCAGCTATGAAATAGTTTTAAAAAAGAAATCTTCAAATGTTTATTAATATAAATTTCAATAAAAAGTATTACAATCAGGCTGACCAGGTGATGTTTAGAAACAAATTTTTAATACTTTACTTATATTATAAATGTGAATGTTTGTAAGTATGTATGGATGTTCGTTAATCTCACATAAAACTACTGAGTGGATTTTAATGAAACTGCAATAATATAGTAAAAACAATAAATTTGTGTGTCAAAACTTGTTACACATATGTGTATGATCAAAATGTTTGTCTTAAATAGTCCTAAAAAAAGTCACAGTATTATGTCTATAAATATATAAAAATTGATTATTTCAAATGCACATTTGGTTATAAATATATTGATTCCGAAATGAAAATAGCTACTTTTATCAATTCCCATTGGATATCTAATAAGATATATGTGTATTTGTATGTAATGTTATTAAGCCAAACGGATCATCCAGTTATAAATTGCATCAAATGTTATCCAATCTGCATGATATTATATATATACATATAGCTGCTGACATTTCATTGTTATGTAGTATATATTATAATATTTTATTTATTTATTTATATAAGTCACGACTGACTGTTTCCCATTGGGGTAGGCAGAGACCACAGACCTTCTTCCACATTATTAAATTCATCATTCATTCTCGTCCGTTATGGCTGCTTTTGACCTGCCCTTTTTCCAGAACGTTCTGAATCTGATCCAATAACGTTCGGTCTCCCAGCTCCCTTATATATACCTTGCCTTGTCAGTCTACCCTTATTCTTTCCATCTGACCGAACCATCTCAGCATGCCCTTTCGTATCACTACATCCTCTATTCCTTCCCGCAAACGCATTAATTTCTACAGCATTTATTCTATTTTCATCCTTCTGCCACACCCAACATTCGCTACCATACAGCAGCGTCGGTATAAGCACTGCATTATGAACAGCCAGTCGGGCTTCATTTGAGACGACTTGGCTACTCATAACGGTATATAATAATAATATTAAAACTTCATTTCAGACAAGTTAATAAGTTAGTAACAAAACCCTAATAGATAAAGCAAAAAACCAACAACCAGACGTACGTTTCGCCTCACACCGGAGCATCATCAGGATGTTGCCTGTACGAACAGATGTAGATTGGTCTATGAGGGTTTGTTCTATGGACTTACGCAAAGTAACGCCTGATACTATTAAGTTGGTAGCAATTCAGATTTAGGTGATATATAAGTAAAACTAAGAAACTATGGTGGGGCTATTCAATGTCCAATTTTAATCTAATATATATTCTCGTGTCACGGGGTTCGAACTTGAACTCCTCCGAAACGGCTTGACCGATTCTCATGAAACTTTGTGAGAGTATTGAGTAGGGTCTGAGATTCGGCCAACATCTATTTTTCATCCCCCTAAATTTTATTTTTTAGCGAAAATTTTTAGTTTCTATTTTTTTATGATACAACATACAAAAATACATACAATCCTAAATTTTCACCCTTCTACGATCAACCCTTATTTTTTATTTATTAATACATCACATGTATGCCAAAACAACGTTTGCCGGATCAGCTAACTAAATAAATATTTTCCAGATTCTTTGGTCTCCGATGTTATATCTAAAAAATTTCAATTGTTACTAATTGATTCAAAGAAACTCTTCTGATACATAATATTACTATTATTAGGACACATTTTATTGTCGTATGTCGTATTGCATTTATTATCTTAATATGTATAAATCTCCTGTCACGATGTTTATCCGCGATGGCCTCATTAACTATTTAACGGATTATAAATTAAGTTGGCTCACCGTGAGCAGTCTGGTCCAACTTAAGAGATAGGATAGCTTAGATCTTTAACTATAGTCGCGATTTTATTTTATTCCAAATTATTTATCTATAATTAAGTAACAGTCACAATTCTCTGTTAACTCTGCTGATCCGGCAAACGTTGTTCTGTCCAAATGTGATTTCTAGCAATCATTTTTTTAGTTCAATAAAAATTATCAGCTTTAAGTGTGCGGGGATGTGTTTATAATCGACAGCGTTTTGAACAGTAAAAGTATGCTTTTAGGTTAATAAAGTAATCTTTATATGACACATTTGTCGGTTTACCATAGCAGTGCCATCTATTGATTACTTACTCAATCCAGTCGAAAAGTATCGACATCTGTTAGAATCTTTTGGATGTGCATTTGTCACTTTGATAGCGAGTTCTAACGCACCAATCAGACATACGACAAAAACACGAAATATGAATTCAGATACGACAGGTAAAATTTTTTAATTTACAAACTATATTTAAAAGCGATAATGAACAAACGAAGCCGCGGAGACAGGGTCGACTGATAACTATTGTTGTTTTTAAACATAAACTGATAATGTTCTATTTATATACCAGCCATATTGGAAAACAAAAATATTTTAAAAATACTTTGCAACGGTTCAAAACGATTTGACCGGCGCTTCGTATGGTCTTCGGCAGCCAGGCGAAATGAAAATACAATAGCCTTCATTATCTAAAGATGGACTGTTTGTGGGTATATTCAAAATATAATTATTGTACATAATCATAACAAACATCTAATCTTAATATATACTAGATGACCCGGCGAACTTCGTACCGCCTTAGCGTAGCTTTGATGTACTATTTTACTTTGTATAGTGGACCTATCTTATTTCGTATACCTGTCCGCATGGATTAGGTATAACAACTTAAAAATACTTATTTTAGAAAACATGTACTATCTACGTCACTAACTAAATAAACACAAATTTACTTTATTTATAATTATTACTTAAAGACAAAAAAGGGAAGCAGGAAACAGAACAGATTAGGGGAATTATAAAAGATAGGCCCAGTAGAGAGAGTGTGGGGGAGAGATGTGTTGCGCGGAAGCTGCGCGCGGCTTAGATCATCTTGGAGCGCGTTACTGGACATTTTATAAGTTTTTTATTATAGCTTTTTATTGCCGTAGTAAATACACATATATCCGTGCAAACTTCCATCTTTCTAACACTAACCGTTTCGACGCTAGAGTGAGAACGGGCGAATGAATGATGTCGACACTTTTCGCCTGGATTGAGTAAGTAATCAATAGATGGCACTGCTATGGTGAACCAACAAATGTGTCATATTATGTATTAAGACATTTTAATATTAGGATTAATCTATTAACCCAAATAAATCGTACTTTTTTGTTTAAAATGATGATTATTTGTATTAAAGTAAAAAAAATATTTCTAGAAATCACATGTATGGCAAAACAAAGTTTGTCGGGTCAGCTAGTGTATAGGGTTAATACTTAATACGACTAAAAAGGCTGGGTCTTTTGTCTTTCTCTTTCTGAAATTAAATACATTTATTTTAGAACAAATAATAAAATAAAATTCACCTGAAAGACATTAAAAGAGAATTGAAAAGGAAAATTTTACTATGTCTTTTATACAAAAAAGTTTAATATAGAGATTTTCTTTATATATATATATATATATATATATATATATACAGGATGTCCCAAAAGTCGACGTCAAGTCGAAATTTTCTCATAGCTAATGCCACACCAGTTATTTGAAACATTAAAAAAAATTAAGTCATGTATTATTGAAGTCATTGAAATTTTTTTGTTATTTCAGAAAATGCACACCATGTGACGGTTTTTTCATTCCTGTTGTCGACTTTTTTGACACCCTGTATATCCGTTGTATGTTTATTTAAAAAAAAACATAATATTAATCATATGTAATTAGATTTGTTTACATTGGAATTAGGAGATAATAGTTCTAATTGAATTAGGCGAAACAAGTCTGTGACCTTTGAAATTATTAATCATATTACAACCAAATTTAGATAGAGTTTTATAAATATTGATATTATAATGAATGATATATTTTATTTACGATGATTCCTGTGACATACACCAGCTTTCACAAAGTAGAGTGGGAGAAATTTTAAAATAATGTAAAATATATTTAAATTTTACATAAATACATAACTTAAATCCGTTAATAAAGTGTTTTTCTTCAAAACTCTTCTTTATAATATTGGTAAAGATTTCTTCTTTGGTACTATTATAAGACAGGTATATTGCCATATAGCGTTGTATATTAATAAATGGAATATCCAACGCAATTCAATTCGCACCAGTAGCTCCTGAGATTCAAAACTCTTTATAATATTGGTAAAGATTTCTTCTTAGGTACTATTATGAGACAGGTATATTGTCATATAGCGTTGTATATTAATAAATGGACTATCCGACGCAATTCAATTCGCACCAGTTGCTCCTGAGATTCAAAACTCTTCTTTATAATATTGGTAAAGATTTCTTCTTTGGTACTATTATGAGACAGGTATATTGCCATATAGCGTTGTATATTAATAAATGGAATATCCAACGCAATTCAATTCGCACCAGTAGCTCCTGCGATTCAAAACTCTTTATAATATTGGTAAAGATTTCTTCTTAGGTACTATTATGAGACAGGTATATTGTCATATAGCGTTGTATATTAATAAATGGACTATCCGACGCAATTCAATTCGCACCAGTTGCTCCTGAGATTCAAAACTCTTCTTTATAATATTGGTAAAGATTTCTTCTTTGGTACTATTATGAGACAGGTATATTGCCATATAGCGTTGTATATTAATAAATGGAATATCCAACGCAATTCAATTCGCACCAGTAGCTCCTGCGATTCAAAACTCTTTATAATATAGGTAGAGTTTTTCTATATCTCTATTATCTCTTTCAGATGCAATAGCATCAGGTGAGAGTGTCCGTCTCGCGCCATCGCTGCGTAGTCAAAAGGGTGCTATTTGGACGAAACAACCCATCAACTTCGACTGGTGGGAGGTTGACGTGATGTTCAAGATCACTGGCCGAGGGAGGATAGGCGCTGACGGCTTGGTGAGTGCTGACGGTTTGATTCTAATTACATTTAGTCGGTAATCTATTTATTTATTTATCTATTAAGTTTACATCACATACAGTTAGTTGGCATATAAGTATAATAAAGTTTGTACGTAAAGAAAAGGCTGGGTTGTTTGTCTTTCTGAAACTGGATACATCTATTTTACAATAAAATTAACACTATTGACAATATATAATAAAATAAAAATAACTAACATGAAAGAAAACAATATTAAAAGCCCCGTTTTTCATAAAAAAATTAATACATTATTTTACAGAATAATGAAAATAACGAATGATCGACATGTGTCTCTATTCTCTATTATAATATGTTCTAATATGTTCTCTATTAGAGAATTTTATTTTAAATAAAAATGCTCTTTATATATAAACGGGAAAACAAAAAGTCAATAGAGCAAAACTGTGATGTAAATTAGGAAAAAAAATAATTATAACAAAATCATAATAGATGGTGCCCGACGGTATAACAAATCGGAGGGGAACAAGAAAATATTCGTAGTATCAAGTAATTCGTTCAACTGAGGTTAGATTGGTCTAGAATTCGTTATAAAGAGGTCTTTACAAACAAAAGCATTGAATCACATTATAAGATTAAGAGTTATATTATTGGAGAAAACTTTATATAAAGGTTTTGGTTGTCAAAATTCGTTAATCAGAGGTGTGAATACTTTTCTTGATAGTTGAAAATTCGTTATAAAGAGATAATGTAGAGGTATATTTTATATTGACTCGTATGGACAATTCAAGGGGATTACGAAGAATTTGTTAAATCGAGGAAGTCGTTATATTGAGGTACGTTGTATTAAGGTTGCACTGTATTAGGTCATTTGTATATCCAGGGTGGTTAAGGCCTTGGCACAGGCGTCCCAATCTTCGAACGATAAACAACTAGTGTCGAACTATTTGTTCAAGAAAAATATTGGTTTATTCAGATAAATTACGACTTAGGGACCTTCAAAGAAAGAGCGTATTAACATCTTAGTGGCCGGCAACGCACTGGTGAGCCCTCTGGCTTCGCGAGTGTCCATGGGCGGCGGTGTCGCTTAGCATCAGGTGAGCCTCCTGCTCGTTTGCCCCCTGTTTTATATATAAAAAAAAACGAATCAAAATAATATACAATTATAACCTAATGAGAAGAAACCACTCACCGGAGACTGCGACGGGCTTTCTTTGCCAAAAGTTAAAACTAACTCTGGACAAAATTATCACGTTCAATGGGGCATTATATAATACAAGCGAGCCGCCACGGCTTCGGGTGCAATGCTGATACTAAATACACTACAGAAAAATAAACGCGTCCGATCGCTGCTAAATTCAAAGTGTGTGTAAAATCTGTAATATCTTCGAAAATATTCACTTAAATCATACGGTGTAAAGGGCCATATAGATCTATGTTAAATGAACAATGTATTCAAGGTATTTAATGGGTTAAGGATTAATGCTGCATTGGTTAAAATCGCTTCGAAAATTAGCCATTATTTGTCGTAAAGTAAATGTCAAAAAAAAAGTTATTGTGGGTTATCCATAAGAGATAGACATATAACATCAGGGACTTTTCTGTAGACCTTTTCAATGTGTACAATACTTAGTGCATTATTTTGATAAAACTCGTAGGGTTCAGCCTGCGTTTGCAATGTAAGCGGAAAAATGTAATTATTTACAATATCACATTAGAAATCTCAAAAATACAACAGTACTTCTCTACTATTTAATGGATGATATTATACATAAAAACCTTCCTCTTGAATCACTCAATCTATTAAAAAATCCGTTGCGTAGTTTCAAAGATTTAAGCATACAAAGGGACAGAGAAAGCGACTTTGTTTTATACTATGTAGTGAAGTTGAATCTTTAAAAAGTGTAATTCATGTCTCTTGTGAGCCACAGTAGTGTCTTTTTAGAGAAATAGATGTCTTAAACCTTAAATCTTAGTCATTAAGTAGGCGGTAGTCTATTGTGATTTTAAATTTGAATTATACATAGTTACTGGCTGATCCGGCAAACGTTGTTTTGCCAATGTGATTTCCAATGAATGAAGGAATGAATCCTAAATTGTCACCCTTCTACGATCAACCCTTATTTTTTTATTTAGTAATTGAAAATTGAAATCACATGATTGTCAAAACGTTTGCCTGATCAGCTAGTAATAAGATAATATGGGTGGATTTCAAGCTGACAGTGGCTTGGGGAGATATTGGTGTACGATTCTGATGTACATCTCTAAAACTGTCAAACGTGTGTAACCTATTCTATATGTTTCTACATTGACAATTTAAACCTTATTGCTATCAACTTAGAGATGTACAGAATAGGTACGCTCTCGAAAACTGTTTGACAGGTCTAAAGCTACATTTAGAGATTTCTAGTTTAGAGTGTGTACATCAGAATCGCCACCATTAATGAGAATCTTTAATGTCAGGCTTTCTGGTACACAACCCAACGCGGCGACTATACGGGCGACGTGTTCGGCTCATCTGACAGGTGGAACGGCCTCGCTGTGATCTTTGACTCCTTTGACAATGACAATAAACACAACAATCCGTATATAATGGCCGTGCTGAATGACGGGACGAAGAATTTCGATCATAAGAGGTGATTATTAACAAATTAATGTGTTTTGTCTTTTAATAACACTATTACTAATTAAGAGAAAGCTTTGTTAACGGATTAAGGTGTATTTTACGAAATGTAATATTACAATACAGATTTATTATTAAATACAGATAACACATACAGCTCTCTGCAGCTGCGACGCTTATTTTGACAATTGACACTTAGTCTTCAGTCTACCGTGACCACGCACGCTGTAAAGTACGCGAAACTAATTAAATTTTGTAAAAATACATAACTTAATCTGTTAACAAACTGTTTTTCTTTGAAGTGTTGTTCTATAATTTTATTGTATATAATATTTAGTTAACCTAAAGTTTAAAGTTACCTGTGGGTCGATTTTAAAATAGCGCCACCTAGTTGGGTAGTCCATACTGTCAAACAGCGGAGCATAAGAATGATGTTGAAATAGTTAATTTTAGGTGTTTGTGTCTCGTATCATGTTTGAATACGCCTTCGTAAAATGTAGACTGAAAAAATAAGTAGGATTTGATAGATATGAAACTTTGGACAGAGTAAAAATAATCTATCTATTTTTATTTCGCCAATATACGGTAATAAGGCTATGCCTAGAATTGTGACCCTTGGTTCACGCTTCCCAATAAACTATGGATAACGATGTTGCCATAGTAGCTATGAAACTTTGCACAGAGTATAAACAATCAACCCCATTTTTATTCCCTCGAAGTAGAAGAGTCAAGAGTAAAAATTAGATAGGGTGGTACAAGTTTGGCGTATAAATAGATGATGTTGCCATAGCGAAACCTTTGTTTGTGGTACCAAATATTTAAAATTTTTTAGCGATGGCAGCACGCAGCTTCTGTCGGGTTGTCTTCGAGATTTTAGGAACAAGCCCTTCCCGACCAGAGCTCGCATCGAGTACTATATGAACACTTTGACGGTGTACTTCCATAATGGTGAGTACCACAAATGTCAATGTCAAGTTTAACGGAGAAAAGTTTCTCATAGAGAACAAATCGCAAACATATGGCATTATTTTTTTATATAAAACGGGGCAAACGGGAGGCTCGTCGGATCGTAAGTGATCAAACACTCGCAAAGGTAACTTACAAGTGCGTTGCCGGCCTTTAAGATGCGAAAAGGATACAATCATTTCAGTTTTATAAGTGGAAAATTGATTTTTTGTTTCTATAGTTACCTATAATTTATGGTGGTATTATATTCGATTTTCTCATTCAATTATTCTCATGCAGGTAGAGAAATTTGCTATATAAAGCCTTTTTTGTTTTGTATTAAGTGGTCAGTTATTAATAACTCTATAAAGTGTTGCCACTTTATAGTTTTTTTTTGTTGACCACTTCATAAAAAATCTGATTTATTTATCATTCTACATCTCCCAATTGAAATAGGTTTTAACAATGTTTGTTTGTAGTGAGTGATAATTAAAAAAAACCGGGATCTTTTTATTTTCACCCCCTTTTAACTGTGTCCATTTTTTGTCTGTGACCGCAAATGGGCGGCAAATGTCAGGTATGACGCAAGTGGTTCGCTTGGGACGTCAAACGATTGCCACAGACTATCGTCGTCATGAACACAGACACTGAAGATTTTAATGTGGTCTGTGATAATATTAGGCCTGACCAACAACGAGGCGGACTACGAGCTCTGTTTCCGCGCGGAAAACGTGCAGCTGCCGCGCGGCGGATTCTTCGGTTTGTCAGCGGCCACGGGCGGGTTGGCGGATGACCACGACGTGATCCATTTGCTGACCAGCTCGCTCCACAGCGCGCAGCAAGGTAAGCGATGCCTACTAAAAAATACATATGAACACAGTCACAAGATATATTTTCTAATATTTATTACGATCTGTCTTCGGGTTGTCTGGAAGATATAGCTGTCGTAGCTATAAGACCGCCCTCTGTACACAGTCATTAAGCTCATAATATTTTTTTTTTCAGTTTTAAGTCTACTATAAGTTTCTTTCTGTGTTTCATGTGTGCAATAAAGTATTATTATTATCCCACAGCTGTTACATTTTCTAATTTACTATTTATTTAATACTTTATGACGCATTGACATAGTTTTAAGATACAATATTATGTGCAAAGGGCGGCCTTATCGCTACTAAGCGATCTCTTCCAGGCAACCCAACAGTGAAGGAGATATTAAAGCCGGTTGTAAAGGGAACACCTACGTAAATGTCACAAGAGGAAATAGAGTTACAGTGTAGACAGGAGACAAAAAGTTTTAATTTTTTTTTTAATTCACAAAGAACTAGCCTAGAGAAAGACTAATGAGTGATTTACATCTAACTTTAATTGCTAAAGAATATATAATATGAGAATAGTGTCCATTAACACTTGTTACAGTCTCTAATAAGGGCCTGACACTTTTTTTAATGTGTACTGTATCTTTAATAATCACTAATGACACTAGCACTAAAACACTTTGTTTTAAAAATAATACAAATTATAGATATAGGTAATCATAACTAAGAAACACCTTTGTTTGATTCTCATGATATTGTAGATTTGACTGTCTGACTCCGGGTCTTGAACATGTTGCAAATCACCATTGTAACCGGTACTAAATAAAAATTCAAATTGAATATATTCTTGTAGCGGGGTGTATACATCAGATTGATAATTAATTTCACAAAGAAAAGCTTATGAAATAAAAGATATATACACAAGGGTCACACACAAGTTTTTAAAAATAATTCAGAAGGAGTAAAAAAGGAAATTAATTAAATAATTGAGCAATAACAACCATATTTTTTCTTATTTATTGACATTGTGTCATGGCAACCAAATGTCATTGCAGACTGATTACCTAGGACATAGGCTACACTACATCCTTTTTAAAATCGCGACCTCGCGTTTTGACTAAGCGAAAGTGACATTTGCATTTTTGATCACAACTTACATTATCAACGTAAACGTCAAATGTCAGTTGTCAAAGTGTTGCGTCAAAAATGTGTTGTGAAAAATGTAGCTTTTATAGCGAAGTGTACATTATAAGGACTGCAGACGGATGTGTTGCTTTTAACTAAACTAAAATCTGCCAAACTGACGATACCTTATAACTATTCTAACTAAATTTCGTTTTATTACCTCATGTCAGTTTCCACAACAATATCTAATAAATAGAAAATCGTTTCTTACATAACCAATTTTACCAGGAGGTCAACAGATAAGCAATGATGAACAGCAGAAGCTGTCCCAGGAGTACCAGGAATACCAAAAGAAGTTGGAGCAACAGAAGGAAGAATATAGGAAGGAGCATCCCGATGAGGTAAAACAATACCACACCTTTTAATTCGATCAAATGTTGGTTTCCCAGAATTGAAGATAGGAGATTTTAAAGCTGGCTACCAACACATGATATTATAAATGAGAATGTTTGGATGGTTGATACTGTCACTTAAACTACTAAATGTATTTGAAACTGCAATAATATAGCTCATACATCAGTAACAGGCTACAGTTTATAATGATGTTTGAAGAGTCAATTAGGTATAATAATATAACATCTGCGAGTAATTCTGTTAAAACAATTATAATTATACATACAATTATACAGAATTTTTTTATTCTAAACAAGAAAATACTGTCTCAGTGTATATCTCATCAAAAAGTATACATATTGTTATAATACCTTTGATCTGCCATATGTTATATAGGTTCTCATATATATAATAAAGGAGTAACTACCACAGAGTTTTTAAAATGTGTAATATTGTACAATGTTCATCACTTATTTCTATTTATTATGTATGTGAATTAATACAGCATGTGCAAATATGAAAACTTTAATGGCGTCGAAGCCATGACATGAGTGTCCCTCCTTAAAACTACATTATTCACTTATGATCGAGGAAGTCAGTATCCACATCTATACATCACACGAGTCATGTCATATCTTATAGTTTACATTAAGTAGGGGTAAAGAATCATGGGTCTGACTGTTTAACAAATGTTTCAGATGAGAGACAAAGATGAGATGGAAGACTGGTTCGAGTCAGATGGGCAGAGAGAGCTGCGGCAGATCTTCCAATCCCTGTCTCATATACAGGATGTCACGAGGGAACTACACAAGAAAGTTGATGAGGTACTGTTTAATGAATTTTGGTTTTGAGATGGACTGAAGATATTTTAGTCTGTAATAAATATTACTTCTTCATATATATATAATATTATAATTAAAATAATGATTTTCTGAAAGAAAACAACATTTAAGACCATTTATACATTAAAAAAATTATAAAATTAATATCTATCTTCATAGGAAACATATTTTATTATTGACAGAAGAAATTGACAAATTATGTAGAGTTTAAAGCATAAACAAAAATAATACATAAAGAGTCTTTATATATATTTTGTATTATATAAGCAAAATTAAAAATATTAAAAAAAGAATGATCTACTCATAGGCAAGAAATTTGTATGTGAAAATAAAAGATTTAAATAAATTTAATGAGACATCAGTCTAAACATGGAAATTTCATAATTTTCTGTTCATCGGTTTTCAGGTGATCGGCAAGCAGATGAACTCCCTCTCGATGCTGTCGGCAGTGTACAGCCAGTCGCAGGGACAGCCCGTGCAGACGCAGCCCGGACAGCCCATGCCGGTAAATAAATAAATATAAAAGATTCCACTTTTGGGTTCTCCCCAATTTACCGTACCATTTCTGTGGGATACTATCATCATATTCTGGTACCATCTTGTACCATCTTGAGATGTCTTTTTCTAAGAAATAAAAGTCATCTGATTATAATAGACTGTTAAAAAGTTGGAAGTCGGTGGTCATCAAATTTGAAGGTATATTTGACTTTCAAAAATTAGAAGTGTTTTTTGTCAAGAAATTTAAAAAAAATCTAATTAGTAGTGAATTTGATGAAGAATAAATTTGATATGGTTAAGATATATTAATTTATATATATAATTTGTTTGTTTGTTTGTCCGCAATGTACTCCTAAACTACTTAACCGATTTTAAATGAAATTGGGACCCATAGGATATCTTAGATATTTAATTATAGTCGCAATTTAATTTTATTGCAAATTATTTGTCTACAATTAATTGGTAGTCACAATTATCTGTTAACTCCAAAAGATTCTAACAGATGACGATACTTTTAGACTGGATTGAGTAAGTAATCAATAGATGGCACTGCTATGGTAAACCGACAAACATTTAAAGATTAATTTATTAACCTAAAAGCATACTTTTATTGTTTAGAACGCTTTCGATTATAAACATATCACTTAAAGCTGTTAATTATTTTTATTGAACTAAAAAATGATTGCTACAAATCACATGTATGGCAAAACAGCCTTTGCAGGGTCAGCTAGTTAATGAATTTTAATTGATTGTTCCAGCCCCCCCAGTTCCCGATCACCCGCCATGATTGGGAGGTATTCACATCCAACAATCAGCTTATGATCCAAACAATATCGGAGCTCAAGTGAGTGATTGCATTGAAATTTTCCACAATTTCATAATATTTTTCAAAATTCTCCAACACAATTCAAACTAATAGTTTATACTAAAAAATATATATATATATAATAAATGTTAAATTGTGTTTTTCAATTTCAGATCCTTCGTGATAGAAGTGAACCGAAAGTCTGACACCCTTCTGTCGAGTGGGGGGGGCGCGAGTGGGGGTGGGGTCAACCCCCAATTCCTCAACGAGCTTCGGGACAACGTGCATCAGGTCAAGAACAGTCTGGCTGGAGTTGCGCAAAGGTAACCATAATATCAAATTGTGTGTGTGTAATTGAACTCCGAAACGGCTCGACCGATTTTTATGAAATTTTGTATGCGTATTGAGTAGGTCTGAGAATCGGTTAATCTCTCATCCCTCTAAGTGTTAAGGGTGCACTCCTATTTTTTTATATTTCTCTTCGATACAACATACAAAAGTATAAAATAAAAATTGCGTGGTGACCTCTATGCAAATCTTTAACAAATCCCTTGTCATGATCGCCAGATTATCGTCGCCGCAGCCAGGCCAGGCCTGTCCCAGCGCGTCGTGTGTCTCCACGGGGATGCTCCTCATCGTCATCGGCGGACAGCTGCTGCTGCTGTTCCTATACCAGATGTACAAGTGAGTGTGACTTTGATAAGTTTATTCGATGTCAAATTGCCTTTGAACAGAAATATGTTTTCTTCTTTTGCAGGGAAAGGAAGGAGGCGCAAGCGAAGAAGTTCTTCTAAGTGTGTGTTGTGTATGAGGAAGAGTTAATTCACGAATTGCGAGTGAGGAGTGTATGATAATGTGTGGTTTTCTATTTGTTAGATGTACATGTATAAATAAAACTATTATTTTGTATAGCATTTTTTATTTCTCGAAAGGATAGAAGGGATGCTCCGACCATTTGTGCTGAGGGATCGTTCTGTGGTTTGAGTCGAACGTTTTCAGAAATCGCTTGTCCTCTTCGCTGAGGGAAAAGTCGAAGATGTGGATGTTCTCTTCGATGCGGGATTTCGTCAGAGACTTGGGCAGCGGGACCGCGCCCAGTTCCACCTGGAAAAGTGGAAAATTGAGAGAAAAACGCTTTGAGTTTTTCCGACGTTTCTGTGTAAAAGTGTTTTTCTTTGAATGAGCAATAGTTTTATTAATAAAAGCGGTGGTTAGTCCATTTATTACTAGGAAATGTGAAAACTGAATTGTTTCAAAGTCTATCTGAATCTATATATTCTTATTGGAGATTTCTAAAATTACATGAGCCCACCACCTACCGGCGACCACTGCTGTGTGTTTCTATTTAAAAATGTGTATTGTTAATGGCAAAGTCCCTCTTCACCTCTTACGACAGTTGAATCTGAAGGGGATTTCTAAAAATTACATGAGCCCACCACCTACCGGCGACCGGAGTATGTCTCACTTACCAAATATCTCAGCACAAGCTGCGGCACCGTCTTGTTATACCTCGCCGCCATCTTAAGCATCGCGGGGTCATCGACCCTCGGTGGCGGGGAGGCATCTTTCGCCTTCGACGGGAAAATTGACCCAAACGGGGTATAGGCCATAACAGTTATGGCATTTCTCTTGCAGTAGTCCAGTAAGGCCGGCTGCTGCAGGTTTAGATTCAGCTGAAATAAATATCGCCTCTAAATGTTAAACGTAAACGTTAAATTATGTGGGACAAAATCTATTTCCCTTGAGCGGATTTACAGCTGATGCAAAAAGAAAAAAAACACCTCTACTTGCAACGCCGCTGGCTTCTCCAGCCCATTCGCCAGGATCCTGTCAATCATCTGCTGGTTGAAGTTGGAGACGCCGATCGATTTCGCGAGACCGGCGTTCTTCGCGTCTACTAGACCACGCCATGTCTCTAAGTAGTCTGTTAGGTCGTACGATCCGTTCAGCTGAAAGTGATAAATCGCTTTAGTTTTTTTTTAAATTATAATTTCATGGAATATTAATATAAGTCGACACGAGACGATATATACAACAAATTCGTATTATCATATTTTATTTCATATAAAAAATATTAATTCAGCTCGCTGACATTAAATATAACCAGACCATAGGTAGTCCCGCAGCCGAGGACATGGATTCAAAATAATAATAAAAGTGGCAAAAGAAATTTTTAGCGGGAGGTTTTTTAGTGAATGTTTTGTCCACAATTAAATTTATAGTACAAAACTCTAATAGTTCAATTTACTAGCAACAATACACGAACAGCATTAGATGAGTTGTCATAAATTTATCTATTCGAGTTTTGTTTTATACCTTATACTTAACCTTATACTTAATCACTTATTTAAGATCATACTACTGTAACTTGGTATGTGTCGCACAGAGTTATATTTGAACAACACTTGAGAGTTTGTTTATTAATGTACTTGGATGATGTTATACTATCATATTATAGACGATAATACTCACGAATTGTCCTACGGGCCAATGGATTAAGTATAGATCGACGTAATTCGTTTGAAGATTATCCAACGATTCCCGTAAGGCTGGTATAACCGACGCTCGGGCGTGTTTGTCATTCCATAGCTGTCAAAAAAGAGCGGTAACTCACCACAGCTAATAAACTACAAATCATGAATTCAAACAAATAACGATTGTAATCTGTGGAGATCAGTTCCTCTGACATATACAAAATATTACTTTTAGCACAGACCATACCTTGGTTGTTATAAAAACGTCTTCCCGCTTAAATTTCTTCAAAGCTCGTCCAACCTGGTCTTCCACTTTGTATATCCATGCTGTGTCGACATGTGTGTAGCCCGCCTCTACCGCCCAAGTGACGGCTTGCTCCACCTCGTCACTCGCGGGTGTCACACGGCCATGTAAACATAATTAGAACTTATAATTAATTATATTCATTTTACAATAAATTTATTCACCTAAATAAAGCATAGTTTTATCGTTTGAAACGCGTTTTCGATGATAAACATATACTTAAACACACTTACAACTGATAATGAGTTTTATTGAACTAAAACTGGTCGCTAGAAATCACATGTACACGTAAAGAACGTTTGCCGGGTCAGCTTTAATTCGCCTTTGCAGTAGGCAAAGACTAGATTCGTTTCTACTTTCATTGGGAATTATCTATTTATCAATTAAAATTACTTATACATATGAAAAAAAGGGTTTTCTTAAATTTGTATACTCTTTGCTATGTAAAGACGGTTTCATTTTATTTGAATTCAAGTTTGACAATATGTTCTGTATACAGATGTCACATGTAAATAATTTCCATTGTTGTGAATGCATTTAAGTTAAAATTATAAAATATGTAAATAGGTAATTGATTAATTTAATGACGTTTCTTTATTTACAACACATTTAGGTTTCATTAAGCGTCGATCGATTCCGAATGAAAAGATTCCAATTAATCGTATAGTTAATTTGACCAATGCTACTACATATGCTGCTAGCTGACCCGGCGAACTTCGTACCGCCTTAGCGTAGCTTTGATGCACTATTTTACTTTGCATAGTTGACCTATCTTATTTCGTATTATAAGAGTGGAAGAGATAGAAATAAGCCACGACTCTCTCACTCTCTCTCATGACGTTGACATTCGTTACGCGCGTTTTGTTCCTTTACGTAGACAGCGGAACCCTAATAAAAGTAGCCTAAGTGACTCCTTATTACATCAGCTACCAATCAAAAAAAGTCCCGTCAAAATCGGTCCAGCCATTCCAGAGATTAGCCGGAACAAACAGACAGACAGACAGACATATATTCATATGCGTGAAGTAAAAAACGGTTATTTCAATATTAAAAAACAGACACCCCAATTTTATATATTAGTATAGATTAAAGTTTATATTAAACTTACTGTTGTATTATTACCAAGCCAAGTCCCCAATGCAAGAGCTGGCATGGAATTGCCATCATTCATTTCATATCTAGGTACCACAGCAGCATGCTGGAACATTTAATGAAACATTAACAGAACTTGAAGCTTTTATATTTGACAATTGACACTTTTCTTCGTTGTAGATTGGTCTATTAGGGTTTCGTACTAAGGACTTCCGCAAAGTAACGCCTGATTCTATTAATTTAATACTTTGCACTTACCGCGCCTAATACAAGACATAAAACGAACAGCATTGTGCGGACGACGGTTCATAACTGACCCGTGTTGATAAACTTGATAAAACTCGTTCAAACACAGTTATATAACTGCACTTAAAAGAAAACGCGCTTATTTACTCTTATTTCAATAGTGAAAGATGGCGATAGAGATGTACGTACACCTCTAAACCTATTCTGCATATTTCTGAATTGACAGCACTAAACCTAAAAAAATTATTTGACAGCTCTAAAATATTTTAGCTACTCAATTTAGTATAAATGCTCTTCTAATGTGTACATTTATCACTAAAACAATGCGAATTTAATTTATTTTAGACATTATCAAGACTTTCATTTATGTGTGGGCTAAGTTTTAATAGGATAATTATCGGTTTATTAGTGAATAAATCTTTTTCGAGTCTAAACTTTATATAATAAAATAAATAGTAATTGTAGTAAAAGTTTTGTCGAAAGTAAAATAAGTATACGTCTAATAAGATAAAAAGAATTCGGTTTAAAATGAAACTGAACCCTTTAATATTAGCAAGTGTAATTTCGTTGAATAAATAATTCAAAATAAGTTGGTAAGAAAGAATGAAAAATTCCGAAACTACGAAGAAAGCGTTCGCATGAAAGTGCTGCGAGATGTTTTAGTATTTCAAAATTCGGTGCCAGTTGAACAAAGTTTTTCCATACAAAGGCTCTTTGCTAAAGCATTAAAAGTGTGTTTTTTTTAAATAATGTATAATATTAATAAATATTATTGTCACCTATCAATCACATAGATTACAATTGAATTTTCTTTAAATATGTTTGTCCACTTAAAGTTTCGCTCAAGGGAGTTATCAAACTGCTGTAACTGCTGTAAGGCAAGATAATTTTCTGGCATTGTGTCTAATACCAATTAGCCTTTGTTTTAATCAAAGTGCCCTTACATTTCCAGAACAGGATTTAACATGCAAGTTGATATGTTTATCTAGATTCTAGGCCATTGATGAATACACATAATCATTTAGCCTTAGCTAATAAACATTGGAAGTGATCTCAACTCAACACTCTACCAGGGAAATCATATAATCATGCCAAAGCAAGAAATGCAATATAATCAATGATTTTTACTGTTTGCATCGCCATAAATGTCTACAACCTGAAAAGCCTGCCAAAATTATAGTTGCTTGTTGTATAGTGCAACATGTTCTTTACTGTGACATTGATATTGAATAATCATAATTTTGAAAAATATATTTAATGATACTACTATAATTTGTTTTTTATAAAAAATGCTCTTTTAATTAAAATATGTTTATTTTACTCCTTATTCAAAAGAAAATAGTACTGATGCATTTATGATGAGGAATAAAACAGTAAAAACTGGCTTACAAGTATCTTTTTATTCTTGATAAAATTGCTAATGTTTATAACTTACATTAAAAATCAATGCTATGTATAAGATTATAATCACAGATATAAAGATGTTTTCATAACGTTTTGAAGAAAAACGGTAGAATATCATAAAGTATTTTTTTAATTAAACTAGTCTTGATCTATCAAGTTATTATATACAAATTAACTGTAATATAATAAAATATAAAAAAAATTATACTTTTTTAGAACCCATCCTAAATAGACATTAAACTAACTGAGGTTAAAATAAATTCTCTAAAATTAGGTTTAGTATGACTTGACTTATTATCTTTCGAATTTAATTTAGAAATCAATTATGTCAAGATCAAGTTGAATAATGAAAACACAAAATCAATCGTCATATCTATTGATTCTTTCAGATAAATAAATATTAGAATCGGAAATTTGTGATTTACATTTTGAAAAATTTGATTTATTAAGTTATGATTAATTTCCCAGAGTATCATATGATATTCATACTAATGAGTAGTTTTGAATTTTGGAGCCAATACTCCAAGAGTACATTCGTATATACTCACGCTCTCTACTAATAATTTAACGTAATTCTTCAAATTGAAGAAATCTATACCTATTAAGTCAAAAATCTTATGTTAAGGAAAGGAAGAAATAAATTTTTAACCACAAAAACTAAGCAACTCTGTTACAATAAGTTATCTTATGTCTTAATCTGTGCTCTCTAAATGAAGTTCATTGCAATAACAGAATACCATCGGTATCGTCAGACTGGCCCCGCCGCAGCCAGGCCAGGCCTGCCCCAGCGCGTCGTGCGTCTCCACGGGGATGCTCCTCATCGTCATCGGCGGACAGCTGCTGCTGCTGTTCCTATACCAGATGTACAAGTGAGTGTGAGTTTGATAAGTTTATTCGATATCAAATTGCCTTTGAACAGAAATATGTTTTCTTCTTTTGCAGGGAAAGAAAGGAGGCGCAAGCGAAGAAGTTCTTCTAAGTGTGTGTTGTGTATGAGGAAGGGTTAATTCACGAATTGCGAGTGAGGAGTGTATGATAATGTGTGGTTTTCTATTTGTTAGATGTACATGTATAAATAAAACTATTATTTTGTATAGCATTTTTTATTTCTCGAAAGGATAGAAGGGATGCTCCGACCATTTGTGCTGAGGGATCGTTCTGTGGTTTGAGTCGAACGTTTTCAGAAATCGCTTGTCCTCTTCGCTGAGGGAAAAGTCGAAGATGTGGATGTTCTCTTCGATGCGGGATTTCGTCAGAGACTTGGGCAGCGGGACCGCGCCCAGTTCCACCTGGAAAAGTGGAAAATTGAGAGAAAAACGCTTTGAGTTTTTCCGACGTTTCTGTGTAAAAGTGTTTTTCTTTGAATGAGCAATAGTTTTATTAATAAAAGCGGTGGTTAGTCCATTTATTACTAGGAAATGTGAAAACTGAATTGTTTCAAAGTCTATCTGAATCTATATATTCTTATTGGAGATTTCTAAAATTACATGAGCCCACCACCTACCGGCGACCACTCCTGTGTGTGTGTCTATTGAAAAATGTGTATTGTTATTGGCAAAGTCCCTCTTCACCTATTATGACAGTTGAATCTGAAGGGGATTTCTAAAATTACATGAGCCCACCACGTATCGGCGACCACTCCTGTGTGTGTGTCTATTGAAAAATGTGTATTGTTATTGGCAAAGTCCCTCTTCACCTGTTACGACAGTTGAATCTGAAGGGGATTTGTAAAAATTACATGAGCCCACCACCTACCGGCGACCACTCCTGTGTGTGTGTCTATTGAAAAATGTGTATTGTTATTGGCAGTTTCTCTTCACCTATTATGACAGTTGAATCTGAAGGGGATTTCTAAAATTACATGAGCCCACCACCTACCGGCGACCACTCCTGTGTGTGTGTCTATTTAAAAATGTGTATTGTTATTGGCAGTTTCTCTTCACCTATTATGACAGTTGAATCTGAAGGGGATTTCTAAAATTACATGAGCCCACCACCTACCGGCGACTACTCCTGTGTGTTTCTATTTAAAAATGTGTATTGTTAGTGGCAAAGTCCCTCTTCACCTATTATGACAGTTGAATCTGAAGGGGATTTCTAAAATTACATGAGCCCACCACGTACCGGCGACCACTGCTGTGTGTTTGTTTAAAAATGTGTATTGTTATTGGCAAAGTCCCTCTTCACCTATTATGACAGTTGAATCTAAAGGGGATTTCTAAAATTACATGAGCCCACCACCTACCGGCGACCACTGCTGTGTGTTTCTATTTAAAAATGTGTATTGCTAGTGGCAAAGTCCCTCTTCACCTGTTACGACAGTTGAATCTGAAGGGCATTTCTAAAATTACATGAGCCCACCACCTACCGGCGACCGGAGTATGTCTCACTTACCAAATATCTCAGCACAAGCTGCGGCACCGTCTTGTTATACCTCGCCGCCATCTTAAGCATCGCGGGGTCATCGACCCTCGGTGGCGGGGAGGCATCTTTCGCCTTCGACGGGAGAATTGACCCAAACGGGGTATAGGCCATAACAGTTATGGCATTTCTCTTGCAGTAGTCCAGTAAGGCCGGCTGCTGCAGGTTTAGATTCAGCTGAAATCAATATCGCCTCTAAATGTTAAACGTAGTTTAATGTGAGACAAAATCTACTTCCCTTGAACGGATGAACAGCTGATACAAAAAGAAAAAAAAACACCTCTACTTGCAACGCCGCTGGCTTCTCCAGCCCATTCGCCAGGATCCTGTCAATCATCTGCTGGTTGAAGTTGGAGACGCCGATCGATTTCGCGAGACCGGCGTTCTTCGCGTCTACTAGACCACGCCATGTCTCTAAGTAGTCTGTTAGGTCGTACGATCCGTTCAGCTGAAAGTGATAAGTCGCTTTAGTTTTTTAAATTATAATTTCAATTTCATGAAATATAACTAGACCATAGGTAGTCCCGCAGCCGAGGACATGGATTCAAAATAATAATAAAAGTGGCAAAAGAAATTTTTAGCGGGAGGTTTTTTAGTGAATGTTTTGTCCACAATTAAATTTATAGTACAAAACTCTATTAGTTCAATTTACTAGCAATAAAACACGAACAGCATTAGATGAGTTGTCATAAATTTATCTATTCGAGTTTTGTTTTGCCCACAGACTATGCCACGAAACGTTTTCTACAAATTCCCGCCAAAAACTTCTATCTTCATTTGCGCTGTGACCTTATACTTAATCACTTATTTAAGATCATACTATTGTAACTTGGTATGAGTCGCACAGAGTTATATTTGAACAACACTTGAGAGTTTGTTTATTAATGTACTTGGATGATATTATACTATCATATTATAGACGATAATACTCACGAATTGTCCTACGGGCCAATGGATTAAGTATAGATCGACGTAATTCGTTTGAAGATTATCCAACGATTCCCGTAATGCTGGTATAACCGACGCTCGGGCGTGTTTGTCATTCCATAACTGTCAAAAAAGAGCGGTAACTCACCACAGCTAATAAACTACAAATCATGAATTCAAACAAATAACGATTGTAATCTGTGGAGATCGGTTTCTCTGACATATACAAGCTACGAATAGACAAAATATTACTTTTAGCACAGACCATACCTTGGTTGTTATAAAAACGTCTTCCCGCTTAAATTTCTTCAAAGCTCGTCCAACCTGGTCTTCCACTTTGTATATCCATGCTGTGTCGACATGTGTGTAGCCCGCCTCTACCGCCCAAGTGACGGCTTGCTCCACCTCGTCACTCGCGGGTGTCACACGGCCATGTAAACATAATTAGAACTTATAATTAATTTTATTCATTTTATAATAAATTTATTCACCTAAATAAAGCATATTTTTATCGTTTGAAACGCGTTTTCGATGATAAACATATACTTAAACACACAACTGATAATGAGTTTTATTGAACTAAAACTGGTCGCTAGAAATCACATGTACACGTAAACAACGTTTGCCGGGTCAGCTTTAATTCGCCTTTGCAGTAGGCAAAGACTAGATTCCTCGTTTCTACTTTCATTGGGAATTATCTATTTATCAATTAAAATTACTTATACATATGAAAAAAAGGGTTTTCTTAAATTTGTATACTCTTTGCTATGTAAAGACGGTTTCATTTTATTTGAATTCAAGTTTGACAATATGTTCTGTATACAGATGTCACATGTAAATAATTTCTATTGTTGTGAATGCATTTAAGTTAAAATTATAAAATATGTAAATAGGTAATTGATTAATTTAATGTAATTTCTTTATTTACAACACATTTAGGTTTCATTAAGCGTCGATCGATTCCGAATGAAAAGATTCCAATTAATCGTATAGTTAATTTGACCAATGCTACTACATATGCTGCTAGCTGACCCGGCGAACTTCGTACCGCCTTAGCGTAGCTTTGATGCACTATTTTACTTTGCATAGTTGACCTATCTTATTTCGTATTATAAGAGTGGAAGAGATAGAAATAAGCCACGACTCTCTCACTCTCTCTCACCAAGTTGACATTCGTTACGCGCGTTTTGTTCCTTTACGTAGACAGCGGAACCCTAATAAAAGTAGCCTAAGTGACTCCTTATTACATCAGCTACCAATCAAAAAAAGTCCCATCTAAAGCGGTCCAGCCTTTCCAGAGATTTTTTGGTATATGTATCGTATATATTCATATGCGTGAAGTAAAAAACGGTTATTTCAATATTAAAAAACAGACACTCCAATTTTATATATTAGTATAGATTAAAGTTTATATTAAACTTACTGTTGTATTATTACCAAGCCAAGTCCCCAATGCAAGAGCTGGCATGGAATTACCATCATTCATTTCATATCTAGGTACCACAGCAGCATGCTGGAACATTTAATGAAACATTAACAGAACTTCAAGCTTTTATATTTGACAATTGACACTTTTCTTCGTTGTAGATTGGTCTATTAGGGTTTCGTACTATGGACTTCCGCAAAGTAACGCCTGATTCTATTAATTTAATACATTGCACTTACCGCGCCTAATACAAGACATAAAACGAACAGTATTGTGCGGACGACGGTTCATAACTGACCCGTGTTGATAAACTTGATAAAACTCGTTCAAACACAGTTATATAACTGCACTTAAAAGAAAACGCGCTTATTTACTCTTATTTCAATAGTGAAAGATGGCGATAGAGATGTACGTACACCTCTAAACCTATTCTGCATATTTCTGAATTGACAGCACTAAACCTAAAAAAATTATTTGACAGCTCTAAAATATTTTAGCTACTCAATTTAGTATAAATGCTCTTCTAATGTGTACCTCTATCACTAAAACAATGCGAATTTAATTTATTCTAGACATCATCAAGACTTTCATTTATGTGTGGGCTAAGTTTTAATAGGATAATTATCGGTTTATTAGTGAATAAATCTTTTTCGAGTCTAAACTTTATATAATAAAATAAATAGTAATTGTAGTAAAAGTTTTGTCGAAAGCAAAATAAGGTTACGTCTTATAATATAAAAAGAATTCGGTTCAAAATGAAACTGAACCCTTTAATATTAGCAAGTGTAAATTCGTTGAATAAATAATTCAAAATAAGTTGGTAAGAAAGAATGAAAAATTCTGAAACTACGAAGAAAGCGTTCGCATGAAAGTGCTGCGAGATGTTTTAGTATTTCAAAATTCGGTGCCAGTTGAACAAAGTTTTTCCATACAAAGGCTCTTTGCTAAAGCATTAAAAGTGTGTTTTTTTTAAATAATGTATAATATTAATAAATATTATTGTCATCTATCAATCACATAGATTACAATTGAATTTTCTTTAAATATGTTTGTCCACTTAAAGTTTCGCTCAAGGGACTTATCAAACTGCTGTAACTGCTGTAAGGCAAAATAATTTTCTGGCATTGTGTCTAATACCAATTAGCCTTTGTTTTAAACAAAGTGCCCTTACATTTCCAGAACAGGATTTAACATGCAAGTTGATATGTTTATCTAGATTCTAGGCCATTGATGAATACACATAATCATTTAGCCTTAGCTAATAAACATTGGAAGTGATCTCAACTCAACACTCTACCAGGGAAATCATATAATCATGCCAAAGCAAGAAATGCAATATAATCGATGATTTTTACTGTTTGCATCGCCATAAATGTCTACAACCTGAAAAGCCTGCCAAAATTATAGTTGCTTGTTGTATAGTGCAACATGTTCTTTACTGTGACATTGATATTGAATAATCATAATTTTGAAAAATATATTTAATGATACTACTATAATTTATGTTTTTTATAAAAAATGCTCTTTTAATTAAAATATGTTTATTTTACTCCTTATTCAAAAGAAAATAGTACTGATGCATTTATGATGAGGAATAAAACAGTAAAAACTGGCTTACAAGTATCTTTTTATTCTTGATAAAATTGCTAATGTTTATAACTTACATTAAAAATCAATGCTATGTATAAGATTATAATCACAGATATAAAGATGTTTTCATAACGTTTTGAAGAAAAACGGTAGAATATCATAAAGTATTTTTTAAGTAAACTAGTCTTGATCTATCAAGTTATTATATACACATTAACTGTAATATAATAAAATATTAAAAAAAAAAATATTTTTTTAGAACCCATCCTTAATGTCAATAGACATTAAACTAACTGAGGTTAAAATAAATTCTCTAAAATTAGGTTTAGTATGACTTGACTTATTATCTTTCGAATTTAATGTAGGAATCAATTACGTCAAGATCAAGGTGAATAATGAAATTTGTGATTTACATTTTGAAAAATTTGATTTATTAAGTTATGTTATGATTAATTTCCCAGAGTATCATATGATATTCATACTAAAGAGTAGTTTTGAATTTTGGAGCCAATACTCCAAGAGTACATTCGTATATACTCACTATTATAAGGTTGAAGCCGATGATCGATTCCAATAAAAAAACGCTTTCTACTAATAATTTAACGTAATTCTTCAAATTGAAGAAATCTATACCTATTAAGTCAAAAATCTTATGTTAAGGAAAGGAAGAAATAAATTTTTAACCACAAAAACTAAGCAACTCTGTTACAATAAGTTATCTTATGTCTTAATCTGTGCTCTCTAAATGAAGTTCATTGCAATAACAGAATACCATCGGTATCGTCAGACTGGCCCCGCCGCAGCCAGGCCAGGCCTGTCCCAGCGTGTCGTGTGTCTCCACGGGGATGCTCCTCATCGTCATCGGCGGACAGCTGCTGCTGCTGTTCCTATACCAGATGTACAAGTGAGTGTGACTTTGATAAGTTTATTCGATGTCAAATTGCCTTTGAATAGAAATATGTTTTCTTCTTTTGCAGGGAAAGGAAGGAGGCGCAAGCGAAGAAGTTCTTCTAAGTGTGTGTTGTGTATGAGGAAGAGTTAATTCACGAATTGCGAGTGAGGAGTGTATGATAATGTGTGGTTTTCTATTTGTTAGATGTACATGTATAAATAAAACTATTATTTTGTATAGCATTTTTTATTTCTCGAAAGGATAGAAGGGATGCTCCGACCATTTGTGCTGAGGGATCGTTCTGTGGTTTGAGTCGAACGTTTTCAGAAATCGCTTGTCCTCTTCGCTGAGGGAAAAGTCGAAGATGTGGATGTTCTCTTCGATGCGGGATTTCGTCAGAGACTTGGGCAGCGGGACCGCGCCCAGTTCCACCTGGAAAAGTGGAAAATTGAGAGAAAAACGCTTTGAGTTTTTCCGACGTTTCTGTGTAAAAGTGTTTTTCTTTGAATGAGCAATAGTTTTATTAATAAAAGCGGTGGTTAGTCCATTTATTACTAGGAAATGTGAAAACTGAATTGTTTCAAAGTCTATCTGAATCTATATATTCTTATTGGAGATTTCTAAAATTACATGAGCCCACCACCTACCGGCGACCACTCCTTTGTGTGTCTGTCTAAAAATGTGTATTGTTATTGGCAAAGTCCCTCTTCACCTCTTATGACAGTTGAATCTGAAGGGGATTTGTAAAAATTACATGAGCCCACCACCTACCGGCGACCACTCCTGTGTGTGTCTGTTTAAAAGTGTGTATTGTTATTGGCAAAGTCCCTCTTCACCTCTTATGACAGTTGAATCTGAAGGTGATTTGTAAAAATTACATGAGCCCACCACCTACCGGCGACCACTGCTGTGTGTGTCTATCTAAAAATGTGTATTGTTAGTGGCAAAGTCCCTCTTCACCTGTTACGACAGTTGAATCTGAAGGGCATTTCTAAAATTACATGAGCCCACCACCTACCGGCGACCGGAGTATGTCTCACTTACCAAATATCTCAGCACAAGCTGCGGCACCGTCTTGTTATACCTCGCCGCCATCTTAAGCATCGCGGGGTCATCGACCCTCGGTGGCGGGGAGGCATCTTTCGCCTTCGACGGGAAAATTGACCCAAACGGGGTATAGGCCATAACAGTTATGGCATTTCTCTCGCAGTAGTCCAGTAAGGCCGGCTGCTGCAGGTTTAGATTCAGCTGAAATAAATATCGCCTCTAAATGTTAAACGTAGTTTAATGTGAGACAAAATCTACTTCCCTTGAACGAATGAACAGCTGATACAAAAAGAAAAAAAAACACCTCTACTTGCAACGCCGCTGGCTTCTCCAGCCCATTCGCCAGGATCCTGTCAATCATCTGCTGGTTGAAGTTGGAGACGCCGATCGATTTCGCGAGACCGGCGTTCTTCGCGTCTACAAGACCACGCCATGTCTCTAAGTAGTCTGTTAGGTCGTACGATCCGTTCAGCTGAAAGTGATAAATCGCTTTAGTTTTTTTTTTAATTATAATTTCATGGAATATTAATATAAGTCGACACGAGACGATATATACAACAAATTCGTATTATCATATTTTATTTCATATAAAAAATATTAATTCAGCTCGCTGACATTAAATATAACCAGACCATAGGTAGTCCCGCAGCCGAGGACATGGATTCAAAATAATAATAAAAGTGGCAAAAGAAATTTTTAGCGGGAGGTTTTTTAGTGAATGTTTTGTCCACAATTAAATTTATAGTACAAAACTCTAATAGCTCAATTTACTAGCAACAATACACGAACAGCATTAGATGAGTCGTCATAAATTTATCTATTCGAGTTTTGTTTTGCCCACAGACTATGCCACGAAACGTTTTCTACAAATTCCCGCCAAAAACTTCTATCTTCATTTGCGCTGTGACCTTATACTTAATCACTTATTTAAGATCATACTACTGTAACTTGGTATGTGTCGCACAGAGTTATATTTGAACAACACTTGAGAGTTTGTTTATTAATGTACTTGGATGATGTTATACTATCATATTATAGACGATAATACTCACGAATTGTCCTACGGGCCAATGGATTAAGTATAGATCGACGTAATTCGTTTGAAGATTATCCAACGATTCCCGTAATGCTGGTATAACCGACGCTCGAGCGTGTTTGTCATTCCATAACTGTCAAAAAAGAGCGGTAACTCACCACAGCTAATAAACTACAAATCATGAATTCAAACAAATAACGATTGTAATCTGTGGAGATCGGTTTCTCTGACATATACAAGCTACGAGTAGACAAAATATTACTTTTAGCACAGACCATACCTTGGTTGTTATAAAAACGTCTTCCCGCTTAAATTTCTTCAAAGCTCGTCCAACCTGGTCTTCCACTTTGTATATCCATGCTGTGTCGACATGTGTGTAGCCCGCCTCTACCGCCCAAGTGACGGCTTGCTCCACCTCGTCACTCGCGGGTGTCACACGGCCATGTAAACATAATTAGAACTTATAATTAATTTTATTCATTTTATAATAAATTTATTCACCTAAATAAAGCATATTTTTATCGTTTGAAACGCGTTTTCGATGATAAACATATACTTAAACACACAACTGATAATGAGTTTTATTGAACTAAAACTGGTCGCTAGAAATCACATGTACACGTAAACAACGTTTGCCGGGTCAGCTTTAATTCGCCTTTGCAGTAGGCAAAGACTAGATTCCTCGTTTCTACTTTCATTGGGAATTATCTATTTATCAATTAAAATTACTTATACATATGAAAAAAAGGGTTTTCTTAAATTTGTATACTCTTTGCTATGTAAAGACGGTTTCATTTTATTTGAATTCAAGTTTGACAATATGTTCTGTATACAGATGTCACATGTAAATAATTTCTATTGTTGTGAATGCATTTAAGTTAAAATTATAAAATATGTAAATAGGTAATTGATTAATTTAATGTAATTTCTTTATTTACAACACATTTAGGTTTCATTAAGCGTCGATCGATTCCGAATGAAAAGATTCCAATTAATCGTATAGTTAATTTGACCAATGCTACTACATATGCTGCTAGCTGACCCGGCGAACTTCGTACCGCCTTAGCGTAGCTTTGATGCACTATTTTACTTTGCATAGTTGACCTATCTTATTTCGTATTATAAGAGTGGAAGAGATAGAAATAAGCCACGACTCTCTCACTCTCTCTCACCAAGTTGACATTCGTTACGCGCGTTTTGTTCCTTTACGTAGACAGCGGAACCCTAATAAAAGTAGCCTAAGTGACTCCTTATTACATCAGCTACCAATCAAAAAAAGTCCCATCTAAAGCGGTCCAGCCTTTCCAGAGATTTTTTGGTATATGTATCGTATATATTCATATGCGTGAAGTAAAAAACGGTTATTTCAATATTAAAAAACAGACACTCCAATTTTATATATTAGTATAGATTAAAGTTTATATTAAACTTACTGTTGTATTATTACCAAGCCAAGTCCCCAATGCAAGAGCTGGCATGGAATTACCATCATTCATTTCATATCTAGGTACCACAGCAGCATGCTGGAACATTTAATGAAACATTAACAGAACTTCAAGCTTTTATATTTGACAATTGACACTTTTCTTCGTTGTAGATTGGTCTATTAGGGTTTCGTACTATGGACTTCCGCAAAGTAACGCCTGATTCTATTAATTTAATACATTGCACTTACCGCGCCTAATACAAGACATAAAACGAACAGTATTGTGCGGACGACGGTTCATAACTGACCCGTGTTGATAAACTTGATAAAACTCGTTCAAACACAGTTATATAACTGCACTTAAAAGAAAACGCGCTTATTTACTCTTATTTCAATAGTGAAAGATGGCGATAGAGATGTACGTACACCTCTAAACCTATTCTGCATATTTCTGAATTGACAGCACTAAACCTAAAAAAATTATTTGACAGCTCTAAAATATTTTAGCTACTCAATTTAGTATAAATGCTCTTCTAATGTGTACCTCTATCACTAAAACAATGCGAATTTAATTTATTCTAGACATCATCAAGACTTTCATTTATGTGTGGGCTAAGTTTTAATAGGATAATTATCGGTTTATTAGTGAATAAATCTTTTTCGAGTCTAAACTTTATATAATAAAATAAATAGTAATTGTAGTAAAAGTTTTGTCGAAAGCAAAATAAGGTTACGTCTTATAATATAAAAAGAATTCGGTTCAAAATGAAACTGAACCCTTTAATATTAGCAAGTGTAAATTCGTTGAATAAATAATTCAAAATAAGTTGGTAAGAAAGAATGAAAAATTCTGAAACTACGAAGAAAGCGTTCGCATGAAAGTGCTGCGAGATGTTTTAGTATTTCAAAATTCGGTGCCAGTTGAACAAAGTTTTTCCATACAAAGGCTCTTTGCTAAAGCATTAAAAGTGTGTTTTTTTTAAATAATGTATAATATTAATAAATATTATTGTCATCTATCAATCACATAGATTACAATTGAATTTTCTTTAAATATGTTTGTCCACTTAAAGTTTCGCTCAAGGGACTTATCAAACTGCTGTAACTGCTGTAAGGCAAAATAATTTTCTGGCATTGTGTCTAATACCAATTAGCCTTTGTTTTAAACAAAGTGCCCTTACATTTCCAGAACAGGATTTAACATGCAAGTTGATATGTTTATCTAGATTCTAGGCCATTGATGAATACACATAATCATTTAGCCTTAGCTAATAAACATTGGAAGTGATCTCAACTCAACACTCTACCAGGGAAATCATATAATCATGCCAAAGCAAGAAATGCAATATAATCGATGATTTTTACTGTTTGCATCGCCATAAATGTCTACAACCTGAAAAGCCTGCCAAAATTATAGTTGCTTGTTGTATAGTGCAACATGTTCTTTACTGTGACATTGATATTGAATAATCATAATTTTGAAAAATATATTTAATGATACTACTATAATTTATGTTTTTTATAAAAAATGCTCTTTTAATTAAAATATGTTTATTTTACTCCTTATTCAAAAGAAAATAGTACTGATGCATTTATGATGAGGAATAAAACAGTAAAAACTGGCTTACAAGTATCTTTTTATTCTTGATAAAATTGCTAATGTTTATAACTTACATTAAAAATCAATGCTATGTATAAGATTATAATCACAGATATAAAGATGTTTTCATAACGTTTTGAAGAAAAACGGTAGAATATCATAAAGTATTTTTTAAGTAAACTAGTCTTGATCTATCAAGTTATTATATACACATTAACTGTAATATAATAAAATATTAAAAAAAAAAATATTTTTTTAGAACCCATCCTTAATGTCAATAGACATTAAACTAACTGAGGTTAAAATAAATTCTCTAAAATTAGGTTTAGTATGACTTGACTTATTATCTTTCGAATTTAATGTAGGAATCAATTACGTCAAGATCAAGGTGAATAATGAAATTTGTGATTTACATTTTGAAAAATTTGATTTATTAAGTTATGTTATGATTAATTTCCCAGAGTATCATATGATATTCATACTAAAGAGTAGTTTTGAATTTTGGAGCCAATACTCCAAGAGTACATTCGTATATACTCACTATTATAAGGTTGAAGCCGATGATCGATTCCAATAAAAAAACGCTTTCTACTAATAATTTAACGTAATTCTTCAAATTGAAGAAATCTATACCTATTAAGTCAAAAATCTTATGTTAAGGAAAGGAAGAAATAAATTTTTAACCACAAAAACTAAGCAACTCTGTTACAATAAGTTATCTTATGTCTTAATCTGTGCTCTCTAAATGAAGTTCATTGCAATAACAGAATACCATCGGTATCGTCAGACTGGCCCCGCCGCAGCCAGGCCAGGCCTGTCCCAGCGTGTCGTGTGTCTCCACGGGGATGCTCCTCATCGTCATCGGCGGACAGCTGCTGCTGCTGTTCCTATACCAGATGTACAAGTGAGTGTGACTTTGATAAGTTTATTCGATGTCAAATTGCCTTTGAATAGAAATATGTTTTCTTCTTTTGCAGGGAAAGGAAGGAGGCGCAAGCGAAGAAGTTCTTCTAAGTGTGTGTTGTGTATGAGGAAGAGTTAATTCACGAATTGCGAGTGAGGAGTGTATGATAATGTGTGGTTTTCTATTTGTTAGATGTACATGTATAAATAAAACTATTATTTTGTATAGCATTTTTTATTTCTCGAAAGGATAGAAGGGATGCTCCGACCATTTGTGCTGAGGGATCGTTCTGTGGTTTGAGTCGAACGTTTTCAGAAATCGCTTGTCCTCTTCGCTGAGGGAAAAGTCGAAGATGTGGATGTTCTCTTCGATGCGGGATTTCGTCAGAGACTTGGGCAGCGGGACCGCGCCCAGTTCCACCTGGAAAAGTGGAAAATTGAGAGAAAAACGCTTTGAGTTTTTCCGACGTTTCTGTGTAAAAGTGTTTTTCTTTGAATGAGCAATAGTTTTATTAATAAAAGCGGTGGTTAGTCCATTTATTACTAGGAAATGTGAAAACTGAATTGTTTCAAAGTCTATCTGAATCTATATATTCTTATTGGAGATTTCTAAAATTACATGAGCCCACCACCTACCGGCGACCACTCCTTTGTGTGTCTGTCTAAAAATGTGTATTGTTATTGGCAAAGTCCCTCTTCACCTCTTATGACAGTTGAATCTGAAGGGGATTTGTAAAAATTACATGAGCCCACCACCTACCGGCGACCACTCCTGTGTGTGTCTGTTTAAAAGTGTGTATTGTTATTGGCAAAGTCCCTCTTCACCTCTTATGACAGTTGAATCTGAAGGTGATTTGTAAAAATTACATGAGCCCACCACCTACCGGCGACCACTGCTGTGTGTGTCTATCTAAAAATGTGTATTGTTAGTGGCAAAGTCCCTCTTCACCTGTTACGACAGTTGAATCTGAAGGGCATTTCTAAAATTACATGAGCCCACCACCTACCGGCGACCGGAGTATGTCTCACTTACCAAATATCTCAGCACAAGCTGCGGCACCGTCTTGTTATACCTCGCCGCCATCTTAAGCATCGCGGGGTCATCGACCCTCGGTGGCGGGGAGGCATCTTTCGCCTTCGACGGGAAAATTGACCCAAACGGGGTATAGGCCATAACAGTTATGGCATTTCTCTCGCAGTAGTCCAGTAAGGCCGGCTGCTGCAGGTTTAGATTCAGCTGAAATAAATATCGCCTCTAAATGTTAAACGTAGTTTAATGTGAGACAAAATCTACTTCCCTTGAACGAATGAACAGCTGATACAAAAAGAAAAAAAAACACCTCTACTTGCAACGCCGCTGGCTTCTCCAGCCCATTCGCCAGGATCCTGTCAATCATCTGCTGGTTGAAGTTGGAGACGCCGATCGATTTCGCGAGACCGGCGTTCTTCGCGTCTACAAGACCACGCCATGTCTCTAAGTAGTCTGTTAGGTCGTACGATCCGTTCAGCTGAAAGTGATAAATCGCTTTAGTTTTTTTTTTAATTATAATTTCATGGAATATTAATATAAGTCGACACGAGACGATATATACAACAAATTCGTATTATCATATTTTATTTCATATAAAAAATATTAATTCAGCTCGCTGACATTAAATATAACCAGACCATAGGTAGTCCCGCAGCCGAGGACATGGATTCAAAATAATAATAAAAGTGGCAAAAGAAATTTTTAGCGGGAGGTTTTTTAGTGAATGTTTTGTCCACAATTAAATTTATAGTACAAAACTCTAATAGTTCAATTTACTAGCAACAATACACGAACAGCATTAGATGAGTTGTCATAAATTTATCTATTCGAGTTTTGTTTTGCCTACAGACTATGCCACGAAACGTTTTCTACAAATTCCCGCCAAAAACTTCTATCTTCATTTGCGCTGTGACCTTATACTTAATCACTTATTTAAGATCATACTACTGTAACTTGGTATGTGTCGCACAGAGTTATATTTGAACAACACTTGAGAGTTTGTTTATTAATGTACTTGGATGATGTTATACTATCATATTATAGACGATAATACTCACGAATTGTCCTACGGGCCAATGGATTAAGTATAGATCGACGTAATTCGTTTGAAGATTATCCAACGATTCCCGTAATGCTGGTATAACCGACGCTCGAGCGTGTTTGTCATTCCATAACTGTCAAAAAAGAGCGGTAACTCACCACAGCTAATAAACTACAAATCATGAATTCAAACAAATAACGATTGTAATCTGTGGAGATCGGTTTCTCTGACATATACAAGCTACGAGTAGACAAAATATTACTTTTAGCACAGACCATACCTTGGTTGTTATAAAAACGTCTTCCCGCTTAAATTTCTTCAAAGCTCGTCCAACCTGGTCTTCCACTTTGTATATCCATGCTGTGTCGACATGTGTGTAGCCCGCCTCTACCGCCCAAGTGACGGCTTGCTCCACCTCGTCACTCGCGGGTGTCACACGGCCATGTAAACATAATTAGAACTTATAATTAATTTTATTCATTTTATAATAAATTTATTCACCTAAATAAAGCATATTTTTATCGTTTGAAACGCGTTTTCGATGATAAACATATACTTAAACACACAACTGATAATGAGTTTTATTGAACTAAAACTGGTCGCTAGAAATCACATGTACACGTAAACAACGTTTGCCGGGTCAGCTTTAATTCGCCTTTGCAGTAGGCAAAGACTAGATTCCTCGTTTCTACTTTCATTGGGAATTATCTATTTATCAATTAAAATTACTTATACATATGAAAAAAAGGGTTTTCTTAAATTTGTATACTCTTTGCTATGTAAAGACGGTTTCATTTTATTTGAATTCAAGTTTGACAATATGTTCTGTATACAGATGTCACATGTAAATAATTTCTATTGTTGTGAATGCATTTAAGTTAAAATTATAAAATATGTAAATAGGTAATTGATTAATTTAATGTAATTTCTTTATTTACAACACATTTAGGTTTCATTAAGCGTCGATCGATTCCGAATGAAAAGATTCCAATTAATCGTATAGTTAATTTGACCAATGCTACTACATATGCTGCTAGCTGACCCGGCGAACTTCGTACCGCCTTAGCGTAGCTTTGATGCACTATTTTACTTTGCATAGTTGACCTATCTTATTTCGTATTATAAGAGTGGAAGAGATAGAAATAAGCCACGACTCTCTCACTCTCTCTCACCAAGTTGACATTCGTTACGCGCGTTTTGTTCCTTTACGTAGACAGCGGAACCCTAATAAAAGTAGCCTAAGTGACTCCTTATTACATCAGCTACCAATCAAAAAAAGTCCCATCTAAAGCGGTCCAGCCTTTCCAGAGATTTTTTGGTATATGTATCGTATATATTCATATGCGTGAAGTAAAAAACGGTTATTTCAATATTAAAAAACAGACACTCCAATTTTATATATTAGTATAGATTAAAGTTTATATTAAACTTACTGTTGTATTATTACCAAGCCAAGTCCCCAATGCAAGAGCTGGCATGGAATTACCATCATTCATTTCATATCTAGGTACCACAGCAGCATGCTGGAACATTTAATGAAACATTAACAGAACTTCAAGCTTTTATATTTGACAATTGACACTTTTCTTCGTTGTAGATTGGTCTATTAGGGTTTCGTACTATGGACTTCCGCAAAGTAACGCCTGATTCTATTAATTTAATACATTGCACTTACCGCGCCTAATACAAGACATAAAACGAACAGTATTGTGCGGACGACGGTTCATAACTGACCCGTGTTGATAAACTTGATAAAACTCGTTCAAACACAGTTATATAACTGCACTTAAAAGAAAACGCGCTTATTTACTCTTATTTCAATAGTGAAAGATGGCGATAGAGATGTACGTACACCTCTAAACCTATTCTGCATATTTCTGAATTGACAGCACTAAACCTAAAAAAATTATTTGACAGCTCTAAAATATTTTAGCTACTCAATTTAGTATAAATGCTCTTCTAATGTGTACCTCTATCACTAAAACAATGCGAATTTAATTTATTCTAGACATCATCAAGACTTTCATTTATGTGTGGGCTAAGTTTTAATAGGATAATTATCGGTTTATTAGTGAATAAATCTTTTTCGAGTCTAAACTTTATATAATAAAATAAATAGTAATTGTAGTAAAAGTTTTGTCGAAAGCAAAATAAGGTTACGTCTTATAATATAAAAAGAATTCGGTTCAAAATGAAACTGAACCCTTTAATATTAGCAAGTGTAAATTCGTTGAATAAATAATTCAAAATAAGTTGGTAAGAAAGAATGAAAAATTCTGAAACTACGAAGAAAGCGTTCGCATGAAAGTGCTGCGAGATGTTTTAGTATTTCAAAATTCGGTGCCAGTTGAACAAAGTTTTTCCATACAAAGGCTCTTTGCTAAAGCATTAAAAGTGTGTTTTTTTTAAATAATGTATAATATTAATAAATATTATTGTCATCTATCAATCACATAGATTACAATTGAATTTTCTTTAAATATGTTTGTCCACTTAAAGTTTCGCTCAAGGGACTTATCAAACTGCTGTAACTGCTGTAAGGCAAGATAATTTTCTGGCATTGTGTCAAATACCAATTAGCCTTTGTTTTAAACAAAGTGCCCTTACATTTCCAGAACAGGATTTAACATGCAAGTTGATATGTTTATCTAGATTCTAGGCCATTGATGAATACACATAATCACTTGTATAATATTCCAGGTGATAATTGGTATCCCTTGCTGCCTTAGCTAATAAACATTGGAAGTGATCTCAACGCAACACTCTACCAGGGAAATCATATAATCATGCCAAAGCAAGAAATGCAATATAATCAATGATTTTTACTGTTTGCATCGCCATAAATGTCTACAACCTGAAAAGCCTGCCAAAATTATAGTTGCTTGTTGTATAGTGCAACATGTTCTTTACTGTGACATTGATATTGAATAATCATAATTTTGAAAAATATATTTAATGATACTACTATAATTTATGTTTTTTATAAAAAATGCTCTTTTAATTAAAATATGTTTATTTTACTCCTTATTCAAAAGAAAATAGTACTGATGCATTTATGATGAGGAATAAAACAGTAAAAACTGGCTTACAAGTATCTTTTTATTCTTGATAAAATTGCTAATGTTTATAACTTACATTAAAAATCAATGCTACGTATAAGATTATAATCACAGATATAAAGATGTTTTCATAACGTTTTGAAGAAAAACGGTAGAATATGATAAAGTATTTTTTTTAAGTAAACTAGTCTTGATCTATCAAGTTATTATATACAAATTAACTGTAATATAATAAAATATTAAAAAAATATAAATTTTTTTAGAACCCATCCTAAATAGACATTAAACTAACTGAGGTTAAAATAAATTCTCTAAAATTAGGTTTAGTATGACTTGACTTATTATCTTTCGAATTTAATTTAGAAATAAATTACGTCAAGATCAAGGTGAATAATGAAATTTGTGATTTACATTTTGTAAAATTTGATTTATTAAGTTATGTTATGATTAATTTCCCAGAGTATCATATGATATTCATACTAATGAGTAGTTTTGAATTTTGGAGCCAATACTCCAAGAGTACATTCGTATATACTCACTATTATAAGGTTGAAGCCGATGATCGATTCCAATAAAAAACGCTTTCTAATAATAATTTAACGTAATTCTACTAATTGAAGTAATCTATACCTATTAAGTCAAAAATCTTATGTTAAGGAAAGGAAGAAATAAATTTTTAACCACAAAAACTAAGCAACTCTGTTACAATAAGTTATCTTATGTCTTAATCTGTGCTCTCTAAATGAAGTTCATTGCAATAACAGAATACCATCGGTATCGTCAGACTGGCCCCGCCGCAGCCAGGCCAGGCCTGTCCCAGCGTGTCGTGTGTCTCCACGGGGATGCTCCTCATCGTCATCGGCGGACAGCTGCTGCTGCTGTTCCTATACCAGATGTACAAGTGAGTGTGACTTTGATAAGTTTATTCGATATCAAATTGCCTTTGAATAGAAATATGTTTTCTTCTTTTGCAGGGAAAGGAAGGAGGCGCAAGCGAAGAAGTTCTTCTAAGTGTGTGTTGTGTATGAGGAAGAGTTAATTCACGAATTGCGAGTGAGGAGTGTATGATAATGTGTGGTTTTCTATTTGTTAGATGTACATGTATAAATAAAACTATTATTTTGTATAGCATTTTTTATTTCTCGAAAGGATAGAAGGGATGCTCCGACCATTTGTGCTGAGGGATCGTTCTGTGGTTTGAGTCGAACGTTTTCAGAAATCGCTTGTCCTCTTCGCTGAGGGAAAAGTCGAAGATGTGGATGTTCTCTTCGATGCGGGATTTCGTCAGAGACTTGGGCAGCGGGACCGCGCCCAGTTCCACCTGGAAAAGTGGAAAATTGAGAGAAAAACGCTTTGAGATTTTCCGACGTTTCTGTGTCAAATATTTGACTTATCCGTCAACAAAGTGTTTTTCTCTAAATGAGTAATATATCCATTAGTCCATTTATTACTAGGAAATGTGAAAACTGAATTGTTTCAAAGTCTATCTGAATCTATATATTCTTATTGGAGATTTCTAAAATTACATGAGCCCACCACGTACCGGCGACCACTGCTGTGTGTTTCTATTTAAAAATGTGTATTGTTATTGGCAAAGTCCCTCTTCACCTCTTATGACAGTTTATCTGAAGGGGATTTCTAAATTTACATGAGCCCACCACCTACCGGCGACCACTGCTGTGTGTGTCTATCTAAAAATGTGTATTGTTAGTGGCAAAGTCCCTCTTCACCTGTTACGACAGTTGAATCTGAAGGGCATTTCTAAAATTACATGAGCCCACCACCTACCGGCGACCGGAGTATGTCTCACTTACCAAATATCTAAGCACAAGCTGCGGCACCGTCTTGTTATACCTCGCCGCCATCTTAAGCATCGCGGGGTCATCGACCCTCGGTGGCGGGGAGGCATCTTTCGCCTTCGACGGGAAAATTGACCCAAACGGGGTATAGGCCATAACAGTTATGGCATTTCTCTTGCAGTAGTCCAGTAAGGCCGGCTGCTGCAGGTTTAGATTCAGCTGAAATAAATATCGCCTCTAAATGTTAAACGTAGTATTATGTGAGACAAAATCTATTTCCCTTGAGCGGATTTACAGCTGATGCAAAAAGAAAAAAAAACACCTCTACTTGCAACGCCGCTGGCTTCTCCAGCCCATTCGCCAGGATCCTGTCAATCATCTGCTGGTTGAAGTTGGAGACGCCGATCGATTTCGCGAGACCGGCGTTCTTCGCGTCTACTAGACCACGCCATGTCTCTAAGTAGTCTGTTAGGTCGTACGATCCGTTCAGCTGAAAGTGATAAGTCGCTTTAGTTTTTTAAATTATAATTTCATGGAATATTAGTATAAGTCGACACGAGACGATATATACAACAAATTCGTATTATCATATTTTATTTCAAATAAAAAATATTAATTCAGCTCGCTGACATTAAATATAACTAGACCATAGGTAGTCCTGCAGCCGAGGACATGGATTCAAAATAATAATAAAAGTGGCAAAAGAAATTTTTAGCGGGAGGTTTTTTAGTGAATGTTTTGTCCACAATTAAATTTATAGTACAAAACTCTAATAGTTCAATTTACTAGCAACAATACACGAACAGCATTAGATGAGTTGTCATAAATTTATCTATTCGAGTTTTGTTTTGCCCACAGACTATGCCACGAAACGTTTTCTACAAATTCCCGCCAAAAACTTCTATCTTCATTTGCGCTGTGACCTTATACTTAATCACTTATTTAAGATCATACTACTGTAACTTGGTATGAGTCGCACAGAGTTATATTTGAACAACACTTGAGAGTTTGTTTATTAATGTACTTGGATGATGTTATACTATCATATTATAGACGATAATACTCACGAATTGTCCTACGGGCCAATGGATTAAGTATAGATCGACGTAATTCGTTTGAAGATTATCCAACGATTCCCGTAATGCTGGTATAACCGACGCTCGGGCGTGTTTGTCATTCCATAACTGTCAAAAAAGAGCGGTAACTCACCACAGCTAATAAACTACAAATCATGAATTCAAACAAATAACGATTGTAATCTGTGGAGATCGGTTTCTCTGACATATACAAGCTACGAGTAGACAAAATACAACTTTTAGCACAGACCATACCTTGGTTGTTATAAAAACGTCTTCCCGCTTAAATTTCTTCAAAGCTCGTCCAACCTGGTCTTCCACTTTGTATATCCATGCTGTGTCGACATGTGTGTAGCCCGCCTCTACCGCCCAAGTGACGGCTTGCTCCACCTCGTCACTCGCGGGTGTCACACGGCCATGTAAACATAATTAGAACTTATAATTAATTTTATTCATTTTATAATAAATTTATTCACCTAAATAAAGCATATTTTTATCGTTTGAAACGCGTTTTCGATGATAAACATATACTTAAACACACTTACAACTGATAATGAGTTTTATTGAACTAAAACTGGTCGCTAGAAATCACATGTACACGTAAACAACGTTTGCCGGGTCAGCTTTAATTCGCCTTTGCAGTAGGCAAAGACTAGATTCCTCGTTTCTACTTTCATTGGGAATTATCTATTTATCAATTAAAATTACTTATACATATGAAAAAAAGGGTTTTCTTAAATTTGTATACTCTTTGCTATGTAAAGACGGTTTCATTTTATTTGAATTCAAGTTTGACAATATGTTCTGTATACAGATGTCACATGTAAATAATTTCTATTGTTGTGAATGCATTTAAGTTAAAATTATAAAATATGTAAATAGGTAATTGATTAATTTAATGTAATTTCTTTATTTACAACACATTTAGGTTTCATTAAGCGTCGATCGATTCCGAATGAAAAGATTCCAATTAATCGTATAGTTAATTTGACCAATGCTACTACATATGCTGCTAGCTGACCCGGCGAACTTCGTACCGCCTTAGCGTAGCTTTGATGCACTATTTTACTTTGTATAGTTGACCTATCTTATTTCGTATTATAAGAGTCGAAGAGATAGAAATAAGCCACGACTCTCTCACTCTCTCTCATGACGTTGACATTCGTTACGCGCATTTTGTTCGTTTACGTATACAGCGGAACCCTAATAAAAGTAGCCTAAGTGACTCCTTATTACATCAGCTACCAATCAAAAAAAGTCCCATCTAAAGCGGTCCAGCCTTTCCAGAGATTTTTTGGTATATGTATCGTATATATTCATATGCGTGAAGTAAAAAACGGTTATTTCAATATTAAAAAACAGACACTCCAATTTTATATATTAGTATAGATTAAAGTTTATATTAAACTTACTGTTGTATTATTACCAAGCCAAGTCCCCAATGCAAGAGCTGGCATGGAATTACCATCATTCATTTCATATCTAGGTACCACAGCAGCATGCTGGAACATTTAATGAAACATTAACAGAACTTCAAGCTTTTATATTTGACAATTGACACTTTTCTTCGTTGTAGATTGGTCTATTAGGGTTTCGTACTATGGACTTCCGCAAAGTAACGCCCGATTCTATTAATTTAATACATTGCACTTACCGCGCCTAATACAAGACATAAAACGAACAGCATTGTGCGGACGACGGTTCGTAACTGACCCGTGTTGATAAACTTGCTAAACTCGTTCAAACGTAGTTATGTAACTGCACTTAAAATGTAAGTTTATTAATTCTTGTTTTAATAGCGAATGTAACAATGTAATGAAATCAATTTAGATGGTTTTATTAGTAACTTGTAACGTTGCCGTCCTATCTTAATATATAATACAATCTCCTGTATATATAATATCCTGTATAAGAATAATAATTATCAGCTTTAAGTGTGCGGGGATATGTTTTTAATTCATATTAATTTAAAATTCAATTTAATTCATTCAAGTTCATAATCTTCATATGAAGCAGAGCCATCTATTGATTACTTACTCAATCCAGTCGAAAAGTATCGACATCTGTTAGAATCTTGAAAAATAATTATCAGCTTTAAGTGTGCGGGGATATGTTTATAATCGAAAGTTAATAAATAATTCTTTTTATGACACGTTTGTCGGTTCACCATAGCAGTGCCATCTATTGATTACTTACTCAATCCAGTCGAAAAGTATCGACATCTGTTAGAATCTTTTGTAGTTAACAGATAATTGTGACTGTCAATTAATTGTAGATTGATTTGCAATAAAATAAAATTGCGACTATAATTAAAGATCTAAGCTATCCTATCTCTTAAGTTGGACCAGACCCACGGTGTGCCAATTTAATTTAAAATCCTTTAAGTAGTATAGGAGTCCATCGCGGACAAACATCGTGACAGGAGATTTATATATATTAAGATTAAAGTCTGAGATGTGATTGGTTTCTTAAATTGACTATTTTTTTTAATAATTCCTTTAATCTTTTTCCGTGTTTACTGTATTTAAGCGTATTTTATCTGTGTTTTCTTTATGTTTTTTTTAAATATCTTACTTTACCTCTCTCTTACGTTACTTCTGATAAAATTTAATACGTCAATATTTCATAGTAAAGCGAACTAGTGTTCCATTTAAATAATTACATAATAAAATCTTAAAAAACGTCTCTCAAAAGCACCGAAACGTAAACAATAATTTTCCACCATGTAAATATATATTCATAAAAAACTCTAAAACAATCTACTATTAAATGCGCAACGCTTTGAGTCGATTTGAACCCAGGACCTCGACATTAGATTGGATTAACAACTGCGCTGAAGGATCTACAAAGCTTTTTCAAGGTGAACCGGTGTCATAGAATATAGAGTTCGTAGACGCGTACATTAAGATAATTTCCGCAATAGAGGTATTTCTGAACCAATACGACTTAGGGAGCTTCAAAAAAAGACGGAACCGCCATCAAATCAAATCAAAATATCTTTATTCATTTAGGTAAACATGTACACTTATGAACGTCAAGATAAATTAATCATAATTAAATAAATCGTAAATTTACATTTACCACCAGTTCGCAAGTCAAGCGCGTAGAGCGGGTAAGAAGAACTGGCAAGAAACTTTCCGCCACTCTTTTCAATCGCCAAGTGTTTAATAGAAATTGTTTGAACTGGAGCAAATCAATCCCAAGGATTAGGATCATTTAAGTATTCGTCACATTTATAAAAGGCTTTATTAATTAATTTAATTTTAATCTTAAAGTCCGGCAAATAAATAAGTCTTAAAGGCTGGCTGTGGGCGTTACTTTACATCAGCTGAGCCTCCTGCTAGTTGCGTTTGTCTTTATAGGGGCAAACAGGAGACTCACTAGTGCGTTGCCAGCCTTTAACATGCCTTCACCCTCTTTTATTGAAAGTCCCTAAGTCGTATTTGTTCGGAATTATCTCTGTTGGCAACTGTAACTATAACTGTGTGTCCACATAGAGTTGTGGAACGAACCATTTTACTAAATATAACTAAGATTATATTTTTTTATAATTAATAGAATCAGGCGTTGGACTACAGAAGTAAATAGTACAAAATCCCAATAGACCAATATACAAGCAACGAACGAAAAACCCACAACCACTCGACGCACGCTTCGCTCCGACACCGGAGCATCATCAGGATGTTGCATCTACGAACAGCGTTCGTATATATTATTTTAATATATATTTTGGGGGTTAGGGGGTGTTAAGCAATTAAGCTTTCTGAAGCCCGCGGTTAAATAATAGTGGTTCCAATTTTACCGCATCGTATGTGATAATCTTTGACAGATGATAACCCTCATTCGTGGCGGTCGGAGAGTGAACGAACGACGATCATGTTGTTTTTAATATTCTCCCTGTGTTTGAGAGATGTTTGCGGTGCGGTAAGTTTATATTTTGACACTCTATTATAGTTTGAACGCGCTAATCATTGTATTAATTCGCGTATTCACAGCGAACGCCTAATTACTAATTTATTTAAGAAGTCGATGTACCAGCGACTTCGCATGGATTAGGTATAACATCTTGAAAATACTTATTTTAGAATGTACATTACGTCACGTCACTAACTAAACAAACACATATGTACTTTATTTATAATTATTTATATAATTTTCTAACACTAACCGTTTCGACGCTACAGTGAGAACGGGCGAATGAACGGACATGACGAAGTCTTCCTTTACGTAGATTGCGGACCCCTAATAAAAGTAGCCTAAGCGACTCCTTATTACATCAGCTACCGATCAAAAAAAGTCCCATCTAAATCGGTCCAGCCTTTCCAGAGATTTTTTGGTATATGTATCGTATATATTCATATGCATGTAGTAAAAAACGGTTATTTCAATATTAAAAACAGACACTCCAATTTTATATATTATTATAGATGAGTTTTGTAAGTTATAGAGAAATTCGAATTGAAATGTTTTAATACAATTCCAAAAATGGTGTCCTTTTTTTCAAGTCTTTGAAAGTAATGTTTAAATGTGATGTAACAAAATATAGCTAATATATAATACTAGCTGATCCGGCAAACGTTGTTTTGCCATACATGTGATTTCAATTTTCAAATTAATAAATAAAAATTAATCTTTAAAATATATAAAATTCACTTGGCTTGGCCTCATGAAACTTTGTGAGCGTATTGAGTAGGTCTGAGAATCGGCCAACATCTATTTTGCATCTCCCTAAATGTTAAGGTTTTTCTATTTCTTTTATGATACAACATATAAAAATACATACAATCCTAACGATCCTACGATCAACCATAATTGTTTATTTATTAATTGAAAATTGAGATCACATGTATGGCAAAAATTTGCTAGTTATTCTCTATAATTATTTGTGAAATGCATTTAACAACTCATCTGTATATCTGTGACTGTATTGTATGCGTATAAAAATATGATGATTGTTCTTGAAATAATTATGAATCTATTCCTCCAGGCAACTAACTGCAGGCAACTGGCTCTGGCTCCGCGGGTGACGCTGAACGATGGTCAATTGATGCCCTCATTCGGGCTTGGCACATGGCTCGGTGTGACTCCAGAAGTAAGTATTTTTATAGAACTTAGAAGTACAACCCCACTCTCATGATGTCCATCCGCTGTCTGAAGACACTCATAGAAGGAAGGGGTGAGGGCAATTTCTAAAAGATTGTCCAATAATTTTAATTTTTTGAACAGTTTCTTTGAACGTGCTAATCTCAGGTAGTAATTGTCTAATTATAATTTGCGTTGCGTCTAGAAATACTTTAGGCGATACAAAATCGCACTGCGTCCAATGTCTGCGTGTAAATCTAGGGAAATTATGGGAAAATTGGGAAAATACATTCATATTTGTATTACAATGTCGTAGTACAATACATTTCCATATTTATATTATGAGCAAGCCATAGGTTCGTAGAGGCAACATCCTGATGATGCACCGGTGTCGGAGCGAAACGTGCGTCGAGTGGTTGTGGGTTTTTCGCGGAGTTCTGCTTGTATATTGGTCTATTGGGGTTTTGTACTATGGACTTTGTAACGCCTGATTCTATTAATTAATGACAGTCTAATCTGCCAAAGACAGAATTTTCTGAGATGAATTATTACTGCAGGTTCAATGTTGAGCCGGATGGTGCCCATGGGCGATTCCGACAGCTAGCAACTAACATATATATATATAAGTTTAGATGATATGATATTGTCTTTTAACATAACTATTACTCATTTAAAGAAAAAAAAAACACTTTGTTAACGAAATGTATGTATTTTACAAAATTTAAGTATATTAATGTACAGCGTTTGTGGTCACGTTATAAATAATTTAATACTTAAATTTTATTAAAATACATAGCTTCTGTTGTGTTTTTCTTTATTTAGACACATGCGTCCTTTATTCAAATTTAATATTTATTATTACGTAGGGAGGCTTAGCGGAAGTACAAGATGACTCTATAGAAAAGGCTGTCGAGGATGCCATAGACGTGGGTTACCGACATATCGACACAGCTGCTCTCTACAACACAGAGCCACAGGTAATTTCGTATAAAATGTATATAAGATTAATTATAATATTTTAATTCGGAATTGATCGTTAATGAAACCAGAATGTGTTGTAAACAAAGAAACGACATGTAATGTTCATTTACATTAACCAATTCCCTATTTACATATTTTATGACTTAAAATGCATTTTTAACAACAATAGAAATGACTGTCACCTGTACAGAGATTGTGAAATTTGAATTAAAAATAAAATACAACCATCTCTACCTAGCAAAGAGTATACAAGTTAAAGAAAAACGTTTTCTTTATGTGTTTAGAATTGAATGTATTTTATATGACATGAGACAAGGCTATATTATTTGATAGTAAATTGATCTTAAACATTTATATTTTTGAGTCGATGTTACTCTGTGGTTGTGGAATAAGCATTAATACTCTTGCAAATTTCATAATACATTATTGTACTAGCGAGCTGAGGACGGTAATCATCACAAAACCTATCCGATGTTTTTCAACACACTTGTCAATAACACAACAATAAAACCTCATTTAATTTCAACACTGAAAATGAGTTGTCAAAAATGTTTCGCTTGGCGGGAAAAAATAACCAGTTTACCTATGCGCGCGCATTGCAATTGACCACAGATTAAGGGATGAGTTTATATTTTAATTTTCGCGCCTATTCTGCCGCGTACAAAATGAGGAATTTAAAGAGTTCTTTAAAACAAAAGTGTATATGAGTGAAAGTTTTATTTATTTAATCTATTTCAATCAATTGCAGTAAATGACCAATCAATAGTAACATTAATTTATTATTTTGTATTGAACCTTTTTTTAATAAAAACTTTTTTAAGAACAGAGCAAATCAACCAATAGATTTTTTAGTTACAGTTTGATTATGGTGTTCTGTGCCTAATTGCGGTGACCATAGAGCCACTTTGAGTGTTGATAAATACTTAATTATAATATTTAACATTCAACCAGGCGTAACTCGACATATTTGAACCGAATTTGAATTTAATATTTCCGCCGATTAGGATTGTCAAATATTATCTACTAGCCGATCCCACAAACGATGTTTTGCCATTCATGTGATTTCTAGCAATCATTTTTTTAGTTTAATAAAAATATTAATTAGTGCTAAATCGACTAACATCTATTATTCATCCACCCCTAATGTTTATTTTTTAGACAATTTTTTTTAATACTTTTATGATACTACATACAAAAATACACACGATCCTAAATTTTCACCCTTCTACGATCAACCCTTATTTTTTTATTTATTAATTGAAAATTGAAATCACATGTATGTCAAAACGTTTGCCTGATCAGCTAGTAATATATATGACAACAAATGTGTCTCTATATGATATTATGTCATAGCGTATGGTTTTCGTATGTTTAAACTTTACACGTGAAAATTTAATTAATTGAATCAGGCGTTAGTTTGCGGAAGTCCATAGTTCAAAATCCCAATAGACCAGTATGAAAGCATTACTCCGCGAAAAATCCACAACCACTCAACGCACGCTTCGCTCCGACACCGGAGCATCATCAGGAGATGTTGCTTCTACGAACAGCGTTCGATCTAACGTTTGAGCGAAACGTGCGTCGAGTGGTTGTGGGTTTTTCGCGGAGTACTGCTTGTATATTGTTCTATTGGGATTTTGACATTTTAATTAATTGAATCAGGCGTTGCTTTGCAGAAGTCCATAGTTCAAAATCCCAATAGACCAATATACAAGCAAAAAACCCACAACCACTCGACGCACGTTTCGCTCCGACGTTAGATCGAACGCTGTTCGTAGAGGCAACATCTCCTGATGATGCTCCGGTGTCGGAGCGAAGCGTGCGTCGAGTGGTTGTGGGTTTTTCGCGGAGTACTGCTTTCATACTGGTCTATTGGGATTTTGAAGTGCAACTTTCATCATGAAATCATTAAAACATAATTAACCTTATTTTCAGGTAGGCCGAGCGATTAATAAGAAAATAGAGGACAGTGTGATAACAAGGGACGAGATTTTTATTACTACGAAGGTATGCTAACGTTTATTATATAAAAAAATAATTTTATAAAACCCTAATCTACAAGTATCCGTGAAACAGTGATGAGGCAACTTCCTGATGATGCACCGGTATTAGATTAAGTAGAATTAAATAAGATATTGGGAACGGTCCCTGTAATGGCATACAAAAAATAAATAAATATTATAATCTATGGGTGATTCTAAAACCGCGACAATATGTACGGTAAGAGTAATAAGATTTTTTTTTGCTATGGCAAAAAGAAAGAATCTCTTGCTTATATCCCCCAATCAACTCCCGTTCGCCGCACCCGATCACACTTTTCGTAACGCATTGCGTTAGCCAGCTTACTCCCCAATTCAAGTGTGCGTAACGTTTCGAAATCGTCATAAATATTATTAACCATAACAATTGTATAAACTGCTGCGACATGTTTTGCTCCGATGTTGTATTTTTCTTTCAGCTCTGGAACGATCAGCACGCAACGGAGAAGGTGGTTCCAGCGTTGAAGGACTCGCTTCAGCAGCTCAACACGAGCTATGTTAATTTGTATCTGATACATTTTCCAATTGGAACAAGTGTTTGTATTCGATTTATACATTTTGTATGTAAAGCAAAATTGCTGTTATAAGGAAGGACAGACATAGCTTATGTCAGAATAACAATAACTGAGCGCTTCAGAAAGCACTTTCTACCAGCTGAGGTATTAGGGACCTTCAAGAAAAGAGCGTATAAGCATCTTAGAGGCCGGCAACGCACTGGCTTCGCGAGTGTCCATGGGCGGCTGTGACACTTAACATCAGATGAGCCTCGTGCTCGTTTGCCCCCTGTTTTATATAAAAAAGTATTGTTTAAAGGATATACAGGATATAGTGATAAGGATGCGAAAGGGCTTGCTAAGATGAGGTCAGATGGAAAGAATGAGGGTAGACTGACAAGGCGTATATAAGGCGAGTGTGGATGGCGTGGGTGGGGCTGGGAGATCGAACGTTTTTGGATCAGATTCAGAACGTTCTAGAAGTAGGGCAGATTAAAGCCACCCATGAATATAAGATAAATAAGAGTGGAAGAAAATGGGAAAATTTAAAATGATGTAAAATATATTATAGTTTGTAATAGCTTAATCAGTTAATAAAGTGTTTTTCATTTAAATCAGAGATACTTCTTAATATTATAGGCCAACTTCACAGCAGACTTAACAGACTACCTGGACACATGGCGCGGGATGATCGAGGCCCGAAAGCAGGGCCTCACAAAATCCATAGGAATCTCCAACTTCAATCAGGAGATGATCGATCGGCTCATCAGAGAGACGGGTGTTGTACCGGCAGTGCTGCAAGTCGAGGTATTTAATAATAATAATAATTCTAATAATAATAATAGTAATAACAACAACATCAACAACAACAATAACATCAACAACAACAACAATAACACCAACAACAACATCAACATCAATATCAACAACAACAACAACAATAACACCAACAACAACATCAACAACAACAACAACAACAACAACATCAACATTAACAACAACAACATCAACAACAACATCATCATCAACAACAACAACAACATCATCATCAACAACATCAACAACAACAGCATCATCAACAACAACAACAATAACAACAACAACAACATCAACAACAACAACAACAACAATAACAATAACAACAACTACAACATCATCAACAACATCAACAACAACATCATCATCAACAACAACAACATCAAAAACATCAACATTAACAACAACAACAATATTAACAACATCAACAACGACTTTATTTTCAGAGCAGAGTCCATATAGATAGGTAATATGTTAGTAACTATTCAGACTTAGGTGCTATGTTAGTTATGGTAAGTAAAAAATAAAAAAATAAGGTGGGGCATTTGATGTATCGCAATAGATTTACAATAATATTACAAATTCTACCATATAACGGCGTATCAGACTTCAAAAGAGGCCTTCAACTTAGAGGCCGGCAACGCACGGGTGAGGCCTCTGGCAATGCGAGTGTCCATGGGCGGCGGTGTCGCTTAATCAGGTGAGCCTCCAGCCCGTTTGCTCCCTGTTTTATAAAAAAAAAACGAACATTACAAAAATTTCATGTCAATTCAACCGAAAACATGCGAAAAATGTTTCTAGTATTTGTTATTATAATAGCAAATGAATTATCATCTGAATTATCATATATTTATTTATTTATAGAGATTATCCTTTAATTAATAATAATAATAATTTTTGTACAAAATCTATTTTTTTCTAATGATAATAATTTTACATTTTCAACATATAAGACATATAATAGACATTTTGCTTACAAACACTATACAGGGGTGACAATTTTTAGTTTGTATCAAACCTAGATCCACCTGAACCTACAACAACCAGCACTGCTGGAGTATTGCCGCCAGCGTGGTATAGCTGTGATGGGTTATACCCCGTTCGGGCTCCTGTTCCCCAGTAAAGCCGGGCCTGGGGCCCCCCCACCACGAGTCGACGATCCCTCCCTGGTGGAAATGGCTCGGAAATATAACAAAACCGTACCACAAGTCGTTTTAAGATATTTGGTGAGTTTTTATTCATTAAATTGTCTTTGTATTATTTTATTGATTTCAATTAATAAATAAAAAATAAGGATTGATCGTAGAAGGGTGAAAATTTAGGATTGTTTGTATGCTGTATTATAGAAAAATATTATAGAAATTTAGGGATGGACCATCCTTAACATTTAGGGGGATGAAAAATAGATGTTAGCCGATTCTCAGTACTCAAAACGCTCACAAAGTTTCACGGGAATCGGTCAAGCCGTTTCGGAGGAGTTCAAGTTCGAACGCGGTGTTCGACTCGAGAATTTTATATATTAGATATTAAAACTACATAGTTTCTCGCTGATGCAAGTGAGATGTTATATAGCCTCGATAAATGGACTATCCAATTTTCACCAGTAGCTCCTAGTCTTAAGCTTAATAATAATGCTGTATAGGACGAATTACCAGTGTTGGAGATGTTGAATGAGAAAAACTGTTAAACTGATATACTGTTGAAACTGTTATAATTTTATTAAAACTGTTAAAGACTTATGAAACTGTTTTACGCGTCGCGCGTCAGTTGTGTGGCCCTGTATTCGGAAATTATATCCAAGATGCTCCCTACCCTCGGTAAAATAAATTTGCGCTATTTCGGCTCTCGCGTGTCAGTATAATAAAGAAAGTAATCCAACAATCGTTAAGACTATAACTAGCACTTACCATCAACGGTGGCGTGTCTCGCCCCAAACCTTGGATCCTTAAAATTATGAATATGTCAATGCGGTACGGTTCGCGGTGCGCACGCGACGGCGGTGGAAATTTAACTGTCTTGCGCCGTCAGGAACGCCACTGTCTCTGGTGTGTGTCAAAGTCAAATTGACAAGTGTCATCCTTCTTTGACTGACAGTGATTAACGCGAACAGTTATGGTGATATACATGACTTTATTATAACAATTATCTTAAGGCTAACTCTTAATATTAATTATCAGCGGGCTAAGTCATCTGTTAGGAATTCATAACCTAAACATGCTCCTTACTACAAAAAGAATTAATGTATCTCTCTTTCAGTATGAATTAGGCGTGGTACCAATTCCGAAGTCGGTGAAACGCTCCCGTATACAACAGAACTTTGACATATTCGACTTTGCAATTGCCGAGTCGGATAAGCGAATCCTGCGCAGCTACGACGCGAACTATCGCCTGACTGTCATGCCGTTCTGGCGGGACCACCCGTATTACCCATTTCACTGAACGACCATTAGTCGACGTGGCTCAGCCACAGATGTTAAAAAAATGCTTTTACAGACTTATATTTGGATGATATAATACAAATATTGTGATAAATATCTTTTTGGTTTTGTTTTTCAAATTGAAAACGTCCCTGATTAAACATTTTAGTAATTTATGGCCGTAATTATTAACGGGTCGGTGTTTTGGCCGTGGTCTGTTTGTGTATGAAAAGTAACCAGTTTTAATAGCACCGAGAACTTATTTGATCTATTTAACTTTGTCTTTGTCAAATATGTATAATACAAGACTAAATGAAAATCGAAACAAAATACTAAACGAAATAAAACAAAACAATAAAAGATAAACTTGCAAGATGTTGAACCTTATTTTAATTACGTTAAAGCTCACATAAGGTTAGCGTATCAGGTGATTTGATTGTCATTTTTTACGTTACATAGAGCTGTCAGTGACACAGACAATAAAACTGAATTGACAGTTCTGTATGATTAAAGTATATTGACAAAAATGGTGGGTTTTCTTGCAAACATTTACAATGTTAATTCAATGATTTCATAATTAGGACTACTTATAATATCAGTATACAAAATACTAAATAAAATGCATTTCATAATTCAAGTTTAATACAAATCAACAGCCACATAAATACGTCCGCACGCGGCGTTACAACACCATTACACCAACTCCCAGTGCACACGCAGGCGTGGAATCTCGCGAACAGAGAAATTCCCCTCGAAAGTGGGACCAACGTGGCCATGGGACTGACTATGCATCCATTATCCACGCTCTGAAATGTCAAATCTACAGTTTATATAACCTAGATGCAATCAAAGTTTTCAACTCCCGCCATTACACAATACGACAACGTGGAATTAGTTTGATAATTGATTTAAGTAAAATATCTTTATTAATTAACCAATTATTGCCGACTAAACCAGTATGTTATCAGTTGTATATAAGAAAGAAAAATCATGTTCCCGCCAATTACATATGACAATTCAAACGATTGTTCGATTTTGATTGACAATTGACATTTAGTTTATGACAATTAAAATACCATGCTCCCGCCATTACATACGACAATTCAAACGATTGTACTATTTTGATTGACAATTGACATTTAGTTTATGACAATTAAAATACCATGCTCCCGCCATTTCATACGACAATTCAAACGATTGTTCGATTTTGATTGACAATTGACATTTAGTTTATGACAATTAAAATACCATGCTCCCGCCATTACATACGACAATTCAAACGATTGTACTATTTTGATTGATATATATTATACATATGGATAGTCTCGAGTGGTTTATAAAATAACTCTTACTACTTATACGATGACGAAAAATGTGATGTTAATTTAAAGAAAAATATTATAATTAGTTTTCTATTTAAAATTTCGCTTTTCACCTCCAATTATATTATATTACATATCGACATGAAATCACGTTACACCAAACGCTAATACAAAATCTTTTCATGATATAATAAAGTCAATTTTTACATTTTCTAATAGATTATTTCAATTTGCGACCTTTATAACTACAATCGATACATTACAAGGAACTTTTCACACAAAATTTGAATAGCGCCACCTATTGTCTAAGCAATGAACTAATTACAATTCATACGACAATCACAACTCCAAGTAAGACATTCTAACAAGCGCCATCTGTGAAAACTACTGCGTATTATTACGACTTCATGTTTAGTTTTAATCGCCGTCAGTGAACAACTAGCTGACCCGGCAAACGTTGTTTTGCCATACATGTGATTTCAATTTCCAATTATTAAATAAAAAATAAGAGTTGATCTTAGAAGGGTGAAAATTTTGGATTGTATGTATTTTTGTATGTAGAAAATAGAAAAATAAAAAAAGAGTTAGGGGTGGACTACCCTTAACATTTAGGATGAAAAATATTGGCCGATTCTCAGACCTACTCAATACGCTCACAAAGTTACATGAGAATCGGTCAAGCCGTTTCGGAGGAGTTCAAGTTCGAACATTGCGACACGAGAATTTTATAGATTACATTACAAATATGGAGATTAAAAAGTCACTCTACCCAAAGTAGCAATTATACAAAAACTAAAATAAAATAAAGCAAATTTAATCATAATCCCACATCGATTACTAAGAAATATTTTATAAGCACTCATTATCACACTAAATGTAATATCATTAGCTGATACAGAATTGATACAATTTTCCTTCTTCCCTCATATCTCCTCGTAGCCTCAATTATTTTTCACCTGACTCTATGCTATTCAGAATCGATACCGCGTTTTCCACTAGACTGTGGTCTTCAGTCATGTTTATTAATAAAATCAGGCGTTACTTTGCGTAAGTCTATAGTACAAAACCCTAATAGACCAATCTACAAGGAATACTCCGCGAAAAACGCCCCGACACCGGAGCATCAGGAAGCTGCCTGTACGAACAGCGTTCGATGAGACAGCATCCAACTTTCAGTCATGTTTCCAACTGACATTTGAGTGTCAAAGAATCGAAATTAACATATTCATAGCGTATTTTTATGAGCTATCTGATTGCATCTTAAAAACTGGTTAAAAAAATCATAAGTAGTCTTTCTTGATTCTGACTATCTCAGCTGCCTGCGACGGCTTGATAAATTTTCAATTAAAAAAAAATGACAAGGAAAAATATCTATGTATGAAGTATTCAATATTAAATAGGAACATGAAATGCGTCAATAATCCGTATAAATGATTAAAGATGCTGCAAATTACGCTCACACAACAAAACTATAACATAGTAATAGAAAGAAGTGGCACGCAATAAATTATTTCAAATATTCTGTACATTTTAATATAATGAATATAATACTATAACAAAAGAATCATTTTGAATTTGTCATAAATCATAAAACATGTTTGCGAATATGGGTACAAGTAAAACAGGGTCTCAGTACACTTCTCCTAGTGGATATTACATTACATTTAAATTCATAACTACAAACAATTACAATGACTAAATATTATAAATTACTAGCTGACCCGGCAAACCGATTCTCAGACCTACTCAGCACACTCACAAAGTTTCATGAGAATCGGTCAAGCCGTTTCGGAGGGGTATGGGAACGAAAACTGTGACACGAGAGTTTTATTCTAAACTAGCGACCCGCCCCGGCTTCGTGCGGGTGCAATGCTGATACTAAATACACTACAGAAAAATAAACGCATTGTCGTAAAAATTAAATGACAAAAAAAGTTATTGTGGGCTATCCATAAGAGATAGACATATAACATCACGGACTTTGCCGTAGACCTTTTCAATGCGTACAATACTTAGTGCATTATTTTGATAAAACTCGTAGGGTTCAGCCTGCGTTTGCAATGTAAGCGGAGAAAATGTAATTATTTACGACATCACATTAGAAACCTCAAAATAACAATACTTCTTTACTATTTAATGGATGTTGTTATACATATAAACCTTCCTCTTGAATCACTTTATCTATTAAAACCGCATCAAAATCCGTTGCGTAGTCTCAAAGATTTTAGCATACAAAGGGACAGAGAAAGCGACTTTGTTTTATACTATGTAGTGATTATCTTTCAAATACAGTAACTGTGTAATAAGCCTTTTGTAATAATATTTCTTTAATTTTTTTCATAAATTTATATTCGAAATTACAAGTATTTTGTTAAATGATTTTGATGACTTTGTTATACGTATAGGTACACTTTTATTTAATACTGTTTTGTTAATCGGTAAACCTAATTTCATATCACGCCTTCTACAACTTAATTTCTTAAAAACCTCTAACGATGATATGAAAACCACCGAATTTAGATAGCCATAAAGGCCAAAAAGGGACTCAAACGTCTCAAATCCCAAGATCGACGTAGCAGTGGCTAATCAATCAGACATTAATTATCTAATCAACGCTGATTATAAATCGATATTATTGTTCGCATTCAATTGTCAGCGGTGGTTAGAAATGATCCCTCTCGCTTTTATATTCTTAATACCATTTGCCCATGGGCAATTCGATACGAATAATGTCATCAAAGTGCCGTCAAAGTGCCTCCCGCCCAAACAGCTGATCAACGGAGTCTGTCGCGATGTCTGGCGTCGCGTGCCGTAAGTACTACGATTAATTCTCTGTTCAGTTCTTGTACGTATATATATATTATATTATATAAATTATTACTTCCAAATCTTCATTTGAAATAGATTACCAATTTTTTTATACCGTGACGGATTACAGAATGTGCTAACATTACCATCATATCTGTGATTTGATTGGCAAATTCAGTTCTTCGCCAATTGTAGCCAAGTCATTCTTATACAGAAGCTATATTATTGTAAAATTTCATTACGATCCATTCAGTTGTTTTAACATAACAACCAACAAACAACTCATTTATGATATTAATAGGATAACAAATGTTTAAAATTTACGTAATTCTTAAAATACATAGAGATTTTCAAATACATTTAGATACATACAGTAATCGAAGAAAGTGTTTACATAAAAGTGCGGATTTATTTTCAAACACCTGATGTAAAAAATGCTGACTGACTAATTAAAATACTGTATTATAATAAAAATAAAGTTTTTTTTTATTTAATCTAAATTACATATTCACTATTTTATTTTTAGTAGAGGTTAAAAAAATTTGCCTAAATTAGGTTAGTAGTAATTACTGTTAGACTATCACCCATCTTGGGTGAAAGCCTCCTCCGTTGCTGTCCAGATATGTCTGTCCCTTGAGAGTCCATCCACGATCTACCAGCTATATCTACGATGTCGTCTGCCCAACTTCGTCGCGGTCTACCAACGCCTCTTTTTCCTAACCTTCCATTTTGTCGTGCGACCGGTCGTTGGTCTGTTATCTGCCAATGTGCCTTGCCCATCTTTATTTTAATTCTTTTGTTAGTCCGTGTTATAGATAGATAGGGTAGATAGTCTATGGAAAAGCACATGAAAAGCATCTTATGGTGCCGTCTCCTTTTGGAGGTTGGCGATCATTACAGCTAATTTGACTTTGGATGCCGCGTTTCTGAATAACGACTTCGTACTTTGACCAAACCGTTGCCGAAGATTCTTAAGCCAAGATGTACGTCTGTGGCCAGGCCTCCTACCCCCACTTTGCCTTGTATGATTAGCTGAAGGATCTCGTATTTTTTGGGAGTTACGCAAAAGCATGGACTCTCTCAAATCTTTTGGAATTCTTGCCAAAATGGAAGAGGCTCTGTCAAGTGACGCTTCAGATAAATGATACAGAACGGAATTTTATCAATAAAGTATATAATCTAAGATATAATAACAGGAATGGTTGTCTATATAATATCATTTTGACGCAGCTCTTCCTCATATTCATTACCAAGAGAACGTACATCTACAACATCTTGAAAGAAAGAGTTACCAGGTCGCGCGAAGGAAACAATAATTTATTATTATACAAATCAAAGCTGTTCTATGTTCACCCACCCACCTTAAAATTTGCATTTCCTCCTTATTGATATAACTATATATATTACAATCACAATTCAATTCGCACCAGTAGGTCCTGAGAAAACTCTTCAGAATTATCATATTTATAATATTCTTGAAATTTACAATTAAAATAGACCAATCTAAAATCTACTCCGCGTGAAACCCTCAAACACTCGACACACGTTTCGCCCCGACACCGGAGCATCATCAGGATGTTGCCTCTAGAAACAGCGTTCACGGATTCCATTACTGGTCTATTAGTATCATTATATATGGACTCCCGCAACATTAACGACTGATTCTATTAATTATATTAAAATAAACACGAAAAATAATGTTCGTTTAGATAGGGCATAACTTTATGTATTTAAAGGGGATACAAAGCATTTTAATTAAATATATTTTCAGATTCTTTAGGAGACTGAATGATATGATTATTTAACCGAAGAGTTTGTATTGATCTCAGAAACTAGTGTGTCTAATTATCCTACCTACTGGAACACTTGCTATTAGTATATTAGCAAAACCAATATTCAATTTATCATCTAATTTAGAAGTTTTTCGAATTGGCTCAGCATAATTCTTTGTTACCTTATAAACAGAAATACGACATTATATGTGCAATCTCTTATCACTGCAATAATGATAATGCTAAGTATTTAATCGTACGTCACTCCAAAACATAAACAGGTTGAAAGATTCGCTCAGTTCACTACGTAGTATAAAACAAAGTCGCTTTCTCTGTCCCTTTGTATGCTTAAATCTTTGAAACTACGCAACGGATTTTTTTAATAGATAAGAGTGATTCAAGAGGAAGGTTTATGTATATAATAACATCCATTAAATGTAGAGAAGTACTGTTATTTTTGAGATTTCTAATGTGATATTGTAAATAATTACATTTTTTGCGCTAACATTGCAAACGCAGGCTGAACCCTACGAGTTTTATCAAAACAATGTACTAAGTACTGTACACATACGGTCTACAGAAACGTCCGTGATGGTATATGTCTATCTCTTATGGATAAACCATAATAAGTTTTTTTTTATCATTTACTTTTTACAAAAACGTATAAAATTCTGTGGTCTATTTCAAAAAATTGTGACTCATTTTTGCTGCTTTCCTTAAGCAATAATTATAAATAAAGTACATTTGTGTTTATTTAGTTCGCGACGTAGACAGTACATGTTTTCTAAAATAAGTATTTTCAAGTTGTTATACCTAATTCATGCGAAGTCACTGGTTCAGCTAGTGTTATATATAATTCACTGTAAATTACATTGATTGCAATCGTGTTTTACAATTATATATCAGAATACAATATATCTATATATAGTCAGTTATTGTATTTAAATTTAAATGTAAAAAATATCAGGATTCTGTGTATAATGTTCTGCAATGAATTTGGCAAACTGCTCTCAAATGACTAAGAACCTAACAGCCCTAAGCCGTAGGGCTAACTCTACAGTTATACCCTAACATACAAATAGTGAATATATAAATAAGTATGGGAAGTCTGCACCGAGAGACCTAAGGCAACAGACGGAGCCCTACGGGTAGGATCAGAGGTTCAAGGTGATGGGATTTTCTCAAAGCTATCGGGTAGACTCATCACTATAGTATATATACTTTCGTCATTAGTTTATCGCTAAGATCTATAATATTTAGAATGACTCAATGTAAAGAAAAACATTTTGTTAACAGATTAAGTTATGTACTTTACAAAATTTAAGTATATCACATAATTTTTAAATGTTTCCCGACGTTACGCGTGCTTTACTAACTGAAAAATAATGTAATATACATAAATTTTGTAAAATACATAACTTAATCCGTCAACAAAGTGTTTTTCTTTAAATGAGTAATAGTTATGTTAATAAAAGACAATATAACTCAATGTTCAAAGAATTTTAAACAATCAATCTTATACATGTACTTTATACAAATACTCCTTTTATACATAGGGACCTATGTACGTATTTAAAGTAATGTATTTTAACCGCAGAAGCGATCCACGGAATGTGATAACGGCTCCACCCAACTGTAAGGAGGGCCAGGAGTTGGTGAACGGCGAGTGTCGAGACATCTGGTTGAGGTAAATATCTTACTTCTATCTCTATAAGCTGTAAGCTTTGTTGATTTAAAAAGCTTTTGGACGCTTTTTTCAAACGATGTCAATTTGAACAATTTGGTGAACTGAGAAACGTGTATTAAAATAGTTCCTATTTTGTTTGGATAATATAACTTTGTGTATCGCGACAGTACATACACATTAAAATAGAACGGGCGGCTTTATCGCTATGAAGGGATCTCAAACAGGCAACCCTTGAAAGAATCACGATAAGACATAAGTGGAAACCTCGAAGGACCATTACATTTAAGTAATTGCTAAAATCAAAGATTAAAACAACTAAACAGATATATAAAACTCTCGGGCTTTGAACTCCTCCGAAACGGCTCGAACGATTTTTGTGAAATTTTATATGCGTATTCATTAGGTCAGAGAATCGGCCAACATCTATTTTTCATCCCCCTCAATGGGGGGGTGGTCCCTACGTTTTTTTTTTGTAACAAAATTGCCTACTTCTTATTTCTCTATATACATCATTCATACAACCCTAAATTTCTACCGCTCTATATCCAACCCCTATTTTTTATTTATTAATATTTTTATGGAACTAAAAGAATGATTACTAGAAATCACATGTATGGCAAAACAACGTTCGCCGAGTTAGCTAGTACTAATATATTAGTATACAAACAGCCAAAACATTGTATTATTAATCCCTAATTTCCAGGAGCGACATCAAAACCAAGAACACCATTGTGGTACCACCGAATTGCAAGGAAGGTCAACAGTTGATCAATGGTGTTTGCCGTGATGTTTGGTTCAGGTGAGGAGACAGTTCATCATCAAACTATTCTCTGTTACCTACCTTACCTATACGGTTTAACCTAATACAGTTTTGTAAAACTCATCTGAAGCGCGAATTTCTTCTAAATTTCCTTTCCACATTCATGTTTGTCTATATTTTTGTTTAGTGTATGTCTTGGATTCAAAACTGTATAACCAAAAAAAACTCCTAATTTTATCTCGAGGCAAACTTTATCCCTCTTGGATCCTAACAACACAATCTTCGTTCTATAAATCAACTCTTATATGTCCTTTATTTTCCTTGTCCTTTCCTTCTCTAATATGTCCTTTATTTTCCTGTGGAACGCGCATAGAAACGTACTTTTAATTTTCAACTCTCTGAATTCTTCCACACTATATCTTAATTTGTTGTATCTACTGTACTTATAATCTACTCTTTTCTATCTTTAAGCTGTCTAATATGACTTTATTCTTACTTTTTGTAACACCGGTCTTCCATTTTAACTTTTATATATTGTCCTGGAAGAGATCGCTTGTTAGCGACAAGGTCGACTTTCATACTGATTTTATGTTGTTGTATTGCTACTTTTCTTCTTGGTTATATTGTTTAGGTATTGTAATAAATAAAATATTTTCCTACGTAAATAGAAAAGCGTTGTTTAAGCGTTTTGTTTTATATAACAAATTTCTGTTTTATACGTCTGTTTTCTTAGAAACGATAGAATCATATATATATATATCATCATCATCATCATCAGCCTATATTCGTCTACTGCTGGACATAGGCCTCTCCCAAGGAGCGCCACAACACTCGGTCCTCGGCCTTTAAAGCTCCATAAAACTATTTAACCGTTTTTAGAGTCGACAGTAAATAATGATTAATTAATAAATTGAGAAAACGAACCTCAGATTCATATAATAAACATTTATAACTGTGTAGATATGCGAAAATATTTATTGTAGAACCGATACTCTTAAGAAAGCGTATCGTCATCTTAAAGGCCGGCAACCCATGAGGAATCTCGCATTCTGAGGGTGATACTAGAGGTTGCACTAAAAAAAGCGACTCATGTCATGTTAAATGTTTTCAGTTTTTTATATGTTTGAACTGTCTGCATTGAAATCTAATGTATTGAGGGAAGAACTGGCTGAAACAAATAATAGCTGAGACTCCATACATTCAATTTTATAGTGTAATTCGTTATTAATAAAGTTATTATTTATTTTATATTAATATACACCATATAAGGAAGAGAAGTAACAATAAAAAACATTAAAAACTAGTATATAATTAAAAGTCGGCCTTATTTTAAGCGATCTCTTCCAGGCAACCTAACATAGTTACTATTATATGATAGGCTATGGTGAGGCATTGTGTGTCTATGGCACGGGCCTCTGTCCGTTTGCCCTCCCATTTTATTCATAAAGACTAAATGTTATTGGGTCCCCTCCATCATCATTTGTTTCAGAAGTGGTACTGAACCGAAAAATGTGATCCAAGTACCGGACAAGTGCAAGGATGGACAGGTGCTCATCAACGGTGTGTGTCGGGACGTTTGGATGAGGTGAGCCGCCATTAATATATATAAAAATAATTCATGAAAATACTTTGCGATACCTTTTTATAGCGATACTTTGCGGTTGTCCATAGTATACAATTCTAATAGACCAATTTACTAGAAATACTCCGCGAAAAACCCCTTCAAAGAAGCCTCTACATAGAGCGTCCATTGAGTCTCAATTAATATTATAATTAATAGAATCAGGCGTTGCTTTTGCAGAAGTCCATAGTATAATTCTAATAGACCAATTTACTAGCAATACTCCGCGAAAAAACCCTTCAAAGAAGTCTATGAAGACCGTCTATTGAGTTTAAATTAATATTATAATTAATAGAATCAGGCGTTACTTTACTGACATAGTAAAATTCTAATAGACCAATCTACAAGCAACAGTGATGACTCATCGAACGCTGTTCGTAGAGGCTTGTAAATTTGTCTATAAGGGTACCACCTGCCAAGAAATACAAACACTAGGAAACTGTATCAAACACAATTATTTCCCAAACGCATATATACATATGAGAATATCAAGAAAATACTAAAAATTTACAAATTTTCATCAATCAAATTCACAAATCTTACAAATATTTGTACCTCTCTTGTAAAAAATCAATGAATTTCAAACAAACCTTACATCAGAACAAATGGACTGAACAATGGACAAAAAATCCTTTACCCATAAAATGTCGATTAAAATTGTAAAAAATCAATAATCCTCAAATGCAGACTTGGAACTAATAAATCGATCTCTAAATGGAAATAGATAAATATCTACTATTTAAAAAAATATTTGTAATCATGACGTATAATTGTCTTATATGTCTTAATAATTAATGTAATTAATTACTTATTGAATATAATTTGATCGCTCTGGTGCAAAAACATGATTTAATTTTTAATTTTATATATTTCGTCATTGGTGGCGATTCTGATGTACACCTCTAAAACTAAAAATCTCTAAATTTAGCTTTAGACCTGTCAAACGTGTGCAACCTATTCTATATGTTTCTACATTGACAATTTAAACCTTATTGCTATCAATTTAGAGATGTACAGAACTGTTCGACAGGCCTAAAGCTAAATTTAGAGATTTTTACTTTAGAGTGTGTACATCAGAATCGCCACCATTGTCAAAAGAGTAATTTTGAATTCAACCATCTTTGTGTTATATATTTCAGACTCATCGAGGCCCTGAAAGGAGAATCGTCTGAGATCTTTAAATTTATATTGAAAAATATAATATCAATACCGAAGCAATGTCCAAAAGGATACAAACCGGACGCGAACGGTATTTGTCGTCCAGAATTGTGAGCTCATAGAACCTTCAAAATTCACCGGAAATCCCATGAAACTTTTGTCAATTAAATATATATGATTTGTATGTATAAATAAATAAAGAACTGTGCTGTATCTCGTATTTTTTAACACAGATGTAACAAACACACATTTAAAAATGAATTATTTATCCAATCTTAACGTTTGAACTTACGAGTTACAGAAAAAATATAAACAAATGAGATGTGATAATCATTTTAAACACTTGCTCATACAGTGGCTCTATGGTAAACTGTGACTAAAAAGTCATATTGGTTGAGTTGCTCTGTTCTTACAAAAGGTTTTAATACAAATAAATTAATGTTCCCATTGCTTGCTAATGCAACTTCTTATTGAAATAGATTTAATATATTTTGTTCAGCTACAACATTATTTCTATATCTGTCTCGAGAAAATACGTCGCATTAGTGTTCTAAGATGTCTCTTAAATGGTGACTTCTAAATTAGTTAGATTCTTCATAACTTACCTCTTCACTTCATGAGTTTTCCGTATTTGTTAAAAAGGTACGTACATACGTTCATGCCCCACCATAGTTTTTTTAGTCTTTCTTATCATTACTAACATAGCACCTAAGTCTGAATTGTTACTAAAATATTAACATATTTATATATGGATCTCTGGTCAGTAATAAAGTTTTATTATTTCTATCTGACCATATCTTATCTTTCTGTGGATTATTTTAAAGCTCTGTCGTATGCGAACAAGTCTTTTGCGTTCTATAACTCGGAATAAATGCTGTTCCGATCTATTAAAGTCGTCATAAGTATCTAATTTGATGATCACAAACATTGATTCTCTCTATATTAGGCTATCGATTAGACATGAACATTCGAGCAAGGAGAAAATTGTCGTTAAATTTGTTTTATTAATATCATGCGTTCGATGAACGCAACCGTAGAGGCAACATCTCCTGATGATGCTCCGGTGTCGGAGCGAAACGTGCGTCGAGTGGTTATGGCTTTTTCGTGGAGTACTGCTTTCATACTGGTCTATTGGGATTTTGAACTATGGACTTCCGCAAAGTAACGCCAGATTCAATTAATTAATTATTGTAAATTAAATTCAAATCATTAACTGTTTTCATTCGATCGCGTCAAATTGGAAATCAAAATCATCTTTGAAGTACCATAACGATTACATTCGAAGATTTTAACAATGGTAACACCTGTATACTAGGAATGAACCCAGCCAAAAATTGCAAATTAGACAAATCAATATTTAATATTTAAACTAGAACTTAACCGATAATGATTGTATGTGAACACGACCTCCACAAAGCTATTTTAATGAAAACTTACGATACGTCTACCGAAAAACCGTTGCTTCAAGATTATAAATACAAGCTTTAGATAATAACGGTAAACTCCAAGATAGGCAAGGTAAGTCTGTGTTATGTTAAAATACACAGTCAACAATCATGTCGTAATGGTGGTAACGAGAAGGTGAGGGTTATAGCTGGCGTATTTAGCTTTATAGAAATTTTATTATCTCAAGAAAGATATACAAAAGTATCACTTATTTGAGACTACCATAATCAACACTATTTGTAAAATATTCGTGTATTCAATTAACAACTTTGCGTTTACACACAGAAACCTTCTCTGACATGACATCTCCATAAAGATATCGCTTAACTTGCTTCTTGAATACAACTGGTGAACGAATGCATTTTATAACGCTCGGAAGTTTATTATATAGTTGTGCTCCAAAAGTCAAGATTTTTACCGTATTCTGTTCGAAACCTTGGCAATACTAACAACAATACTATTTTATTTTATACTAGCTGACCCGGCGAACTTCGTACCGTCTTAGCGTAGCTTTGATGCACTATTTTATTTTGTATTCGTTTTTTATTACGTAATTTTACTTTAGCTTCTACGCTAGAGTGAGAACGGGCGAATGAACGGACATGGCGAAGGGTTCCTTTACGTAGACTGCGGAACCCTAATAAAAGTAGCCTAAGTGACTCATTATTACATCAGCTACCAATCAAAAAAAGTCCCGTCAAAATCGGTCCAGCCGTTCCAGAGATTAACCGGAACAAACAGACAGACAGAGAAAAATGTTAAAAAATGTCATTTTGGTGTGTGTATCGTATAAATATTCATATGCATGTAGTAAAAAACGGTTATTTCAATATTAAAAACAGACACTCCAATTTTATATATTAGTATAGATTACTATATTATATTCTTACATCAATGATAGATAGACGTACCATCAGAGACATCTCCAATCTGGCCATCCTCTTGCTGCCAAAATGCTTGCCCATGATGGCCTGGTACCGGCTCCTACAAGTCCGCTGAGTGTAGATGCCACTCAGGTCTATCCACCGCACGGCACAGCCACCAGTCCAGCGTCCGAAGATGGCACGTGGTTGAGTGCTGTTGTATCTGTAGCCGCGACTGAAAATAATCATTCCACAGTGTCGGTTAGCGCCAAGGTTAACTGTGCTGCTAACAAAAAAACTGGGTCGTCAGGTGTAATGTTCAAATTTACTTAAAACGAAATGTTGTAATGCGAATTTATTACTTGATACACTCGGTGCAAAACAGATTCGTTTCGAATGTGTGGGTTGGAGTCAGTACGAAATATGTTTTAAGAACTTAAAATTTTAACTTAAGCTTGTCCGCACGTATAAAACATTTAATGTTTCCTGTTATTATTTAAAAATGTTGATGTGTTTAGAAATTTTCATAATTACAATCGTAACAAAGATAATATTATTGTACCAATTACAAGGCTACATAAAACTAGCAATTCCTTCCAAAGCTTGCCAATTATTAATTTAATTTTTATGTAAACATTAAATTATTTTCTAAGGATTATAATGTTAATATTTATTATATGATTCCATTTCTTGATATGACGAAGATTAGACCTTCGTTTTCATTCCACTATTTTTATTATTAAAATCTGCCTTAGCATAGAGAATTATTTCAGCTGCTTTATGACTTGCAAAGCAAAACTTGAAAAGAGTGTCGGAGAGTTTCTTGCCAGTTCTTCGAACTGTGAACTTGTGTCCCTTGTTACTGCGGCAGTAAATGTAAAATGAATAAATGATATTTTGATTTGTTTGAAATTTTACAGACCATCGTTTAAATCGTTCAATTGAATGTATAAATTTCGATCATTGATCCAAGCAAAACAAGGAGACCAATCTAAATATATCAGAAGCTGAAGAGATGTCTAAAAACACGCTAATCTCAGAAATAATTGGTTCGAACTTGGAAAAAATATAATTGTGTGAAGTCCATTTAACTTAGCCTTTAGGCGATATATCATCTAGCTATTATCAATAAGAACGGATCTAAAATAAAAGATGTTGCGAAGACGTGACAAATAAAAATAGGGTTTCCATTGCACCAGGAACAAAAAATTGTAAAAGTACCAAATACTGTGTAATTGCTTTTCTGTATGAGCTAAATAATCATCACTACATAGTATAAAACAAAGTAGCTTTTTCTGTCCTTTTGTATGCTTAAATCTTTGAAACTACGCAACGGATTTTGATGCGGTTTTTTTTTAATAGATAGAGTGATTCAAGAGGAAGGTTTATATGTATAATAACATCCATTAAATAGTAGAGAAGTACTGTTGTATTTTTGAGGTTTCTAATATGATGTCGTAAATAATTACATTTTTCCGCTTACATTGCAAACGCAGGCTGAACCCTACGAGTTTTATCAAAATAAAGCACTAAGTATTGTACACATTGAAAAGGTCTACAGAAAAGTCCGTGATGGTATATGGCTATCTCTTATGGATAACCCACAATAAAAAATTTTGACATTTACTTTTTTACGACAAATAATGGCTAATTTTCGAAGCGATTTTAACCAATACAGCATTAATCCTTAACCAATTAAATACCTTGAATACATTGTTCATTTAATATAGATATATATGGCCCTTTACACCGTATGATTTAAGTGAATATTTTCGAAGATATTACAGATTTAATAATTGCGGCACGCAGCGTTTACGGCGGTACCGGCCGGCCACCCGGTGCGGCAAGAGCGTGCCTATAAATAGTGCGTCTGAGGCCGCGGTTTTCCCTATAACACTTTGAATTTAGCAGTGATTTGACGCGTTTATTTTTCTGTACTGTATTTAGTATCAGCATTGCACCCGCGCGAAGCCGGGGCGGCACTAGTTTAGAATATAATTAGAATATAATGTTACGTGACGATTGTCGGATCAGTTATCAGTTATTATCGTTCGCGATAAAATCATCTAGCGATTAAGCTGAATTAATTTACAATGATCTCATCAATATTTTGAATTTGGTGATGTTATTTCAACAATTGAAGTTGCAACAGAGATCAAACGAAGAGGAATTATTCAGGTTTTACGAATATTTACATGTAGATCTATCAAGATCACGATTTATAATCGAGGTTCCAAAAATCAAATTTGAAATCCGGTTGACACCGGTACAATAGGGGGAAAATTTGGATATGTTCATGGAAATGAAAGAGGAAAAGTGTTACCCAAACGAAGAAAATTGCTAGCATTTTTAGCTTACAACAAAACTGCTAAAATTTCGACAGACACCGTTGTATTCTGCATGATAGTAATTGCACCAAATGGCGTCGAGACTTACACAAATACAGTATTTAAAAAAAAAATTGCTTATACTTATTTATGACAACACAAAAAATCCATTCATTTTTTAAGCAAAAAGAAATTAAAAATACGATTAAATGAAACTTATATACATAAGGCAGAGGAAAGGTTTCATAGTTTGTATTGAAGAGGCTCTGAAACTTCCGGATCGATTTCAAAATTCACCAACTGACAGGCAATCTATACTAATATATAAAATTGTGTCTGTTTTTAATATTGAAATAACCGTTTTTTACTGTCTGTCTGTCTGTTTGTTCCGGCTAATCTCTGGAATGGCTGGACCGATTTTGTCGGGACTTTTTTTGATTGGTAGCTGATGTAATACGGATTCACTCAGGCTACTTTTATTAGGGTTCCGCAGACTACGTAAAGGAACCCTTCGTCATGTCCGTTCATTCGCCCGTTCTCACTCTAGTGTCGAAACGGTTAGTGTTAGAAAGATAGAACTTTGCACGGATATATGTGTACAACGCCAATAAAAAGCTAAAATAAAATTACGTAATAAAAACCGTATAATACAAAATAAAATAGTGAATCAAAGCTACGCTAAGGCGGTACGAAGTTCACCGGGTCAGCTAGTATGACATAAAAGAGGGACACAGTTGTATTCAATAAACACTTCTAGGAAAAATTGTGTTTGATTTTAGCTTGAATATAATACAGGGTATAGATTTTAAAAATCTTGTAGGCAGACATGTTGTTTGCTTTAAATACATAGACAAATACACTTATCGTAACATTGACACACACGTATACTGTTCTAGGAAAAATATAATTTAAAAATATCGTACTAATATTATTAATGCGAAAGTTTGAGAGTAATGATGTTTGTTCACGTAAAAACTACAGTATGAATTTTAATGAAGCTTTTAATATACCTCATAGGTACCTACATCTGAATAATCCTTAGGCCAAAATTTATAATATTATTGTTTGTGTGAATTATCCAAAATATGAAGTAAGTTATTTAAAAATCTACCACCTGCGAGCTATTCTGGCGTCTGCTACCAAAATTATTAGAGTTACAGGTATGAGGGATAATTTTGTCTTAAACAGTGCTACAAAAAAGTTTATCTATAAAACCACCATAATTCATTAACTTATCAGACCATAAATGAATTCTGCTCGCAGTCATTCAAAGAGATACGTAATCCTTGAAATTTCTTTGTGATAGAGACGAGCTTCAACAAGCAGCGTTTCTTTGTCTACATACTTCTATATACATATCTTTTTCTTTTTCCTTCTATGCCTATCCCCCGGACGAAGTAATCTCCGGGCCGTGGAAGAGCTGATAATTTTTTGGGGCTTTTGTTTAAATAAAGTAGTCATTCCCATTTATTTTACATTACATTGGATGAGATTACGTTATTATAGGTTTCATTAAGCTACATGTAGACTATTATTTCAGATTCTAGATCTTTTCAGATCTTTACCAGATCTTCAAATCTTTCAAGGGCCAGCAAATTCGCTCAGGCTCGCGTCTGCGTCATCAGCGACAGAGACAAACGAATGTGATACTTAAATGCTACCTGCATTGTTAGATTTGAAGCTAAAATTGTACTTTAAGTTTGCTTCTACTTTGGTTTAATAAGGTATTTTATTTACATACAAATGTTGTCGCCGATATATTTTGAAAACTTTTAAACTTTAAAACAAAAAATGTTTTCAATTCTATATTACTGACACTGAAAAAGAAAGTCTCCGGTTTTTTAATTTAATAACTGTAATTTAAATTTGTTTTTCAATATTATTGCATTCTGAACCAAAGTTGTTTTATTAAATTACCTTTAGTTCATATTAAATTGAATCAATCGTCGCATTGAACGGGCCGAACAGATCAGATCGAACGGCTGAGTACAGCTTCAGACCTTTCAGATCGAGCAAACGAAGATCTTTATATTTGAATTTCTTTATAACTTATGGTCTAGACATTCGAATACCTTCGTCTTCGTCGCGTGATTGCGCGTGGCGTTCACTAATTAATGTTTCTATATCCAGCTTACTTTTGTATTTTAAATAATATATATAGATACATTATAGATAGATATAGATTAGTATAATATACCTCAGGTAGATTATTATTTATTTACAAGCTGATCCGGCAAACGTTTTGCCATACATGTGTTTCAAATTACAAAAATAAAAATAAGGGTTTATCGAAGAAGGGTGAAAATTTAGGAATGTATGTATTTTTATATTTTGTATCATAAAAATTTAAAAATTAGGGGTGGACTACCCTTAACATTTAGGTGGATGAAAAATAGATGTTGACCGATTCTCAGACCTACTCAATACGCTCCCAAACTTTCATGAGAATCGGTCAAGTTTCGGAGGCGTTCAAGTTGGAACCCCGTGACACGAGTTTTTATATATTAGATACAACGACACAACGACTTTTTAAAACTTGTCTGTGCGTAAAAATAGTAGTGAACAGAAGCGACTGTATTTTCAATTAAATTCCCTCTACTCACATGTTTTGATACTTGCAGTACTTCCTGAATTTCGATATCTGCGCACGCGCCGTCGGATCAACCGGCACCATGGGCAGAAAGTCACCGGCGAAGGCGTCTGCGCAGGGTGCTGATACGGGCACACCCGGCTCTTCTAGTCCACACACGAAGCACTATACACGACATTACTGAGACATTTCTAACAATTTCAATTCGACTATGCTGACGCGACTGAGATAGATCCATAATCTCAATTTCACTGCTGAAGCTGCGCGATACACAGACAGCTCACTAAAATTGTGTGTTTGTGTGTGTCTGTGTAATTTGTGTATAAGATAATATTTTTAGCTCAATAAATTAGATTTGAATACTTGGCTTATTCTCGCGACCTCTCAAATTGTTATATCGTGATAGCCGGATTGCTTTGACAAAATCCCATCACCTTGAACCTCTGATCCTATAAGGTCCTGCTGTTCACAATGTCTTTAATAACAAGTAACTACAATGCAAATTATATAACAAAAACTTAAACAGAGACAGAGATATTGTAACCGTATATTGGCCTATATCATTTAAATGTTATACTATACTAGGTGACCTAATTTTTATAAATTAATGGCATGATTAAGTTTAGATTTACTACCCCACACACACCAAACCACACACGTTCCTATCGAGCGCATATGCAGTCATTCCAACGACTTATATAGGGGTCAACTGGTGTTTCCATCACCAGCACGATGGGGCTCATGATGGGGCTCCCAGCAGCAGTGACGTTACCTTTGCGATAACAGTTCCGGTAGCATTTGCATCGTATTCAGATGTTGTCCGTCTCACGTCTGTAAACGTCTCACAGGTGGGAATCGACATAAGCGAGAGTGATTCGTTGAGTTTCTGCGTGAGATTCGTCTCATAGTCCTCCGCGAGTGCTGCGATTAGTTCCAGAAGAGCTGGGACGTCGATTGGATACCTTTAATGAATGGGAAAGGTTTTTTTTAACTAATTTTACATCTGTCTGTTTTAATTATTAGTTACTGTATATGTTGATATTATGATGAACAATGTAATATGTAAAATTCTCGTGTCACAATGAAACTTGAACTCCTCCGAAACGGCTTGACCGATTCTCATGAAACTCGTTTTTTTTATGATACAACATACAATAATACATACAACCCAAAATTTTTACCCCTCTACGATAAACCCTAATTTTTTATTTATTAATTGAAATATTATTATATATTATTATTGTGTCTTAGAGGACTTAAACTATGCGGACGACATCGTGCTAGTTTCGCCAACTTTAGCCCTATTACAAGCGAAACTCGTGCACCTGCTAGCTAGGATAATGGGTCAGCAACTCAACCGAGGCAAAAGCCTATATACGTATCAATATGAACACCTCGGACGCTTTAATACTTGATGATGAATGCTTGGACTCTGTTGACAAATTCACATACCTCGGAAGCACTGTCAAGGTGGATCAAGAAGGCTGCGTTTGACCAATTCAAACTTATGATTTATATATTTATACAGCTTAGTCCTGATTTTTCTAATTTACACTCCGCTTAGTAATGGAATTCAATTCTAAAGATTTTGACTCAAGCAGCGAGTTATAATCTTTTTAGGGTGTGCGTTTAGGTATTTCAGTGGTCACCAGACTATCGTGATTTTTTATAAAACGGGAGGCAAACGGAAGGCTCACCTGATTTTAAGTGATACCCCCGCCAATGGACACTCGCCATGCCTCACCAGTGCGTTGCCGGCCTCCAAGATGCTTATACGCTCTCTTCTTCAAGGTCCCTAACACCTCTTTTGGCAGCTGGTTCCACATAGCGGTAGAAAGTGCTGATGTCCGATGATGGAATTCAGCTGCAGGTATCAATCCGAACACTCTCCGTGATTAATGCGATAGATGATGGAGACCCTACATCTCTACGCAGCTCACTTACCTGGCCGTGGGTAAAGTGGACACTGTGGTATCTGTTGTATCTGTGGTATCTGTTGTGTCGGTAGTATCTGCCACAGTGGTCGAATCTGCTCTCTTTATTCTCAAAAAGCGGGTAATTGTCGATTCTGTTCCATTCTTAAAGCCAGTGACAGCGTTTGCGTCATTCAAAAGATGTTTTAGGGCGTCTGAAATTAAAAAAAAAAACTATCTAATATATAAAATTCTCGTGTCACGGGGTTCGAACTTGAACTCGTGCGAAACGGCTTGACCGATTCTCGTGAAACTTTGTGAGCGTATTGAGTAGGTCTGAGAATCGGTCTACATCTATTTTTCATCCCCCATCTATTTTTCATCCCCCTAAATGTTAAGGGTAGTCCACCATTAAATTTTCCTTGTATTTTTATGATACAACATCCAAAAATACATACATTCCTAAATTTTCACCCTTCTACGATCGACCCTTATTTTTTATTTATTAATTGAAAATTGAAATCACATGTATGGAAAAACAACGTTTGCCGGATCAGCTAGTTTACAATATTTACAATTCAAATAAAATACTATTAAATACTTTTAAAACATAAAAAACAACGAAAAATTTTATATTTTACAATTCTTTTCTTGTCTGTCAATCTAACAGACGCTGGCGATCGTATTTTTTTATACATGCCAGTATTTACAAAGAGGTTTTTACAATATTAACAACGGGCGATGCGCCGCTACACAACCGTCAAAAGTCTCACCTGATCTTAAGTGATACCGCGGCCCATAGACACAATCGCGTTGAACGCCTTTACTATAAAAAACTCCAACTAACCTTCGACATCCAAAACCTCCTGGCTGTTCAGGGTTTTGAGGGTTGCTAATGCTGTGTACTTCATATCCCTGGTAATGGCTGGAATTTCTGAAACATTGCAATACCATTATGGACGCCATACGAATATGTTGTAAAAGACAAACCCGACTGAGTTTCTTGCTTGTTCTTCTCAGACTCGGGCGCGTTAGTGAACAAGCCTATAAATTTAGTTTTAAGTGACGTGCAAATGTGATCATGTAACGATCCTACTTGAATAAATGAATTTGACTTTGACTTTGTAAAAACTATTTTTGACCTTTTACCAGATGATTAATACCAATGTATACAACATACAACAAACAAACAAAAAAAAAACTCAATTTTTTTAAACAACTGCTTTCATACTGCTTTTTAAACAACATATCATAGTGAGGATGGAGACTGGAGCCTAAAGAATAAAAGCCTGTGTTATAGGTTACCAGGACCCACCTCGCAGCCAAACAGTTCAAGATCTAGCTGAAGCTTATTATAACTAGCTGATCCGGCAAACATTTTGCCATACATGTGATTTCAATTTTCAGTTAATAAATAAAAATAAGAGTTGATCGTAGAAGGAAGAAAATTTAGTATGTATTTTTGTATGTTGTATCGTAAAAATAAAAGAAAAATTTAGGGGTGGACCCTTAGCATTTAGGATGAAAAATAGATGTTGGCCGATTCTCAGACCTACTCAATACGCTCACAAAGTTTCACGAGAATTGGTGAAGCCGGTTGGAGGAGTTCAAGTTCGATTCATACTCCCGATAAGATTTTGGATTATTTTCAATTGTATTTCTTCTTCTTCTTCGCGTGCCTCTCCATTACTGGAGGTCGGCTGTCAGACTTTTGAAGCGTCTCTTGTCTCGGGACAAGTGCAGCAGCTCCTCAGCAGTTCTAATACCCGTCCACTCCCTAACGTTACGCAGCCATGATTTCTTCCGCGTACTAACTTTCCTTTTACCTTGGATTTTTCCCATCATTATAATTTGGAGCAGTTGGTATCGGCCATGGCGCAACACGTGACCTAGGTATCCGACTGATTTGCTGTTTGATGTTAGTTTTTCTTAATTCAGTTGCTATATTTTGTAGTTGAATTATATTTTTATTCCTTTCAAAGTGCGGCATCGGCGCTACCGTGGTATTATTAAAAAGTAGATGGTGCTCCCTGATTCGTTCTGGTAAATTTTATATGGTAAAGAAAACGAACGTTAGTAGTACAGTGCAACCTCAATATAACGACTTCCTCGATTTAACAAATTCTTCGTAATCCCCTTGAATTTTCCAAAAGAGTCAATATAAAATATACCTCTACATTATCTCTTTACAAAGAATTTTCAACAATCAAGAAAAAGCATTCATACTTCTAATTAACGATTTTTGCCAACTCAAAACCTTAAAGTTTCCACTAATAATATAACTTTTAATCTCATAATGTGATTCATGTCTCGACATGTTTCGACGCGCTTTTGTTTGTATTACTTTATAACGAATTCTAGACCAATCTAACCTCAACATAACAAACCTCAGTTCAACGAATTAATTGATATTACGAATATTTTCTTGTTCCCCTCCGACTTGTTTCGAGGTTGCATTGTATTTGTTTATATCAAAGACCTAACTAAACTTGACATGAAGAATATAAAAGCAGTTCCGAAGATTAGCCCGTACAAACTATCAGGAAAATTAATTCCTCTTCTTAGTCCCTTGAAACGTGTTTTTTATACAGAAATTTAACTCCTAAAGTGTTCTTTTAAGTATAATATATGTAAGAATATTATACAAATTTCATTTTATTCTTTCAAACGACACCGTCAACCAAACACAACTGTGTTTTTCTATAAAAACAAGATTTTAAATTACCTACATGAAAACTAATACAATTAAAAAACTTTACGTACCTGTAAAAAGAAACGACATTTAATGTTAATTCAATAGTGTTCGTTCCTTTATCTAACAATATTTCTGATTTAGTAACGTATTTTATAATTTAACTTAATGACAATAGACTTTTTCTTTGTTATTCACACCACAGACTAGACTAAGACAGACTTGACATATAACAGATCAATAGATCACAATTCATCAATCAGTGAATGATGTATGATTCAGTTTTGAATGAAGGACTTTTGTTATAGGTATAACTAGCTGACCCGCCAAACGTTGTTTTGCCATAAATGTGATTTCTAGCAATTATTATTTAGGTCAATATAAAAATTGGGGTTGATCGTAGAGGGTTGAAGGGTTATGTGTATTTAGTAATGCTGTAGCATAAAAAAATAAAAAAAAAATTGGTGGATTACCCTTAAAATTTAGGGGGATGAAAAATAGATGTTGTTAAATTCTCAGACCTACTCAATACGCTCACAAAGTTTAATGAGAAACGGAAAAACCGTTCCGGAGGAGTGTAACCACAAACACCGCGAGAATTTTATATATAAGATAGTTCTCACCATCATAATATTCGCTATCTGAAGATTGATATTCATATCCAAAACAAGTAACAATAAGCACACACAATTTTAACAAAAACATATCTGATTTAGAAAATAAAATATAAATAAATATAATCACATCTACTGTCACGACAATTTCATGTCAAACACAGATTAGATGTAGAATTGCAATGAGGTTTAATCACATCTACTGATGGCAATTCTGATGTACACACTCTAAACTAAATATCTCTAAATTTAGCTTTAGACCTGTCAAACAGTTTTAGTGAGCGTAACCTATTCTGTACATCTCTAAGTTGATAGCAATAAGGTTTAAATTGTCAATGTAGAAACACATAGAAAAGGTTACACACGTTTGACAGGTCTAAAGCTAAATTTAGAGTTTAGTTTTAGAGGTGTACATCAGAATCGCCACCATTATATATTGGCGCAAAAGTAAAGACCGTATTTTGTTCAGCTATAAGATTTTTTCTAAATTAGAAACCTAGATTTAGAGTATTTTAATGTATATTTGTGCCATTAAATTTCGTACCATTAGGATTTAAAGATACCTTTTAAATGACCTCCAGATGTTTTGAGCCAAATTTATGACATCACATAACTTGCCGTAAAACTTATTCCCTATTTCTTGGTTATTTTTTTCTTTAAGAGCTGCGAATCAGTGGCTTGTTATACACCCGAAAGAAAGAAATCTGGACTGGTCAGATCGGGAAAGGAAAAGAAGAGAAAAAGAGACAGAAAAGAGACAAAAAAAGAGAAAAGAAGAGACAACTCGCAAGATCACGACGATTTGTCTTTAAATCCTAATAGTGTGAAATTTTATGGCACAAAATTTACAAATCTATTTCCTGTATAGCCGAAAATGTTTCTATCAAACTAATATTTGTGTATATAAGGTTTTTTTATTAATAGATTTAGTTTTCAATCAGTAAAATTAAGTAAAATTATTATTTTATAAAAACTTGATATGACATTTACGCACAAAGGGTTTCTTAATATTTCTTTTTATACTAGTTGTTGTACATGTGATTTCAATTTTCAATTACTAAATAAAAAATAAGGGTTGATCGTAGAGGGGAGAAAATTTAGGATTGTATGTATTTTTATATATTTTTCTTATTTAACATTTAAGGGGATGAAAAATAGATGTTGGCCGATTCTCAGACCTACTCAATACCCTCACAAAGTTTCATGAAAGTCAGTCTAGCCGTTTCGTAGGAGTTCAAGTTTGAACCCCATGACACGAGAATTTTATATATTTATCTTATTATCTTATATCAATCTGATAGAGTAATATCGAAACCTCATTCGATGCATCCGAATTTCCATTCGCATTTTCCATTTTCCAACACTAAAAATAAGGCTATATGAATCAACACAATTTCGTGCAACGTAAAATATTCTATATTTTTCGTTTTTGTATTTGTCTAGTAAATAGCCGTTACATTTTCCTGCCCTTTTACACGTTGTAAAGTGATTTTCAACCTTATCTCGCATTGATACGGTAGGTTTTTAAACGTTAACAGCACCAGACTTTCGGCGCCACCCAGACAGTTATCGGAGACGGAAAATCTATACGTTTTCTTCATGTGAAAATGGATTTTAATCAGCTACAGATAAGGTTGAGTTTGGAATACACTTACAATTTCGTGGAAAGCGCTTAGTGGCTGGTGATAGAAGTGAAAATCTCGTGACATTACGCAACAATGGTGTACGGTGACCACACGTTTTGAATAATATGGATATTTAAAAAAAAATTGCACTCCTCGAACGCTGTTCGTAGAGGCAATATCCTGATGATGCTCCGGTGTCGGAGCGAAACGTGCGTCGAGTGGTTGTGAGTTTTTCGCGGAGTACTGCTTTCATACTGGTCTATCGGGATTTGTACTATGGACTTCCGCAAAGTAACGCCTGATTCAATTAATACAATTAATTATACTTTATTAACAGATTAAGCTATGTCCTTTTACAAAATGTAAATATATTTAACATTATTTTACATGTTCCCGTACTTTACAGCGTGCGTGGTTGGTTGTAGTACTGCATTCCCAATGATCCAATGATGATCAATGATTGATTTTTTCGTAATGTACACATGATATTCGGAACGATGGTCACCCTACAAAGGCGCCAGCCAGTCGGCCGCCATTCGCCAGCTTCCGCATACAGCCTATTATTGTAAATTTATGTTTATCGCCAAACTTCGACTAATAGAGATAAGGGAGGTTTATTTTTTTCTATACTGGCAACTTTTACCGTTGCTAATTCCGAAAAGCATGAATTGTTTTTTAACCGTATTCTCGCTAAATTGTTCATTTTTCATTGAATGTTTTTGTATTATTACTGAAATATAGTTTAATTTATTTAATAATTTTGGTGTATGTATCGTATATATTCATATGCATGTAGTAAAAAACGGTTATTTCAATATTAAAAACAGACACTCCAATTTTATATATTAGTATAGTTAATGTTTTTTTGTTACATTTAAACCTAACACACGACATAGTAGACACAGAGTAAAATAAAATATATTATTATAATATTATATATTATGTGATATTTCTCTGTGTGTGTCTACTATCTTTATATGCGCCAACTGCCGTCAAGGTGTTAAAAACTTAAAAACAATTAAAAATAAAATAATTTACAAAAAATTACCTACAGAATAGTTTTTTCCCTCTCTAAAAGTTTCTCTTCTAGCACGTGGAGATCAATTTCCTTCGGTAACTTATTAAAAACCTTGCAAATGTATAAATTTAATTGTTATAATTTCATTTTATTTATAATTATCAGCTTTAAGTGTGCGATATGTTTATAATCGACAGCGTTTTGAACAATAAAAGTATGCTTTTAGGTTAATAAATTAATCTTTATACGACACGTTTGTCAAAGCAGTGCCATCTATTGATTACTTACTCAATCCAGTCGAAAAGTATCGACATCTGCTAGAATCTTTTGGAGTTAACAGATAATTGTGACTCTCAATTAATTATAGATAAATAATTTTCAATAAATAAAAAGCTATCCTATCTCTTAAGTTGGACCAGACTCACGGTGTGCCAATTTAATTTAAAATCGGTTGAGGAGTCCATCGCGGACCAACATCGTGACAGGAGATTTATCTAACATGTTTAGTAGGTTAATAAATGGGTATTTTAAAGTTGAAAAAACTGTAGAATCTGCTACCAGTGGTCTTTCCAACCAGATTAATATCAACACCTATAAGTTTCCAATCCTTTCCATTCTGATTGTTGTCGTATGTTTGTGGTATGGGTGTATAAATCAGATAATTTGATAATTTAACGAAAACAGTTTATTGAATAAAAGATAAAACTGCACAAACAAAAAGGAGTATAAAAGAAAGTTAGTTATACAGTCGCAAGACACATTTTCTAACATTTAATTTTAAAGATACATCCACATCTATTCTCACGACAGCAGACACATTTCCTAATCTAACATTTCTATGAAGCACCTATGTTTTTCTTTCGAATATTGCTGACTGTCTGGCTCCGGGTCTCGAATACTAGATATTAAGTTTATCTTAAGCTGATCAATTTAACCGGTATTATAAAATAAAACTTTTAATTAAATATATTCTTTTTAAAAACGTACCAGCGCGACCTCGCGTTTTGACTAGTTAAATAATTGTGTTGACATGTGTAGAAACAATTTTTTTTCATTTGTTGACAGTGTGTCATGACAACGGACTGTCATTGCAGATCGGCAATATCTAATTTAACATAACACAAATTATAGGACATAGAGCAGTACAAGTTAAATTTAAATTTTCCAAGCACCCACGGAAGGGGCTGGCACAACAAGATGGCGGACACCTGCCCACCTGTAGCGTTACGTTGTGGTTGGTCCGTTTATTGGATCTCTTGAAGCTTATAGAAGGTATATTCTCTGTATAATACACATTTACTAAGGAAATACAAGTCGCTAGTTTCAGGTAATAATATCGATTCTGATTGATACCATTAATGTTGTCAATCTATACTAATATTATAAAAAGGAAAGATTTGTGTTTGTAATGAATAGGCTCGAATCGGGCCGATTTAAACAATTCTTTCACCAATAGAATGCTACATTCTTCCAATTTGATATAAGCTACATTTCATTTTGAAAAAAATTAGGCATCCTTGGTAAAATTTGAACAATGTAACCGCAGGTGTAGAAAAATGAGTCTTAAAATGTATTTCGTCGAATGCGCTGCCGAAACTATTAGCGATGGAATAAAATAATGTACAACAATATTGAAGAACATCATAATGTCTACAAAAAACTCCACGGTAGCATATGTCCAACTATTGTAGTTATGTCACTACAACAACTTTTTTCATTTTAAACATTAATGAAAATGCTAACCAAATTCAAACCATGCTATTTATGTGTTTCAATTAATCCTTATCCAAATAAATTATTTTATGGTCAAGACCATTTAACTACCTATAAAATAGTTTTTAAATTATTGAAATTGGACTTTCCATTCAAAAGATATTACGAATTAAAAAATTCACACAGTTAACAAAACCGCCATAGCGCCGTGGCCGTTTAAGCACATGTATGGCAAAACGTTTGCCGGCTCAGCTATATAGAAATATACAGAATAGGTGACATGTTTGACAGGTCTAAGGTAAATTTAGAGATTTTCAGTGTTGGAGTAATAATTAATAATTAATTATTGTAAAGCTCGTGGTGCCGATGCGTCGATTTGGTTAAAAAGTCCGTTCCATGAATACCGTTTTAAATATTCAATATAAGTTTTTATATTGAAATATAAGTATGGAAACTTAACACCTTTGTATAATACGCGGGGCAAACGGGATACCGCCGCCCATGGGCACTAGCAATGCCTCACCAGTGCGTTGCCGGCCTCCAAGATGCTTATATGTTCTCTTCAAGGTCCCTAACACAGCTTTTGGCAGCTGGTTCCACATAGCGGTAGAAAGTGCTGATGTCCGATGATGGAATTCAGCTGCAGGTATCCATCCGAACACCCTCCATGATAAATGCGATAGAAGATAGAGAGAGATCCTACATCGTATAAAAAAGAGTTGATAGTAATTTAACCAGCATCTCACTTTGTAACAGACACATTTTTCTAAAAATGTCAATATTATATGTTTATAATATTGACGCAGTATAACGCTTACAATGTTCTATCGTAAATAAATCTAATTTATTGTCTTTGGTCAATAATGGAGATCAAATTCGGAGACGAGGGTAAGTAACAGCTCCCCAGACTGATGCATATCAGACGCAGACATTTTAATGCGGCCATAAAATTAATTGCCATTGGCCATCTGTATTTGGGCTTTAAAAAGTTAAATCAGGCCGTTTTTATTATGGACAAGTTATATCATGCCAAACATTTTGTAGTACAGAGACAATATAGGGCCTAGAAATTGATACAGTTCTGTCTAGTTTAATAAAAAGAAACTGGATTGATACAAAAATATTCACAGCAAACATAAATTAAAACTAATTATTTTATTAGGATCGCCAACAACAATATTGACAAAGCAATTATTAAAACGCATGCTAAGTTACAATTATACGCGACCATGGCACGCGTACAACGTTTGAAGTTATTAATAATCAAGTCAAATTAGTTCTTACTGAAATGATATTAAAATAACGTGAATTATTAATTTCTAAATTACGCAGAATCACAAACAATTTTAATTAATATTTCAAACAAGTAACTAGATTTGTAGATAAAATGTAAACGTTTTTATGTACAAGAAGAATATTAATAAATTTTAGCTCCCAGAGGAGTGTTTAAGTGTTTGAGCTTTAACGAAAAGTGCTCGCGCTCAAATCGCGGCGCTTATGAAAAGCTCAATTTACGCAAGCACTCTCGGCCCCTCTCGTAACAAGATAATCAAATAAAATAACATATAAATATTGATTTGCGAGGGTTTTGAATTATGGCATAACCCCCTAATCACTTTACTTCGCCACCATTTACTTCAATTAGAGTGTTATGTTAATGCTAAAAGCTCTCTCGTTCATTCATATAAACTTCGTGACGCAATACTATTTTAAATTTTGATTTTTGCACCGCTCTGTGCCGAGGTATACAGCCTAACTCGATTCCAAATTATTATATGCTCCAACTAACTTCCAAATTATTAATACAAAGATATTAGTCTGGAGTGCCACAACGCTCGGGCCTCGGCCTTCCTCATCCAGGCACTACCGGCTACCTGCCTAAGGTCTTCAGTCCAGCGGGCAGGACGGCGTCTGTTCGCGGTCACTCGAGAACTCGTCTAAAAAGTTCTTAAATGAACCCGATGGATTGCAATTTTATGTCCATCGATAATAACGAGCTACTAGCTACTATAGCTATGTATATACAAAAAAATGACTTATAGGTCCTATCTGATACAGAGCCCATTACCCCACCTACAGTCCAAAAAACCACCTTCGGATTTTTGTGTCTCTTCCAGTCCAACATGTCTCTACTGGAAAAGACCAACATACACTCGTAGAGGACGCCAAAGAAATTAATTTATGTATTTAATTGATTGTACACATGTGTTATATATTTGACAGTCTACAATTTACACCATTTTTTGAAGTCGGTGAGCCCTTTGCAATCGAAGCAACCCCATATATGTAAATGTGTTGAGTCAATTAGGCGTAACGAAGGGACAGACATTGATATGTTACCATTCGGTGAATTCATTTTATTTCTTTGAGACTGGAGAAAGTCAAAGCGATGTATTCTTACTATTATGACTTCTACTTAAAAAGAAAAACTGCATAAGAGATGCAGTTTTTCTTTTCTAAATCATTCTCTTATATCTTAGAATACGTTAACAATTAAATAGTTTATTTATTTATTTATATAAGCCACGCCTGTTTCCCATTGGGATAGGCAGAGACCACAGACGCTACGATCCTTGCAGACCTCTCTGGCTTCTTAAACACTTATTAAATTCATCATTCTCTCGGTTACGGAAGCTTTTGACCTGCCCTTTGTCCAGAACGTTCTGAATCTGATCCAAAAACGTTCGGGCAGGTCTCCCAGCCACACCCTCGCCATCCACTCTCGCCTTATATGCGCCACTTTTTTTAGCACTTAGCACAATTAGCATCGTATTATACTTGTCCGGGTAATGAACTCCGAACAGCTGACTCAGCGGCCCGCTTAGAATTAATATTAAGAGTTAGTTTTAAGATTTCAGCCAGTCTGCAACAAATCATAATAGCAGTAACACGCGACGCGCAAACAGACTCACTAACAGTATTCATTAATAACAGTTTTTGATAATATATCAGTATAAAAATTTAACAGTTTTATCATTCAACATCTCCAACACTGGTAAATCGCCCTATAATGTTAATTGTTATATACCAGAAATCCAGAATTTAAGACTTAGGATTAAATATAACTTCTTGCGGTTACTGGGCTATGAGAGTCTACTCCCGTGTATGACATTCCTGATATGGTTTGTCATTATGAATTTATTTTGGAAAATAAACAGTTGCATTTATTTTTTGTTGTAGGTATAGTTAGTTATATACCCCCGTGTGTCTCCACGATAATCACTAGATAGTATAAAATAAAATCGCCTTTATCTGTGCCTTTGTATGCTTAAATCTTTGAAACTACGCAACGGATTTTGATGCTTTAATATAGTATAAGAACATCCATTAAATTGTAGAGAAGTACTGTTATTTTGAGGATTCTAATGTGATGTCGCAAATAATTACATTTTTTCCGCTTACATTGCAAACGCAGGCTGAACCCTACGAGTTTTATTAAAATAATGCACTAAGTATTGTACACATTGAAAAGGTCTACAGAAAAGTCCGTGATGGTATATGTCTATCTCTTATGATTAGACAAATAATGGCTAATTTTCGAAGCGATTTTAATCAATACAGCATTAATCCTTAACCAATTAAATACCTTGAATACATTGTTCATTTAATATAGATCTATATGGCCCTTGCCACCGTCTGGTTTAAGTGAATATTTTCGAAGTATTTAGTATCAGCATTGCACCCGTGCGAAGCCAGGACGGGTCACAAGTATAATCATATAAACAATACCATACATATTTTAATAATCGAAATACTGTTACATGATTCTATGAACAACTCTTACTAATTATTTCCTCGTAGAGTTTCAGAATTATGTATCAACAAACGGTCACTTAACAAGGTGCCATGGTAACTATTTAAAAAAAAACACTTTAACGGATTAAGTTTCTTTTCTGCAAGTAAATTTATTACATATATTTTATTATTTACAATTATATACAATAAATACAAATTAAATTAACCTATCTGGAAGAAAACATTAAAAAAAACTGTTTAAATTATAAAATTAATATCTATCTTCATATGAAAATTATTCTAAAACCCAATAGACCAGTATGAAAGCAGTACTCCGCGAAAAACCCACAACGTGCGTCGAGTGGTTGTGGGTTTTTCGCGGAGTGCTGCTTTCATACTGCTCTATTGGGTTTTTGAACTATGGACTTTCGCAAAGTAACGCCTAATTCAATTAATTATGAAAATTATTCTATTAATGACGGAAGAAATTTACATATTATGTACTGCATAAAGCACAAAATAAAAATAATGTATAAAGAGTCTTTATATATATATTACATTAGTTTAAAGTTTTCCAACGTTTCGCGTGCTTTACAGCGTGCGTGGTCACAGTAGAGGGAAGACAGAAGGTGTTAATTGTCAAAATAAGTGTTGTAATAGTTATGTTACTAAAATAGTTAGTTACTTAGATATTAAGAGTAAAACTTATTGACTTTTACGGTGATCCATCCATCATGATTCTCATAGATGGAACTAGCTGTGGAATGCGCAGCGCCGGTATTCAAAGCAGATACTATCTCCAATTCTTTAAACAGCATCCTCCTAGCTAAGATCCGGCAAAGCAAACACTAGGCCACGTGAAAATCGCCCTACAAAAGTTAAGATTTCTAACAATCTTACATTTTGCCTTCTGTATCTTATATCTGGTCTTATGTCAAAGTTTTTATCTTTACTCCCCTTACAAATACATAAAACCATTGGAGCCTCGCAGAAGACCATTACGGGAACAGATGATCTCACATCCGGCGCGTCGTTTCCGGCGGCGTCTCGTGCTATTTCGAATTTTTACCAAAAATAGACATTATTCATACTAAGATGGGTTTTATATACGAATACTAGCTGACCCGGCAAACGTTGTTTTGTCATGTGATTTCTAGCAATCATATCTTTAGTAAAATAAAAATAATTATCAGATTTAACTGTGCGGGGATATGTTTATAATCGAAAGTTAATAAATTAATCTTCATATGACACGTTTGTCGGTAAGCAGTGTCTTAATCCAGTCGAAAATGACCGACATCTGTTAAAATCTTTTGGAGTTAACAGACAATTGTGACTGTCAATTAATTATAGACAAATCATTTGCGATAAAATAAAATTGCGACTATAATTAAAGATCTAATCTCTTTACTTGGACCAGACTGCTCAGGATATGCCGATTTAATTTAAAATCGGTTAAGTTAAGGAGTCCATCGTGGACAAACATCGTGACAGGAGATTTATTTGTCAACGCTGTCAATGGATATCCAATTTATATTGGCTGCGTCAGACCAGCCGAGCGAGAATCGCGAGCGGCGCTCAACCGGTCTGGACGCGGCTATAGAACTATCTAAGCGTAGTCATAATGCTTGTCATGTTAGAATTATTCTTTGTATTCTGCATCATCATCTTTTATTGTTGCTGAGCATTGATCATTTGTAAATAGCTTTTCGCTACGGTACATATAAATCATGAGCCGAAGATAATGTTATTTCATATTCAATGAAGAGTTTTTTATAATGTGATTTCTAGAAATCATTTTTTAGTTCAATAAAAATAATTATCAGCTTTAGGTTAATAAATTAATCTTTATATGACACGTTTGTCGGTTTACCAGAGCAGGGCCGTCTATTGATTACTTGCTCAATCCAGTCGAAAAGTATCGACATCTGTTAGAATCTTTTGGAGTTAACAGATAATTGTGACTGTCAATTAATTATAGACTTTAATTTGCAATAAAATAAAATTGCGACTATAATTAAAGATCTAAGCTATCCTATCTCTTAAGTTGGACCAGACTGGACAGTGTGCAAAATTTAATTAAAAATCGCTTAAGTAGGAGTCCATCGCGGACAAACATCGTGACAGGAGATTTATATATATTAAGATAACAAGACCCAAATTTACATATTAGAATCCATTGGAATCCTTTCTTCTCGGTACATCACAGAGTCGATGGTACAAAAAAATTACCAACGAATTTTAAGTTAACGGATGGAAGGAAACCTATTGCGGAAATACAACTTCCTTGAGCTTTCGTATCATTACAGACTGTAACGCTGAATAGAATGTGGTGTAAGCTTCGCCTGAGCTTTTACTAGACCTCTACGTTCCAGCCAGGCTGACGCTAGTGTAGTACATTCGAGCCTTCGTCCTCAAGGACAAATTTCGTAACACAGGATGTGTTACGCCTATAATAAGTTTTCCTCAAATATTGGTGGCGATTCTGATGTACACCTCTAAAATTAAAAATCTCTAAATGTAGATTTAGACCTGTCAAACGTGTGCAAACTATTCTATATGTTTCTACATTGACAATTTAAAGCTTATTGCTATCAATTTAGAGATGTACAGAATTGGTTACGCTCTCTGAAACCGTTTTATATATCCGTATATATATTTCATTTAAACACTTTTTATTTGTTAGGTATTATAAATTATTTATATAATAATAAACATATATAAATGCTCTTATTATATTTAAATAAATGTAAGTTTATTTTTTCTATTTTAAGGTTTTGATATGTTACAATGTAAAACCATTAATTTATGTTAAAAGAACCTTTTTATGACGCTTTCTTGAAAATAATTGCCGCTGACTTCTGAGATACGGGCATTCTAGCCTTGTCTTGTCAATAAAGAATTATTATTATTACATTTAGGGTAGATTAACCTGGCCATTGTTCTCAAGTGGAGACCACGAACAGGCAGACGCAGCGTGGGATGACCTTACGAAGGAAGCCGGTAGTGGCTGGATGAGGAAGGCCGAGGCCCGATTGTTGTGGCGCTCCTTGGGAGAGGCAAGTCCAGCAGTGGATGAGTATAGGCTGCTGATGATGATGATGATAATGATGAACCTTGCCATTTGAACCACAATCCAGCCCAATTATTATCAACATTACATACTCTATACTGTGTATCTATCATGTTTTCTTATACGGAACCGTGAAGGTCCTTTATTATGACAATTGACACCAATAAGAAGATTACTTCGACGTCATTAACCGCCCTTCGGTTTCCGCCCATCAAATGACAACAATCCCACTGCGACAGTTAAAATTAAAATGGAATTATCATCTTTCACGAGATGCCTCCCAAATGTATTGTTATAAGCGCGCAAATTTGTTTATTGTTTGGGGTTACAAGAAATTAACGAACTATTTTTTTGTTTTCTTTTGTTCGCCAATGTATTTATTTATTATAAGAAACATTACAAACATATAAAATACAGTCAATATTATACATACACTTCTTAAACGCGTTTCACAAAGAATTTTAAATAATAACAAGATTACCCGATAATTATTGTTTTGCCATACATGTGATTTCTAGGAAGCATTTTTTTAGTTAAATAAATAAAAATAAGGGGTGGATCGTAACGGGGTAACAATTTAGGGTTGTATGTATTTTTGTATAAATTTTGAACAAAAACGAAACGTAAAAAATTTAACATTTAGGGGGATGAAAAATAGATGTTAGCCGATTCTCAGACCTACTATGCATCTGAAATTTCATAAAAATCGGTCGAGCCGTTCGGAGGAGTTCAATTACGCACCCCGTGACACGGTTTTTGGTTATATAAGATTAACAGAACATAAACAAGACGTAAACATACAAACAAAATGAATTAAAATACAATTTAAAAATAATTCGCACCTGAAGCTTTGGAGTACGAAAATATTATATAGACTATTATACTACGAAACTAGAGTTAGATAAATAAACTATAATATAACTCTTATATATATAAGATGTTATTAGGAACTGAAGAGTAAAACATCTTAGAGGCCGGCAACGCACTGGTGAGCCCTCTGGCTTCGCGAGTGTCCATGGGCGGCGGTGTCGCTTAGCATCAGGTGAGCCTCCTGCTCGTTTGCCCCCTGTTTTATATAAAAAAAAAACTAGAAACTTTGTTTTCAGAGCAACACAGCTCTGAAAACAAAGATTTATTGGTTTCTCTTATACAAACAATAACAATTAATATAAATTAAAAATCTTACCTGAAAACAGAAACGACACTAAATGTTCATACTCCAGTTAATTTTATAATAATAATTAAATATTAAATAATTATGTAGATTGTTTTAAATGCTGACCTAACAAATCCGTTGCTATGGCAACAGTTGTATAAAACTAAAGAGGTCCAACCTCTTTGAAGTGAGTTTCGTCGAAACTCTTTTAATATATCCTACAGGACGACATCTATTTTTTTTTTGTATGACAGAATTACTAATTTTTCTATGATACAGCACACAAAAATACTGTTTTTTATTTATCAATTGAAAATTGAAATCACATGTATGGCAAAACAACGTTTGCTGGGTCAGCTATATTATATATTTATGTGATAGCTAAAAATCCGAACAACAGACAACTTGTCGTTCGGATCATAACAATAAAATGAAAGAGGGTGGTTTTATCAGTTCACAAGGAGATAAACAAAATTGTGAGGGCAAACTTTATAGACTTATATATGTCTGTAATATCAAATTGTTATATGCTGACTGTTCAGTATGGTTATACACGATTAATTAAAACTTTTTTATATAAAACAGGGGGCAAACGGCGTGGACACTCGCAATGGCTTCACCAGTGCGTTGCCGGCCTCTAAGCTACTACGCATAGTATTACGAGATAAATTGTATTACGAGGTACGTCAAACGATTATGTATTACAGTTTATAAGTTTCAAGAATTATTTATTTATAAAGTCTAGCTAACAAGACACACATAAGAAACAAATCACATACTAACACCTAAAATGCGGCCTATATAAAAGACATACGGCGTGCATTAAGTATACAAAAAGAGAAAACGTAAAATTAATTATGAAGTTAAGAGTTACGAGTTAGAGGAAGGCCATATATCTGAGCTAAATCCTTAGAATTGGGCGGGCACATTGGCACATTAACAGACCAACGATCGGTCGCATGTCAAAATGGAAGGGAAAAAAAAGAAGTAGGTAGTCACGACGAAGGTGGGCAGACGGACGGTGGATGGACTCACAAGGGACAGACATATCTGGACTTTGAGGCTTTCACCCAAGATAGCACCTCTACTAAAAATAAAATACTGAATATGTAATTGTAAATATATAATGTAGAGTAAATAATTTTTTTTTAATTTATGTCGTATATTTTTTTACAAATTCGCGACGTTTCGCGTGCTTTACAGCGTGCGTCACGGTAGACTGAAGACAAAAGGTGTTTGTCAAAATAAGTGTCTCAGCTGCAGAGAGGTTGTGTGTTATCTGTATTCATTGCCCCGGAGTTGGTATCGACTAAAACCGGAAGGATTTGTACAGAACTGGCTCACGGTGTCCTCCATTTTCGCGGTTTGTTTTTAATTATTAGCTTTATTATTATTAAATCGACGCAGCTACACCCTAGCACATCGAATTGTTGATGTCCTATGGCACCCACAGGTGCAGAAGAACTCCAGGAACGTCCGCCACTTCTGGCTATACTTTTGGCCTCGCTCCACTTAAGTCCAAATTCTCGTAGCTTTCAAAGCTCCGGCGCCACGTTTGGGCGTCTACGGAAGCGCTTGCCATTTGGTGACCAGACAAAAGCTATATTTGGTATATATATATATACATATTATTTATAATTATAGCCTATTTGTTAAACATGGAAATTAAACAAATAATGTACTTGCCTATATAATACTAGCTGATCCGGCAAACGTTGTTTTGCCGTACATGTGATTTCAATTAATAAATAAAAAATTAGCGTTGATCGTGGAAGGGTGAAAATTTAGGATTGTATGTAGTTTTTTTATGTTGTATCATAAAAAAAATAAAAACTTTGCCTAAAAAAATAAAAAAAATATAGGCTTAACATTTAGGGGGATGAAAGATAGATGTTAGCCGATTCTTAGACCTACCCAATACGCTCACAGTTTCATGAGAATCGGTCAAGCCGTTTCAAGTTCGAACCCCGTGACAAGAGAATTGTATATATAAGATAACAAAATGGGTTTAATTCACTGAATTTTATTTATCAGATAAGTAGGACGGCGCGGAGTAAGCACTGCGAAGCCTGTCTATAATTGTAATTCTGTTCTGCTCCCCCATTACATCTGTCAAACAATTGACAGTTTTATGTCTCCCACTATCATCCCTCGATCTAATAGTACATAAATTGAGATGAATCACCACACTTGTCATTTAATAGTTTCCACCAAACAAATGTAGTTTGTAAAATTAAAAATCTATATTCCCTGTGTTCCCTTCTTATTGTTATGTTGTTAAATGGATTATCTTCAGTAGCTCCTGAGATTCAAAACTCTTTATAATATTGGTAAAGATTTCTTCTTTGGTACTATTATAAGACAGGTATATTGTCATATAGCGTTGTATATTAACAAATGGACTATCCAACGCCATTCAATTCGCACCAGTAGCTCCTGAGATTCAAAACTCTTTATAATATTGGTAAAGATTTCTTCTTTGGTACTATTACAAGACAGGTACATTGTCATATAGCGTTGTATATTAATAAATGGACTATCCAACGCAATTCAATTCGCACCGGTAGCTCCTGAGATTCAAAACTCTTCTTTATAATATTGGTAAAGATTTCTTCTTTGGTACTATAAGACAGGTATATTGTCATATAGCGTTGTATATTAATAAATGGACTATCCAACGCAATTCAATTCGCACCGGTAGCTCCTGAGATTCAAAACTCTTCTTTATAATATTGGTAAAGATTTCTTCTTTGGTACTATTACAAGACAGGTACATTGTCATATAGCGTTGTATATTAATAAATGGACTATCCAACGCAATTCAATTCGCACCAGTAGCTCCTGAGATTCAAAACTCTTCTTTATAATATTGGTAAAGATTTCTTCTTTGGTACTATTACAAGACAGGTACATTGTCATATAGCGTTGTATATTAATAAATGGACTATCCAACGCAATTCAATTCGCACCGGTAGCTCCTGAGATTCAAAACTCTTCTTTATAATATTGGTAAAGATTTCTTCTTTGGTACTATTACAAGACAGGTACATTGTCATATAGCGTTGTATATTAATAAATGGACTATCCAACGCAATTCAATTCGCACCAGTAGCTCCTGAGATTCAAAACTCTTCTTTATAATATTGGTAAAGATTTCTTCTTTGGTACTATTACAAGACAGGAATATTGTCATATAGCGTTGTATATTAATAAATGGACTATCCAACGCAATTCAATTCGTATCAGCTCCTAAGATTTAAAACACTTCTTTTATAATATTTGTATGGATTTTTCTTTGATATTATTATAAGATATATAATAAAACGTCTATTCAGTAGTTCCTAAACATGATATCTTCAGCTTTTTAGAGATCTATGACTGGCTCTGCCTATTTTCAAATTTCAGCAGCGAAGAAATAACATGAATACTGATTATATTAAAGTTTCACTTAATTGCGCTTTGGATCATTTCATGTAAGAAACATCAAATTGTTATACTTGAAGAACGATGTTAGGGTTGTCTCAGGGAAACCACCCCTTGGCAATAAAAATATTCATCCCCAAATGAATTGACTCTCAACAATAACTTTGTCGTATGAATGGTCCACAAATCTCCGAGTGTTTTAGGGAACGTTCCGCCATTAATATTAGAACTATCTTAGTTTATAAAACTAGCTGGATCTGCGGTTTCGTCCGCTTTATTTAAGAAATGCACATCGGTACGTCACGATATGTTTGACGATCAATTTGTTGTTAAAAAAATGGCCGTTCAATGAATTCCGTCTTCTATGTTGACCATAAATAAATAATATCTTCACTAATATTATAAAGAGGAAAGATTTGTATGTTTGTAATGAATAGGCTGAAAATGTACTGGGCCGATTTAAACAATTCTTTCACCAATAGAATGCTACATTCTTCCAATTTGACATAGGCTACATTTCATTTTGAAAAAAATTAGGGATCCTTGATAAAATTCGAACAATGTAACCGAAGGTGTAGAAAAATGAGTCTTAAAATGTCTTTCGTCGAATGCGCTGCCGAAACCATTAGCGATAGAACAGAATAATGTACAACAATATTGAAGAACATCATAATGTCTGTCTGTCAGTTAGTGGACTGTCTAGTGTGGTTATATGTAAATTGTCAGGAGCCTGTGTATAGTAATGTTCTGTAAGGAGTTTCGCAATCTGCACTAAAAATTACGAAGTAGGTGAGAGAGATCCCTGAGCTATACAGTCGTACCCTGACACATAAATAGTGAATACATAAGTATGGAAAGTCTGCACCAAGAGACCTAAAGTAACAAACGAAGCCCTACGGGTAGGATCAGAGGTTTAGGATGACGGGAGTATCTCAAAGTAATCGGGCAGCCTCACGATATAACACTTTGAGAGGACTCGAGAAATGAATAAGCCAAAGCAGTATTCAAATCATTTATTAAGCTGAAGATACACTTTGAATATAAATCACAAATACACACATATACAATATTTCTTATATGAGTGTATTATATCTGAATAATATAGTTGCTTTATGTTCAAAGGCTATCTATCAAAAATCTTAATTCTGCAGTAGTGAATCGTTCATTAATATATATATATTTGTATTTTATTAACATAACTATTAAACATTTAAAGAGAAACACTTTGTTAACGGATTCAGTTATGTATTTGACAAAATTTTATTATATTACGTTTCGCGTGCTTTACAGCGTGCGTGGTCACGGTAGACTACCATATTGTAGTAGTATAAGAAATAGATTATAAGACCATTATATAAACAAAATCATTAGTAATAAAGTTAGTCTTAAAGCAAGTCTTGGTGTTACTACTCCTCTCATCACACCTTACAATATAATTATTTAAATATCTTTTTAAGATAAATAGTTTAATTCATTCATTTTTTTTAAACTATACATACTAATAATTCGGTATACCATACCGTCGATTTAATCAACAATTACAAATCAAATATTTGATATGAAGGCATTAAATAATATTTGATTAATAGAATCAGGCGTTACTTTGCAGAAGTCCATAGTACAATTCTAATAGACCTATTTACTTGCAATACTCCGCGAAAAAAACCCTTCAAAGAAGCCTCTGCGAACAGCATTCACTGAGTCTCAATTAATATTATAATTAATAGAATCAGGCGTTACTTTGCAGAAGTCCATAGTACAAAACCTGTTCAGATGTCATTGAACATGGAGCAACCGCTGACACTACTCACACGCGTGTTCTAAATATTATTCAGATTTAATACACTCATATAAGAAATATTGTATATGTGTGTTTTGTGATTTATATTTAAAGTGTATCTTCAGATCAGTAAATTAGATTTGAATACGGCTTTGGCTCATTCATTTCTCGCGTCCTCTCAAAGTATTATATCGTGGTGACGCTGCCCGATTATTTTGAGATACTCCCGTCATCCTGAACCTCTGATCCTGTACGGTCCCACTTGCTCAAAACCCTAACAGACCAATCTACAAGCAATACTCCGCGAAAAACCGACAACCACGCGTCGCGAGTCTAATAGAGACTGATCCAAAAATGTAAAATAATTGATTGAATATATAGGCATTTATTGCTGATCGGCAATGATTTCAGGGTCAATGATAGCTGACTATATATACATAAAAACCGTATGTAACGGCACGTTTCGCTCCGACACCGGAGCATCATCAGGATATTACCTCTCTGAACAGCGTTCTCACTCGAGTGGTTGTGGGTTTTTCGCGGAGTATTGCTTGTAGATTGGTTTTGTATTAAATAATCGTATAACGTGAATTAAGTTCGGCGGCGTTTGTTGGAGGGATGTTCAAATAAATGAAACACACACTTTGTAGTGACAACTATCTTTAATTATCTAAAACAAGAGCTTATATTGAAACTTAAAGTAATGGTAGTGGGGTTGCGACGGCTTGAAACAATAACTTATCCTTTTTGGGTTCATGGAATGGTCAAGGGGTGACATCTTTATTATAGGGACATATCAATGCTAATTGTTAACGCATTTAGAATTGTAAGAATATGTATCTTCTAACTTATTGAACAAAAACTAAACATCTGCGTTTACTAAAATGCATTTATGGCCTACGTAAACTATTGTTGACATTATTATCTTAATATCCTCGTTAAACTGTATGTAAACCTAAGTAAGGTTTGCATTACATAACTCGTGGATAAAAAAGGTTTTATATAAATTATAAATGAAGAAAATTAAAAGTGAAATTGACTGAAAAACTGACCCTCGGTTCTGACCGCTAAAAGTCGAATTAGCTTTTGGCATACAACAAATTTGTTTCGTTATGTTTTCTTACAATAAAATTAAGCGAATATTTCAACTGACATAGTGAACTTTTCGTGTCCCTGTTGAAGTTAAGCTTTGATCAAGTAATGCTGGCGATTTGTTACATCGAGGGGTGCCAATCATAAATTATTTTTATGACAGACGACGTCATGAGCCTTTTAACCGATTGCTGGGGAGAGATCTCAATTTATTAAACTTACTGAGACGTTTCCATTTCATTTTCTTCAAGTTTTGTTATAGGACAAACGGGCAGGAGGCACACCTCGGAAGCGATCACTCCGCCCATGTAGCGGAGAACTCGTTCGAATTAAAATATTTAACTTATTTTAATCAATGTAAAATTCGTTTTTTTAAATAGGGGGCAAACGATGCCTAAGCGGGAACAACCGCAGCCCATAAACACCTATTTATGATTGCGTTGCCGGCCCTTAAGTACGCTCTCTTTTTAAAGAATTCGAGGTCATTTTAAGAATTAAGTGTACATGATTGTGATTAAAAAAAACTTCAGAGGAACTTTGTCGTACACGATGTGGAACCGGCTGCCAATAGAGGTATTTCTGAACAAATTAGGGCCTTCAAGAAAGGATCTCAAAGGCCGGCAACTCAGACATCAGGTCTCCGTGCGGTTTGGTCTCTATTTTATAAAAAAAGTCTCTTATAGTTTGATGCAGTTAATCGGTTGCTAGGAAACTGTTTAAAAAATGCGAAACACTATAAATTCTTTTTGATAAACCAATAACTCAAAAATATCTTTGCCAACTCTTCGGCTTGATAAATAAAATTGTATAAATAAATAGCAGCAGATCATATTGCAGCAAAAATCTTAACAGTTGCGGGCATCGAACCAGGGACCGTCTGCCTGCAGTCCACCTGGTGGCTTTTGCTCCAAGAAATATGATCACTACCACAGATCACGAATGAGGCTCGACCTGTGGTGTCCATGCACGTGCTGAAGCGGTAGAAGCTTCAACGATCCAGGTGGTGTTACAAAAATAATGAGCCTCACAAAATCATAAGCCGCCCATGGACACTACCGTAGGGCTAAAATGTGTTGGCGGCTCTTTAAAAAGCATTTCAACCCATACATACAGTATCCGTCGGTTAATTATTACATTCATTATTCAAGAGTTAAATTCATCATCAAAAATAATACAGCGTGACCACAGACTAAGATTCTGCTAAAAAAAAGACATTTATTTCACCCATAGAACGTAGTCTGAGTCAATTTAAGCACCCACGTTGAATAATACGAAACATTTGTGAACACTGACAATTTAACTTCGCAGTCTCTAGGCCGAAGCGCGAAAACACCCACCAGCTTATCGCCATAATACAACGGGCCAAATTCATGTATGAAACAGTCCTCGTAATCCGACATATCGACACAGATCAAACTGTTATCTATTTGCACACCGAAGCTTTCATAACACCTATTGTCACTTGTCAATTTCAGCGGGAACCTGTCAAAGTCATTGATCAAGTACACGCGGCGGTCCATCGTCGCGACCGTCTTCCAAATGCTCGCTTCCACGTCCACCACAGGCCGTTCATCGAACGTCGACGACCGGACTGGAGATTCTATGTTGAATTTCGCGACCGCTATATCGTATAATGGCACTGTGTTATTCGGATTGTATTTCTCATGAATACGCCAGTAGAGTATCGGGTAGGACGTGCTTATGTTACGCGCGAAATCGTGGAGTAACAGCACTCTGTGGGTCGCGCCATTTTGCCGACAATGCGCGGAAGTTACCACCCATTTGACAAGTACAACACTTGCGAAACATGCAAACGACCATGTTGATGAAGAGTTTCGTGCTATCGCGGCTACGTAGGGGAATCGTTCGGAAACTGCAACGGAATTGTTCTCGTTCAACGCGATCACGGCGATTGATTTCGCCACATGATAGACGCCAGAGCCAGGGTAAAAGTCGCGTTTTCGCTCCTCGACTGTGATTTCAGTGGCGAACTTCACCATTACACATACAACCATTATTGCGACCAGAACTACTGATGTTAAGATAATACACGCCACCTTCATAGCCATTTGGATAATTTTGTAAATTTTAAAATGTCAGTCAAAGAGTAGAGTGACAGTCAATGCTGTCATTTGCAAAAAACGCCACAGATTAAATACGAAATTACACTTTTTTTATAAAATTGGCGCCAAATTTGCTGAAGTCTCATCTGACGTTTAAAATGTATTGTTACATTTAAAGAAAAAGACGGAACGGAACGGATTTAAGTTAGGTATTTTGGCAAAATTGAAATATATTTTACATTATTTACAGTTTTTTCCGACGTTTCGCGTACTTTACAGCGTTCATAAAGTGTTTTTCTTTAAATTAGTAACAGTTATGTTAATAAAAATAATGTTACAGCACCGATTTGGTTACAAATTGAAATATATAATTTACTTTTGTTTTTACCGTTCTGAAATTCTATTACCGAGACTTGGCTTTCCGTCACTAGTTTTGTATCTCATGAATCATAGTATTTGAATCGTTCAGAGAGTTGTAATAGATCAATTTACTATCAATACTTTGGAAAAAGGCAAACGTATGCTGTTCGTAGAGGCAACATCCTGATACTCCAACACATGTCGATGCGAAACTCGCTAGTGTTTGCGGATTTTCATGGAATACTTTTTGTTAGTAAATTGGTTTATTAAAATTTTATAAAATGGACTTATGCAAACGCCTGATTCAATTAATTCTTAAAGAGACTGTTGCCGTTACAAACGTAAACAATTAACCGTATTTTTTTCTGGTATGGCAATATACATCTCAAAAACCGTTGATAGACGGTTGAAGTTATAGATTTGATGTAATCTGTAGCACCTATAATGAAAATACCAGGAACAGAATAAAATAGACTTTTTTAAAATACTATGCAAATATATATCTGTTTAATTGGTTTTATAATAAGCAATTATACTTGCACCTTCAATTGCCTGTAAGTTTTAGGTAGGCGACAATATTCTTCTAGTTCATAAAATAGTTATACAGCTATTATTATAAACTAGCTGACCTGGCGAACTTCGTACCGCCTTAGCGTAGCTTTGATGCACTATTTTATTTTGTATTATACGTTTTTTATAACGTTATTTTATTTTAGCTTTTTATCGAAGTAGTAAATACACATATATCCGTGCCAAGTTACATCTTTCTAATACTAACCGTTTCGACGCTAGTATGAGAACTTACGTAGACTGCGGAACTCTAATAAAAGTAGCCTAAGTGACTCCTTATTACATCAGCTACCAATCAAAAAACGGCTCGTCAAAATCGGTCCAGCCATTCCAGAGATTAGCCGGAACAAACAGACAGACAGACAGACAAAAATTTTAAAAAACGTCTTTTTGGTGTGTGTATCGTATAAATATTCATATGGATGTAGTAAAACATGGTTATTTCAATAATCAGACACTCCAATTTTATATATTAATATAGATTTAAATGTTTTGTTGATTAATATCAAATTGATGATTATCAAATTGTTTATATAATCGTAATTTCTAGTAACAAAAGATTTTTTTATTTTAACTTAACCGTAGCCAAAGCTAAACTATACAATTCCAAACGACCAATTGTTAAAAACTATGTTAAGAATTATGTAAATATATTTATTTAATAATAGCAATATGTATCGAAAACATATAAAGTTGAATTTTAAGACTAAATATATTATAACAAACGCCGAAATAATACGATACTTGTAAATATATTCTTTTAATCACACACTCACAATTAGTATTACTGACTTAGGACAGAGTTTCGCTCTAAGGAGTTAACAGTATATTCAAAATTACACAATGATTTTTGGGACTTTTATACATGGCATCTATGCTGGCAGCGGTAAAAACGGGAGGGAGAACTGGCAGGTCACGTGACAAGAGGAAGAGTCGTTGATGTTCTCTGCGCGGCTTGGCTTTGGCTTTGGCTGCTTGTGGGCACTGCTTTTACCCAGGCTTGGTATTGGCGTTGCACACATTTATTGCAGCTTGTTACAATATATTAATAATTGCAAAGCTACGGAATAGAACGTTTTAAGATCAAAATGTAAATGGCAAATGAGTACTTATTGTAATTTTGTTAATAAAAATTTAAAAATTTTGTGTTTCAATTTAGCTAGATCAGTGTTTTTCAACCTTTTGCATGATGCGACCCCCTTGGTATAAAAAAATATTTCGCGATCCCCCCTTGACCTTCGGTTTTTTATCATGTATGTAGGTGTATGTTACAGTATTACCATTAACAATATTAATTGTCTTTAATTTTGTTTTTTTTTTACTAAAGTACCCATTTTTTTTTCGACCTCTGGCGACCCCCCTACAGAAGCTTCGCGAACCCCAGGGGGTCGCGACCCACAGGTTGAAAACCAATGAGCTAGATATTCGACGGCCCGGGGAAAACCTCGCCCGGGGGTAGGCCATTAGGTTTAATAATAAAAAACGACCAATTTATTACCAACACTTATGAAGCCTTTTACTTCTCAAGTCATTAGTTAAGTTGCTAACAATATTATATTAATACAATGATCTTAGAACAGAAACATACGTCAAACAATAAACATACAATGTTGAAGAGTTCTGTATGAAGGCAGTAATCTGCGGAGCTACGGGTGCGAATTGAATTGCGTTGGATAGTCCATTTATCAATATACAACGCTACGAGGGCGGCACTGAAAATTTCGAGAATCGAGGATATGACACAACATTACTATTTAAAAATGTATTTATTGCTTTTCGAAGTATTCTCCGCGAAATTTGACACATTTTTCCATACGATGGAACCAATAATTGAAGCAAGCATTCCATTCGGAAGTTGGGGTCTTCAAAATGGCCGTTTAGTAGGCGTCCACAGCTTCTTCAGGTGATGAAAATCTCTGACCACGCAATTTATTCTTTATTTTAGGGAAGTATAGAAATCATTAGGGCTTAGGTCGGGGCTGTACGGCGGATGGTCTAATAATTCTATTTTGCTCCAAAAACTCTTTTGTTCTGTACGCGGTGTGAGAACTCGCATTGTCGTAATCAAGGATGATGCGGCGGTTGCAGTTCTCTCTACGGAGTTCAGAAACGACCAGTGGCAAACAAATGCTAGCATACCATTCTGCATTAACCGTTCTTTGTCCCTCAAGAGCAATAGTTGCAACATGGCCGGTTTTGGAGACAAACGTTGCCACCATTTCTTTTGCAACGTTCCGTGAGCGAACAATTTTTGTTGGCTTTAATTTATTTTCGAACACCCAAACTCGTGACTGGTTTTTTGTTTCGGGTTCGTACGCATAAATCCAGGATTCGTCACCTGATACGATGTTGTATACAGCATTTGAGGATCCTGCGTGGAATCTTTCGAGAGTTCTGACGCACCAAGTAACGCGAGCCGCTTTTTGTTCTTCACGGAGCGAATGCGGTATCCATCGGGAAAACAACTTTTTAACACCCAATTGTTCATGCAAGATTATTTGTATTTGACTCATGCCAATGTATAAAGTTGCCTGAATTTCGCGGTATGTCACATGTCGATCTTCCTCAATCAACTTACGCACAGCATCAACGTTTTCTTGGGTGACTGCAGTTTTTGGACGACCTTGACGGGGATCATCACCGAGCTTGACACGTCCACGTTGAAATTCAGCAAACCAGCGATAAATTGTGCTTTTGGATGGGACTTCATCACCAAATGCAGAAAGCATCCGATCAACACACTATTTTTGTGTTAAACAACTTCTAAAGTCATAATAAATCATCGCTCTTGAATTTCCTCGAGTCAATTCCATTTTCTCAACGACTAAACAAGTTTGACAAGACCCCGTGAAAAGACCGCGAATCTTTTTTTAAATAAATAAATGGTATTAGATTTTTAAAACCAAGGAGTTTTCAATAAAAAAGATTTTAACATGACAGGAACAGTGGAAATATTCCATTCTTAAAACTTTCAGTGCAGCCCTCGTATATGACAATATACCTGTCTTATAATAGTACCAAAGAAGAAATCTTTACCAATATTATAAAGAATAGTTTTGAATATCAGGAGCTACTGGTGCGAATTGCGTTCGATAAGCCATTTATTAAAGCTTTATAAAGCTCACATCTCGTTACCACCAATAAAATCAAATGCAACCGCAGAGAGCAGCTAGTTTTATCATAACGATATTTTAATAATACGAAAAAAGGAATTCTTTATTGTTAGATAAGAAAAATATAGCAATATTAAAAAGCTAAAGCTGTGAGAAACTAATAATAATAATAGCCTTTATTCGCTGACCTTTACAAAGTTAATAACTTAAATAATATACTTATCCAACTAAGTATATAAAACTTATTTCGCTGCTATCAATAAAAATGAAGCAGTCATGTTTTAGCGTATGAGGTTTCCTCGATGAATGGAAATCACAAAAAAATTCAAACTCTATAAAACACATCCACACAAAACGAAAGCTATTTATAACTTGTAAGAGCTTATAAAGGTTAAGCATACTTATCAATTCATAACTATCACCCAAAGCTAACATACTACGAACACAGATGCTGTGCGTAGCGAGTATTAAATATATATTGATTCATATTTTGTATCTCTATAGAGATAAATTGTGGTCGGTTAGTCGGCCAGGAAAATAATCATTCATTCAATTATTCATCAATGGCGATTTATAACAGGAAAAACTGGCTGAATCACAGATAATTCATATAAAATATATTACAACCTCTTTGGGTAAACAAATGTACTAAAATTGTGTAATGTGTATTAAACAAATAAAATATTGTATGAACGCGTCCAAATTATGTCTGTTAACATATAAGTTTTACGTATCCGAGGTCAGAAAGATCGTATTTAGGTTAATATTCTGTTTATGCAGTAGATTATAAATCTAAACATTTGACATATTTTCATTATGCAAAAGTTAGGCAAGCAGCACACATTTCATCGCTTAAAATGGTTTATTCTTCGCGAAATATTCGATTCAGTTCTTCTGAAACATTGCCCTGGCTCAAGAAATAATAGAGTAAAAATATAGATGAGTCAGCTTGGTTTGTGAATTGCGCGAAATCGGCTCTTAAAGCTGAAAGATGATTCAGATCCGACAAAAATCAATACTTCAAGCCCAACTTACAACTGTCATTAAAACCAAACGACGCCACGGTTGTATAATACTTTTTTATGTAAATATAGGTTTGGGATATATATCGTCGTAAACTTCATTAAAACTATGTTAATTATCCGTAAAGTCTATTAATAGCGAGGGAAATTTCAATTAATTAGACATGAAGATAGCTTCAAGTGACGTTTGACTAATATCACGCCAGGGGGAGCAGTGTGCTCGTGATGTTGTTACACACAGAAGGGCGTGTGAGTGCTTGTGCTAAAAATTAAGTGTTAAGTGGTAAAAAAGTGTTTAAAAACAACAAAAACGGTGAGTAATTAGAGATAATAGGTCAGTTTATGTTGTGATATAATTTCGATTATGAAAACTTGATAGTTTTCCAATACGAAAAGAGAATCCATACATCTGTCTGATCAGATGTATAACCCGGCCAAATTGAGGTCGGCTCATTAGCGTTGGCGCTCCACATGTTCCCGCTTCACTTGATTTGGTCGGGTTATATTCCCGCCATCTTGGCCGAGCTTTCAGGACTCCGTACAAATAAAAATATCGATCGAAAATTTAACACTTTTTGATTTCTTAAGTAACAAGATGTAAATAGCAATTGTAGCAATAAATCAATTACAATACATTGCAGAACCTTCGTTTTCATGGAACTAAAAAGCAATTTCAATCGTTATTAGTTAATTGTTGTCAATTATCGATAAGAGCAGTGATTCAAATTTGGGCATAAGATGTATCGATCCGTGCTTCGAAATGCGTTAAGTATTTTAGCATTGAATGAATGTAAAAACAACCAAGTTTCCATTGGCCTTGTAGCACCTACATATACCCATATAGAAATGACATCAGAATTCTTAAATAGATCTATCATCCATAGATAAATCAGCATATTGACTTATTTCTATGAAATCACCAGTTTTTAAATAAAAGGTCCACAGAACTAAATAAATCCATCTTGTAGCTGTGTACAAATTAAATGCACATATGTATACTATAAATACCATCTTGGGATGATTTGATTCAGTATCATTTAATGTATTGGTGGTTAATCAGAAATATATGATGTTTAATTTTCATTTAAGAGCATTAGTGTCCAAGTTCATGCACAGAGTTGACACTATTTATTCTGTTGCCATCTTACTGAGGGAATGTATTACAACATTTAATCAAATCAATAGAAGTAGTAGTTCTTAGGTATGCTGCATGCTCTTATGTGTAGATATAATCATTTAATTATTTAGATGTATGAATTATAGCGCTTCTACTATATTCTTCACACAGGAAACTAAGATTTCCCTTGATTTTCTCTACCATAATCATATTATATCACATATAGTAGTTATAGAGTAGTATCCTCATTTTTAAATTATCAGGTTTCCTTTAATAAACATAGAATCCAAAGCAAGGAAAACTGCATCAGTTTCATATAATATATCATATCATTGTATGGGTTAATTAACTTATACCAAATATTCTTGAATAAGCTATTAGAAATAATAACTTAAAACTTAATAGACTGTGTTAATGTTTGTTACAATTCAAAGTAATGTAGAATTTTCGATATACTACTAATTAATGTTTTACATCAATTGTCATGTTAATTACATTTAATTTAAATAAATGAAATAATGCATTACTTGTGTTGATAAACTTTGTATGTATAAGTTTTATAATACTAAAGGTATAATTACAAGTCTCATTTCAAAAACAATAATTTTTTAACAACAAACTCTGCCACTCTTTTCGATATGTTTTTTAATTGTTAGATGGGGCTACTCTATTACATCAACAATTATCTACATCTTAATCACATAAAACCAAGGAAAATATGCTCTTAGTGGGGTCTAGGGTTTTTTGGTTCTTTTTTAATTTATATTTGACATTAACAAGTTCAGTTCACAAAATTTCTGAGGTTGATTGGTCAATATCTCCCGTCCAATGCATTATTGCTTTTTTGTTTTAGATTCATTTTCAAATCTTTAATTCTAATATCAGAATTCAAATGCCCTTTAAATGCGATAAGTGTTTAGTTTATAATGCACCACAATGACAATGACCTATTTTATATTGTATTTTACTAGAGATTTTTGTGGCATGTTTTAAGTTAATATAACAATCACTATTTACAGCTTGTAACAGAGTTTATATAGGAAGTTATATATGATAATTTTTAGAAATGTATTTATTTTAAAGCTTTAATAATCATTAACTATATAAACTACGTTAGGTTAAAGCTTATACTAGGAATCTTTACTGATATTTTAATAATTAATACAACATGACATTTTAAAAAAAGTAGACAAAAATATGTTGTTTAAATATGATATTGGTTATTTCTAAATAGAAATATATAAAAATCTTATTAAAGACAAGCTGAGGTCAATGTTAAAAGAGATGTTTAAAGTAAAATGCGTAAATTATTTATAATACTTAATAATAGATATATAGAAGAAATTAAGCCCAGCTTAATAAGGGTTTACAGATATCTCGATCACTATATTAATGATTTAATTTAATTTTTTGATTATTAAATTAAAAAATTAAAAATATTTGTTATGCCAAGTGAATGATTACTGATATTTTTGCAGCCAAGATGTTAAAATTAGACCACATTACGAAGACTTTGCAAGTAAAGCAAATGTAATTTTATCCTTAAATTCTCTCTAGGATCATTTTTATTGCCATGTTCTTAGTAAAAAATTGTTTTTGTGCAGTTTGTGTGATTATCACTATATTTGTTTTGTCTCGTTTTCACGCGTTTGATGGGCGTTGGAAAGTAAAGGAGCAATGTATGTTTGTCAGCGCGGGTGGAAATGTTTGGATCACCGGAAGCTGATGTAACTATATATAATATGTAGGACGGCGTTTTACAGCCCACGCGAATAGTAAGTAGAGCTTTGGTGAGATTCACCGGTATTGTTCTGATTTGTTTTGGGACTGGTGTGAATTGAATTGTGTTGGTTTAGAGCAGTGTTTTTCAACCTTTTTCATGATGCGACCCCCCTGGTATAAAAAAATATTACGCGACCCCCCTGGTCTAAAAAAATATTTCGCGACCCCCCTTGACCTTCGGTTTTTTATCATGTATGTAGGTGTATGTTACAGTATTACCATTAACAATATTAATTGTCTTTAATTTTGTTTTTTTTTCTAAAGTACCCATTTTTTTCGACCTCTGGCGACCCCCCTACAGAAGCTCCGCGACTCTCCTGGGGGTCGCGACCCACAGGTTGAAAAACAAGGGTTTAGAGGATAAGTCTATAAGTAATGAAATTTAAGATGTAACTATTGGCATACATTAATCAGATGCCAAAAGAGGTATTTCCGAAGGAATACGACTTAGGGAACTTCAAGAAAAGAGCGTATAGGCATTAGAGGCCGGCAGCGCACTGGTGAGCCCTCTGGCTTCGCGAGTGTCCATGGGCGGCGGTGTCGCTTATTATCAGGTGAGCCTCCTTCTCGTTTGTCCTGTTTTTGTATATTAAAATAATGTTTTAAGCAATCCTGTTATAATAGTGGTTAGATGATAAATAAATTCCGTTTTGTTTACTTGTAATGAGAGCGAATCGTCCTTCCGAGAATTAACGGTGGTAACCTGTCGACTCAGCGTCGTGATTAGACGAAACTATGATAATGTTTTTATTAACACCAGAATCATATATATATATATATATATATATATATATATATATATATATATGATTATGGTGTTAATAATATGTATATATATATATATATATATATATATATACATTTTGAGCATTCATTTAAATAGAAAAAAAAAACAGTTTATTTAAACATGAGATTCTTGTAATATTGTCTCTTATTAATAACTATTACTCATTTGAAGAAAAACACTTTAACGGATTAAGTTGTGTATTTTACAAACTTTAACTTTACAGCTATACGCTCACAAAGTTTGATGAGAATCGGTCAAGCGGTTTCCGAGGAGTTAATGCTCGAACCCCGTGACACGAGAATTTTATATATTAGATAGTGTCAAACGGGAAGGAGGCTCATCTGATGTAAAGTGTTACCGCCGTCCGTGGTTCTCGCAGTGCCAGACGCCTCACAAGTGCGTCGCCGGCCTTAAGATGCCTATACGCGCTTTTCTTGACGGTGCCTAAGTCGTATTTGTTCGGAAATACCTCTTTTGGCAGCAATTACAATTATTTTATTGGTTTAGACCCGCTCTAGAGGGTAACAATGCATGTTTGAGGAGGAGTAATAATAGACCAATCTACAAACAATACTTTGCGTAAAAACACACAATCACTCGACGCACGTTTCGCTCCGACACCGGTGCATCATCAGGATATTGCCTCTACGAACAGCGTTCGATGAGTCTTGTTGTTCTTGTGAAGTTGTTCTTTCTACAGAGAAATTATTCTTAACGTCAAAAATGTCGTAAAAGCCACACAGTAGATTAAATTCGTTTAAAATGTTGAACCACAGTTAGATAATGGACGATCGTGCGGCTTAAATGATTCATTTACAGTGTATCATGGCCGTTTGATTGATCTTGAAAACGAGTTCTAGGAGAAAAAAGTTAAAGACGGTATTTAAGTCAAACATTACCCAACTTTGTGTTTCGCGCAAGGCCGTTTAAAGGTAGAATACGCGCAGGAATTATCCCATTTTAATAATATTTAGTAGGTATAGTCTACGTCGATAAATGGACTTTTCAACGCAATTTAATTAGCACCAGTAGCTCCTGAGATTCAAAACTCTTCTTTATAATATTGGTAGAGATATCTTCTTTGGTACTATTATAAGATAGGTATATTGTCATATAGCGTTGTATATTAATAAATGGACTATCCAACGCAATTCAATTCGCACCAGTAGCTCCTGAGATTCAAAACTCTTTATAATATTGGTAAAGATTTCTTCTTTGGTACTATTATAAGACAGGTATATTGTCATATAGCGTTGTATATTAATAAATGGACTATCCAACGCAATTCAATTCGCACCAGTAGCTCCTGAGATTCAAAACTCTTCTTTATAATATTGGTAAAGATATCTTCTTTGGTACTATTACGAGACAGGTATATTGTCATATAGCGTTGTATATTAATAAATGGACTATCCAACGTAATTCAATTCGCACCAGTAGCTGCTGAGATTCAAAACTCTTCTTTATAATATTGGTAAAGATTTCTTCTTTGGTACTATCATAAGACAGGTATATTGTCATATAGCGTTGTATATTAATAAATGGACTATCCAACGCAATTCAATTCGCACCAGTAGCTCCTGAGATTCAAAACTCTTCAGTTTTAAAATATCTTTATAGAAGGGCATTTGTACGTAGGGTCTCAGCTACTGAAAGTATGTCGTAGGCGCGCCCACTTAGGGTTTGGAAAGTTGTTTTCGAAAGACAAAACTTTATTACTATATCAAATTAAACCTGTCGTATTATAGGGACATAATTGACACGGTTAAGCATTGAAGCTTTTGTTATGGGTGATATACAAATTAGAAACATACTATTTACATCTTCAAACGGACATTTAAGAGCTACATATTTTGTTTATTTAATACTTTATTACACATAAACATAGGTTTAGCTATATTAAGAATATACATAATGGGCGTCCTTATCGCTACTAAGCGATCTCTTCCAGGCATAGCATATCACATTGGTAATGATTTCTTCTTCGGTACTATTATAAGATTAAGTGTGTTTATATATTCATATAGCGCTGAATAGGACTAGCAACGCAATTCATTTCGCAGCTAGTTCAAACTAAAATACATTTCTAGATGATTTACGAACGAAATGAGAGCGTTTCATTCATAACTAGATGATCTTTGCGTATTTAGAAATCACTTTGATTTCTCACCTGAGTAGACACCTTCAAGGGACCGATCAACGATTGTGCAAAGTATTTCTGTGGTCTGGGTGTTATTTATATGTTAAAAGTATATGTTTATTTGTGTTAGTAGCCACAAGACAGGCTATAAATGTATAAGGCAAGAAAAAATGTTATTTAATATATAAAAAACTCGTGTCATAGTTCTTTTTATTAAAAAAACACCTTTTTGACGAAATATTTTATAATTACAATTACAATAACTTAAAATCACTATTTTTACGACTGATTACTTTTATATAGACTAACAGAAATTCCGCGTCGCGAGTCTAATAGAGACTGATCCATAAATGTAAAGTAATTGATTGAATATATATATATATATATATATATATATATATATTGCTGATCGACAATATATATAACAGTTCCCAGAAACGGCTTGACCGATTCTCATGAAACTTTGTAAGCGTATTGAGTAGATCTGACAATCGGCTAACGTCTTATTAATCCCCTATTATTTTTTATTTTATTTTAAATTTTTCTATGATACAACATACAAAAATACAATCGACCCTAAATTGTTACCCCCCTACAATCGACCCGTATTTATTTATTAATTATAAACTAATTCTTTCAATGAGATTTTTATTATTATTACGTCATGAATTAATTTTTATTTTTATTTATTTATTTAAATGTTTAACAACAGGCATTTGCTATATACATTATTAAATTAGGCTAAAGCTTATACTAAGAACATCTATACTTATAGTACACCTTAATAGTTAACACAACATGCTTTTAAAAAAAAAGTAGACAAAAACTATGTTGTTTAAATTTGAAACAATAATAAAATAAGAAAAGACATACAATAGAAAGCGGTGGTCAACGCAGAAAGCGATATTTAAACTGTACTGGTTAACTTATTTACATTAAAACAATCTGATTAATTTACTCTCAATTTTCACTTCTATACGATCAACCGCTAGTTTTCAATGTAAGTAGGTAATATATGCCAAATAATATTGCTATAAAACACATGTATGGCAAAAGAACGTTTGCGGGGTCCGTTAGTAATAATAGAACGCAAGGTCAAAAATACCTCGGAGATAACCGTATTTCATATATATTATATTACTAGCTGACCCGGCGAACTTCGTACCGCCTTAGCGTAGCTTTGATGCACTATTTTATATTGTATAGTTGACCTATCTTATTTCGTATTATAAGAGTGGAAGAGATAGAAATAAGCCACGACTCTCTCACTCTCTCTCATGACGTTGACATTCGTTACGCGCGTTTTTTAAAAATATGCAATATTAAACGTATATTTTTCAATATTCCTGAAAGATTTTCTTAATATTTTTTTCTGTAAGAACCATCCTCGGACTTCCACAAACATTTAAAAAAAAGAATTATCGAAAACGTTTCAGCCATTCAGACGCGATGCCGTGACAACGCGAAACGGGTTTCATTTTTATATATATAGATTATTATAACTGAACTGTAATAATCCATTACAATTTACTTAGTAATATGTATCCGTTTGGCAAGTTGCTATAGTATCCAAAAACTATTACTCATTTAAAGAAAAACACTTTGTTAACGGATAAAATTATGTATTTTTACGGTTTAACGGTCTACCGTGACCACGAACGCCGTAAAGCACGCGTAACGTCGGAAAATTTTAAAATAATGTGATATTATACTTAAATTTTGTGATAAATACATAACTTAATCCGTTAACAAAGTGTTTTTCTTTAAGTGATGTAAATTGAATTATTATCCTGTATTTATTCAGCTAATAAATGAATCATGCAATGAAGTTATGAACTGTTTAGGTGTGCGGATTTTTATCGATCTACCCGCACATAAGTATTTTATATATTATTTGTATAATTGTCTGTATTTTAGACTAATAACTCTAAAAGTGTCTTAGAATTATTAGTCTAAAAGTAATAGATTCTAAAATGCTTTGAGTAGCAACCCATATATAAATCCATATATTCAATCTTAGAAGTGGTGTCAAAACAATGTCTTCAAAGTTATGTAAGCGGCTCCGCAGTGGCGGCAGACGGCGCCCGACGTCTGGGCGCCGCCCGCCTTCCAGCCGCCCAAAGCTCCCGGGTTCTCTGATTGATGGTTAAAGATGAAATTTTCTTGTTATAAACAAATTTTAGTAATAGTTTTACAAATCGTCCCAAGAGGTAGTTGTATTAAATGGAAATTGTTTATGTTTCGTTCGGTTAGAGATATTAAAATAGGATTTATTAATATATCTATCAACACTGCCGATTTGAGGGTAACGAGCGCCTAGAGTTGTAATTATAGATTCCAAATATTGTCTCTTATTAACTTAACTGTTACCGATTTAAAGAAAAACACTTTATTAACGGATTTAAGTTATGTATTTTTGGCAAATTTGAATTTTTTAAATCTTTTGTCGTCGGTCTACCGTGACCACGCACCCTGTAAAGCACGCGAAACTTAAAATAATGTAAATATATTTAAATTTGGCAAGAATACATAACTTAAATCCGTTATTAAAGTGTTTTTCTTTATATGATACTCGCCTCAGGCACGCAGCAGTATTAATTGTGGTCTCAATTACTCTTTCGTCTCTGATGGATTGCGTAATAAAGATTTTATTAGAAATTAATGAAAATAGTGTTTGTAATTTTGTATTTGAGTGTTGAAGTTATCGTAGATGTAGGCACTAATAACGAATTTTTAAATGTTCAAGTAATGATAACCTACTGTTTCGATTTTGAATTACGTGAATAAATGAATTTAAGATGATGTGAGTGTGTATGTCACTGAACTTGTCTCAAACGACTGGATCGATTTTGATGAAATTGTTTGTGTGTGTTCAAGGGGATCTGGGAATGGTTTAGATTCACAATTTTGTCCGCTGGACAATGTTTTTTTAATTTATTAATACTTGTTGACTTTGGAATGTCTTACATTGGATCCGACAGACGGCGCTACCATCGCAGTGTCAAATTTTAAATAATATTCAAATAATTAATTGAAAATTGTAATCACATGTATGGCAAAACAACGTTTGCCGGATCGGCTAGTAATATATATGAAGAGAACCTCTTTATTTTAAACATTTATTATTTAAGACAGACACACGTCAATCGTGAGTTTTCAATGTTTCTGTAAAATAATGTATTTAATTTTAATTTGTTTAAAATAATATTTTGTTTCCTTTCAGGTCAGTTAGTTTTTTTATTTATTGGAAATAGTGTATAATTTATTATAAAATAAATGTATTATCTTTCAGAAAGACAAACAATCCAGCCTTTATATTATTTACAAACTTTATTATGTATATTGATTAAGAACTCGTGGAGATTAAGAACTTTAGGGTGTATTTCTTAAACGGTAAAAGGTACCCTATGAATGAGGCTGTATTTCATTAAAATTTGATATGTATTACTGTTAGAATATATAATGAGACTCGCAAACAACGTGAGAATAACTACTATAACTTTTGAGATAATTTGACAAGTCTCACGTGGACAATTTACAAGAGATTTGCCAATTGACATATGAGTAACATTGACCTGTCTTGTTTCAGAGATTGAAATGTGAAGTTTGAACACCCAAAGTGCCTTAACAAGTGTTTGTAACGAGACGAACGAGCGAACGATAACGAAGCGGTGAGTCAATGATGCGTTTAAACACTTAGTTAATATTAATATTGTCTTTAATTAATAATAATAAAACTTTATTTCTGAACAGAGATCCATATAGGTTAATATTTTAGTAGCAATTCAGATTTAGGTGCTATGATAGTTATGATAAGACTAATAAAAAAACTAAGGTTAGGGCATGAATGGAACGCCTTTTTAACGTTATTAACATAACTATTACTCATTTAAAGAAAAACAATTTATTAACGGATTATTTAAGTTATGTATTTTTGCAAAATAATAATAATATTTTTTCCGAGGTTTTGCGTGCTTTACATCGTGCGTGATCACGGTAGACTGAATACCAAAGGTGTTCATATTGATTAAATAGATTTTGCTCTGATTTATTGTAACTAGCTGATAATAGAATTCAGTTCCCAGATGATTTTAAACAATAACTCCTATTTAGATAATATTTAAGTTGTACAATTTCATAATTTTGTGGTGGAAGGAGCAAAGATCCTGTTGCTGCGCGGTTTTTAACCGGCAGGAGGCTCATTTCAGATATATACATGCGTTCGCCTTATTGTGAAATATATCAAACGATTTTTTATCCATTCGAATAATTTATCTCTACGCAGGGTTAAGACAACCCTCTTATAGTTTTAAGGGAAGTCGATCCCCCACGGCGTTCGCAAGGAAATGCTTTTACTTGAGAAATAGCCGTCGTTTTAAAAAGAAGCTTTTGCTATATATAAGACAGACCGTGGTGAACCCAAAGCTGTGTTATAACTGATAAATATCAAAGCTCTCGACGCAGAATCTCAAAAAACTAAAAGTCAAATTACTAAAAATGTATGTGATGCCTTTGAACCTTTTGAGCGACACACCCCGGCTTCGCACGGGTGCAATGCTGATACTAAATACACTACAGAAAAATGAACGCGTCCGATCGCTGCTAAATACAAAGTGTGTGTAAAATCTGTAATATCTTCGAAAATATTCACTTAAATCATACGGTGTAAAGGGCCATATAGATCTATATTAAATGAACAATGTCTTCAAGATATTTAATTGGTTAAGGATTAATGCTGTATTGGTGAAAATCGCTTCGAAAATTAGCCATTATTTGTCGTAAAAAGTAAATGACAAAAAACTTCTTGTGGGTTATCCATGAGAGATAGACATATAACATCACGGACTTTTCTGTAGACCTTTTCGATGTGTACAATACTTAGTACATTGTTTTGATAACACTCAAAAATAACAGTACTTCTCTACATTTAATGGATGTTATTATACATAAACCTGCCTCTTGAATCACTCTATCTATTAAAAAAATCCGTTGCGTAGTTTCAAAGATTTAAGCATACAAAGGGACAGAGAAAGCGATATGTACTATTTTGGATGAGTTTTTAGATACAGTAAGGGTAATATTGTCTTTTATTAACATAAATGTTACTCATTTAAAGAAAAACCCTTGCTTGTGGTCACGGTACTCTACCATGACCACGCGCGCTGTAAAGCACGCGAAACGTCGGAAAAATTTAACATAATGTAATTATATTTAATTTTTTACGAAAATACAAAAAAAAAAAACTTAAATTCATTAAAAAACTGACGTTCTCTACAATAAGGGTGTTTGCAAAACGACTTAGGGAGCTCTGAGTGAAGAGCGTGTCTCAAAGCTGGCATTTTTAGTGCCCATGGGCGGTGGTAACAGGCCAGAATTTTACAAAATACTGTACTGCAGTAGACTCTGCGGTGGAGGTATTAACCTTCCCATTTTATTCTATCCTAAACTCTTGGACCACATTTCTGTGAAATTATGTCTCTACATTTTATTTTTGGTCTGTCTTGTTTACGCTCGCGGCTAAGTGGTGTCCACTCGGTTAAGATTCTTGTCCACCTGTGGTTCTTTAGCCTAGCTGCTCCAGCCATCACCATTTTAGCTGCCTATCACACCTCTTTTAAAACCCTAATAGACCAATCTATAAGCAATCAGGATGTTAATGATGATGCTCCGGTGTCGGAGCGAAACGTACGTCGGTAGGTTGTGGGTGTTTCGCGGGTATTGCTTGTGGATTGGTCTGTTGGGGTTTTGTACTATGGACTTCTGGAAGGTTACCTCCTGATTCTATTAATTACACCTCTTTTTGTCTTTAATTCTTGTCGGTTTTCTTATGTTAGTTATACAAAAGGGCGTCTTAAAGTTCTCACACGAGATGTGTCCTTCCGGTTGACCAAGTGTGACTTAGACAATCTCGCCCAGGTCTCTGTCCAAATTCAAAAGAAATACATCATCTGTAACATTTGTTGGAAAAGCCAAATTTGTTTGTAAACATTGACAATGGCCGCAATTACGTGCATTAAAGATACCCTCAGTTTGTGGGTAGTTGCAAGTTTATCCAACTGTATACAATTAACCTCTTTCGAACCCCCAATATTTTCTTTGGCCGCTATGACAACCTCGAACCCTTGCTGTCAACACACCCTCACGTCTTGAAGTATTATATTCGAATGATCGCACAGTGTCTGCATAATTGTTGCCACCCCAGCGTTTTGTTAATGAACGAATTTTAAAATCGAAATTATTCAGATCCATCGTATTACTGTGTCAAAGACGTAGGGATGTAGTTTGTTAAAAGTTGTATGGACGATTGTCGTGGCGATAATGTATAGTAATTAGTGAAATATTATGTTCATGTCTTATAAAATTCACGTGTCGGGGCGCTGAACTCCTCCGAAACGGATTGACCGATTTTTTTGAGTTAACGTCTTTTTAATGTAAAGGGAGGTTCATCCTTAATGTTCAGATGTCATTGAACATGGAGCAACCGCTGACACTACAGACACGGTTGTTGTAAATATTGTTGCTGAAGATGCGCGACACCAACAGCTCACATAAGAAATATTGTATATGTGTGTATTTGTGATTTATATTTAAAGTGTATCTTCAGATCAGTAAATTAGATTTGAATACGGCTTTGGCTCATTCATTTCTCGCGTCCTCTCAAAGTAGTATCGTGGTGACGCTGCCCGATTATTTTGAGATACTCCCGTCATCCTGAACCTCTGATAATTAGACAAAATTTCTTTATTTTTTAGTTTATATGATACAGCTTACAAAAGTACAACCCTAAATTTTTACGCCTCTACGATTAAGCCCTATTTTTTATTTAGTCATACAATAATGTATTCAAGAAATCACATGTATGGCAAAACAGTATGTATAATAATTCTTCTAATATACGACGAGACGTGTATTTTTATTGAAAACATAGTTTATACAATTAATGTTTACTTAGATATATAGTTACAAAATGTTAAGTTTATATAAGACAATCTATTTTTATTCACACTTAAGCGGAATAATCGACTCTATGCTGTAAGGAATAGAGGCTAGATTAAAACCAGCTACCTAATGTATCTCTGGGTGGACAAAGTTCAGAGTTCGATTCAAATCAATAAACAAAATCACGGAAATCCGAAAGTTGGATGCACTTCCAGCTTTCAGCGTCTTCTCACCCTCCGAAAAACATCCCCTTTTGTGCGAGGGCGATGGAGGATCGCCACCGCGCATGCGCGAATCTACCCCAAGCGTTTGAGACGGTCCCCGACACGGACTGGATCCTGGATTGTTGCTGGGGTCTGGGAACATTCCTTCATGGACCGCCCGTGTAAACGGAGGTCCCACTCTCTCAGTCCTCTGTCAAGAACCTCTGAAGTTTGAAGTCGATACCTCTACCTTAGAGCTTTTTGTATATTTGGACTGAGAGAGTGAGGAGGAATATAGTATTTTTATAAGTGGGAACGAGACAGCAATGGCCAGAACGAGGTGAGTGTCACGTGCTCTGTTCAAAGTTTGTTTTTCTCCGGTTTTATTTGATAGGTACATCTATAAAGCTTACGAGGACTTATAGAGCTTTATAAGTGATAGTAGAATCAGGTATAGCTTTGACCACATTAAGCTTTTAGATTCAAAGTTATAGATCGAAATATCCACTGTTTAGATGTTATTTAGATTTCTATGTAGACGTACAGAATCAGTGTTTTACTCGTACTAGGAAGTTTTTTTTTAATAGGGATGAATTGACTTTACAGAGACAAATCATTTAAAAGATCTAGCCTAGAGAAAGACTAATGAGTGATTTACGTCTAACTTTAATTGCTAAAGAATATATAATATGAGAATAGTGTCCATTAACACTTGTTACAGTCTCTAATAAGGGGCTGACACTTTTTTTAATGTGTACTGTATCTTAAAAATCACTAATGACACTAGCACTAAAACACTAATTCGAATTGTTTTTTACTAGGAGGAATATAACACTATTTTTTTGTTGCATTCTAAAACGGGTCTAAAGTATAATATTGTCTTTTATCAACATAATTGTTACTCATTTAAAGAAAAACACTTTAACGCTGTAAAGCACGCGAAACGACGGGAAAATATTGTAAATAATGCAATTATGTTTTAATTTTGCATGAATACCTAACTTAAAGCCGTTAATAAAGTGTTAATAAAGTAGTTATTCTTTACTAGTGACCCCGCCCCGTCTTCGCACGGGTGCAATGCTGATACTAAATACACTACAGAAAAATAAACGCGTTTTCGTAAAAAGTAAATGACAAAAAAAGTTACTGTGGGTTATCCATAAGAGATAGACATATACCATCACAGACTTTTCTGTAGACCTTTTCAATGTGTACAATACTTAATGCATTATTTTGATAAAACTCGTAGGGTTCAACCTGCGTTTGCAATGTAAGCGGAGAAAATGTAATTATTTACGACATCACATTAGAAACCTCAAAATAACAATACTTCTCTACATATAAACCTTCTTGAATCACTCTATCTATTAAAAAAAACCGCATCAAAATCCGTTGCGTAGTTTCAAAGATTTAAGCATACAAAGGGACAGAGAAAGCGACTTTGTTTTATACTATGTAGTGATGAGTTCAACGAACCAGAAATTAATAATGTGCCAATATGAAAATATGTTTAAATTTTGAAATGCGGTTTTTGAATTTGACGGGAGTTTAAAATCAGCGTCTGGTTGGTTAATCTTAAAGCTATCTTTGAATAAACTGGAAATATTAAGTTAACTGATAATAGAGGAATATAATAAAATTTGTAATTAATACAAAGGCTGGTTTTTTTGTATAAAACACTATTTATAACAAGTAAAATAACCGACCTGAAAGAAGACAGTGTTAAAACCCCTTTTAATACAACAAATTAATACATTTAAATTAAATAAATTTTACGGAAAAACTAGCTGACCCAGCAAACGTTGTTTTGCCATAAATGTGATTTCAATTTTCAATTAATAAATAAAAAATAAGGGTTGATCGTAGAGAGGTAAAAATTTAGGGTTGTATGTATTTTTTTTAGATGTATCATAGAATCATGAAAAATATTTTTTTTTCCCAAAAAATATTTAAAAAAATAGTGGTGGATTCCCCTAACATTTAGGGCGATGCAAAATATATGTTGTCAAATTCTCAGACCTCCCCAATATGCACACAAAGTTTAGAATCGGTCAAGCCGTTTCAGAGGAGTATGGGAACGAAAACTGTGCCACGAGATTTTATATATGTATATTACTTAAATAAAAAAACTTTAAATAATATCTTTATATAAATTTTTAGGATTTCGACGATGAACTTGACTAAAACATATACCTTTCAATAGTTTAACAGCTGACTCTCCAAATGTAAAATATTCGTTCGGAAACTTAGGAATTCCGAAGCAGTTGAGATCATACTGATCCATAGCATCTCTGTCTGTCTCTTGTAATAGACGAAGTTATATAATTACCTAATCTTTGTGTTTAAAGGGAAAAGATAGGAATAGTATTGAGATGTCTTAATAAATCTCCGCGTTGTTTGTCCGCGATGGACTCCTCGACCGATTTTAAATTAAATTGGCACACCGTGAGACTGGTCCAACTTAAGAGATAGGATAGCTTAGATCTTTAATTATAGTCGCAATTTTATTTTATTGCAAATGATTTGTCAATAATTAATTGACAGTCACAATTGTCTGTTAACTCCAAAAGATCCTAACAGATGTGGATACTTTTCGACTGAACAAACGTGTCATATAAAGATTAATTTATTAACCTAAAGCATACTTTTATTGTTTAAAACGCTTTCGATTATAAACATCACACACATAAAGCTGATAATTTTTATTGAACTAAAAAAATGATCGCTAGAAATCACATTTATGGCAAAACAACGTTTGCCGGATCAGCTAGTAATATATATAGTTTTGTTAATTGAATGTATCGAAGCCAATGAAAGCCGAAACAGTGACAGTAATTTGCTTTGATCAATCAGTTTTCATTCAGTAAATAATCTTTTAATGGGCTGGACCCCTGGTACTGTATCCATTCTAATTGCGATTGATTCTCCCGCGGAGGTTCGTCAGGGCCCCAGATTTTCACGAGTCTCGAAATTGCGTTGTGAAATCTTAATTAATATATTACTAGCTGATCCGGCAAACGTTGTTTTGCCATACATGCGATTTCAATTATCAATTAATAAATGAAAAATGGGAGTTAATCGTAGAGGGTAAAAATTTAGGTTAGGTTGTATTTATTTCTGAATGCTGTATCATAAAAGAACATAAGAAAATCTGTTCAAAAAATGAAAAAAATTATGAGTGGACTACCCTTAACATTTAGGGGGATGAAAAAAAGTAGAAGCTAAAAATGTTGTCTAAGAAAATAAAATTTAGGGGTGGACTACATTTAGGTGGATGCAAAATAGATGTTGGCCGATTCTAAGACCAACTCCAATACGCTCAAAAAGTTTCGTGAACGGTTAAGCCGTTTCGGAGGAGTATGGGAACGAAAACTGCGACACGAGAATTTTATATATAAGATTTAATATTATTATTATTATTTATAATATTTGTGAAAGAATGAAAGAAATAGTTTTGTTGTATTTATTTTAATGTAATAGATATTTCTTGTATGAACTTTGTTATTGCGGACGTAGAATGTGTGTTTGTACTAATTAAAGTATATTATGATGCTGTGTATTTAAATTGACATATACACCGCTATGTGGAACCAACTGTCAAAAGAGGTATTTCCAAACAAATAAGACTTAGGGAAAAGAAAAGAGCGTATAAGCATCTTAGAGGCCGGCAACGCACTGGTCAGGTCTCTGGCATCGCGAGTGTCCATGGGCGGCGGTGTCGCTGTCGCTAAACATCAGATGAGCCTCCAGCCGGTTTGTTTTATTAAAAAAAAATGGAAGACGAGGCAACAATTTTGGAAGTCGATGCCATATCTAGAAAACAATGTAACATATGTTTCTCGTTAAATCTGTGACGATAATGGACGGCGAACGCCTTGTTTACGAAACAACTTAATTCCTCTCAGACAATATATCTCGTGATATAACAATTTCAGCCCCACACGACGTAATGCTAAAATTCCATTCACCCTAATTCGCTAATAGAATGGCGTATCCGATTTCCGCTAACGTCTTCCGGCTTCCGGTCCACTATTTTTGTCTACTTTTCACGTCCCCTTGTCGATTGGCAGATTTTCATGGTACGATTAATATCTTAATATATATAAATCTCCTGTCACGATGTTTGTACGCGATGGACTCCTATACTACTTAAAGGATTTTAAATTAAATTGGCACACCGTGAGTCTGGTCCAACTTAAGAGATAGGATAGCTTTTTAATTTATTGCAAATTGTTTGTCTATAAATAATTGACAGTCACAATTGTCTGTTAACTCCAAAAGATTCTAACAGATGTCGATACTTTTTTACTGTAAAGTAAATAGATGGTACTGCTATGGTAAACCGACAAACATGTCATAAAAGATTAATTTATTAACCTAAATAAAGCATACTTTTATTGTTCAAAACGCTTTCGATTATAAACATATCACTTAAAGCTGTTAATTATTTTTATTCAACTACAAAAATGATAGAATACACATTTGGCAAAACAACGCACGTCGATCAGTTGTTGAAGCTTTTATTTTCGTTGTTAAAGCTGCAAGTTTTTGTACGCTTTCGTGAGTTGAGCTTTTAAACACAATAGATATATTTATTATCTCTCGTCTATAATGGTTTTAACCTCTTGGTTAGCAATCGACAGTGAAGTCTTAATTGTATGTCATTACCAAGAATAAGTTGACATTTTCTATTTTGACATTACTGTGACTTTTTTTTGAGAGCAAATCATGTTATATGCGTATTGATTAGGTCTGAGAATCGGCTAACATCTATTTTTCATCCCCCTGAATGTTAAGGGAGGTCGATCACTTCATTTTTTTTTTCGATAAAATTTATTTTTGCTATGCTATACAGAAATACATACGACCTTAAATGATTACCCCTGTAACATACATCGAATTTATAAATATTAGCGTGCATGGCTCTCTTTGAGGGCAAAGCCGGCAGCGATCATCTAGTAAAGTTACATTTCGACTTGTGTGCACGCAAAATTATCTAAGAACTTATACTAAACTACTAAAATGTGGTTGAATTAAACCCTAATAGACCAACATTTAAGAAACACTCAAAACAAACAATTGACGTACGTTTCGCTCCGACACCGGAGCATCATCAGGATATTGCCTCTACGAACAGTGTTCGCGGAGTATTGCTCGTAGATTGGTCTATTAGGGTTTTGTACTATGGACTTCCGCGAACTAACGCCTGATGCTATTAATGATATGGTTGAAATAAATAATTATTGTTATCCTAGCTTGGGCGTGTGAAATGAGTCCTGCTAGTTAAGGATGTGATTCAAAGCAAATCCAGAGCAAGGAATTAATTTTTAATTCAATCGATGGTTGAATTCTATACATAAATCGTTTTGCAGTTTAAAAGATTATCAGCTTTAAGTTTTTATAATCGATAGCGTTTTGAACAATAAAAGTATGCTTTTAGGTTAATAAATTAATCTTTAAATGTTTGTCGGTTTACCAGAGCAGTGCCATCTATTGATTACTCAATCCAGTCGAAAAGTATCGACATCTGTTAGAATCTTTTGGAGTTAACAGATAATTGTGACTGTCAATTAATTATAGACTTTAATTTGCAATAAAATAAAATTGCGACTATAATTAAAGATCTAAGCTATCCTATCTCTTTAAGTTGGACCAATCACGGTGTGCCAATTTAATTTAAAATCGGTTAATTAGGAGTCCATCGCGGACATACATCGTGACAGGAGATTTATATATATTAAAACAGTATTATTAACAACCCAGTTTATAGAATAAAAGTCGGACTGTTTCCACTGTAATGTTAGACATAGACACACAGAAACCAGAGATGATAATAGATTCAGTCATCGACGTTTGACATAAGACAAATTGACGTCTCGTCTTACGGTGGGGTGTGTCATTGATTCGTTTCCGGGGGTAAAAATTTTCACTACATCTGCTGGAGGAAATATCAACGGCTCGTAGTAACTACCGGTATTATATAGGAACCGGGCGTCAGGCACGTATATATAATAAAAATTGATTGTCCGTTAGTTAAAATTGTCTGCATAGCGCATTCGTATGCAGATGAGGATAGAATTTAATATGGTTTTATGATAGTGGGGGACGAATGAGGGTAGTCGTAAAATTTTTATATCGACAATTACGAGGGTAGTGCATTTCATTTCGGCACGTTCAGGTTTTTACACTTCTCTAATATGTATGAGTGCTGTAACTTCTTCGTTATTAAACAATTAATTCACAAAAATTTTTGTTGGAAAGGAGATATCCTAATGGCACCAAAACCAATCATTCCAAAGCCAAAATCTGATTGATGGATCTACGAAGGTTTTGGCTGTTTAGTGAGACGTTTACCATCATGGCTTTGAAGCTTTTAAAAGCTTTCTGCGTACTAAAACTATTTTTATATATGGTTTTCAATAATCTGTTTTAATAGAATAAAGGAAATTCTTTTTTCAGGAAGGTGATACAACGCGCAAGGAGAAGCGAGAAAGACGGTCCAGAAATCGAAATAAGCTGACATATGTATGTATTCGATCTGTGTGTGTGTGTTGTTTTGTTTAATCTATAAGAAAGAGTGTGGCGGAGTTTGCAAATTGAGAGTTTCTATTGTTTGACATCTTAATATTATATATATATAGGTGTATATAAAAATTCAATTTCTTATTTTTTGATTAATTAAAAGTCGTAGAGAGGTGAAAATTTAGGATTGTATGTATTTTTGTATGCTCATATAAAAATACATACAACATAAAAAAAGTAGGGGTAGACCACCCTTAACATTTTGGGGGATGAAAAATAGATGTTGGCCGATTGTCAGACCTACTCAATACCCTCACAAAGTTTCATGAGAATCGCTCGAGCCGTTTCGGAGCAGTTCAATTACGCACCCCGTGACACGAGAATCTAAATTTTATTTTTTAGACAAATTTTTCAGTGTCTTTTTTATGATACAACATACAAAAATACATACAATCCTAAATTGTTACCCTTCTACGATAAACTTATTTTTTGTTTATTAATTGAAAATTGAAATCACATGTATGGCAAAACAACGTTTGCCGGATCAGCTATTAAAATATGAAAAGATTTAGGACAAAAGACATCAAAAGTGTAATGACCCATATTACAAGTGTTTCGATCGCCCTATTGTTTCGGCCAAAACGAGCAAAAACTGTTTTGCCTTTTAAAAAGGACGAGGCGTGAGAGATGTAAGAAAAATAGATAACCGTAGTGAGTGTGCTCGATAAGAATAAGAAATAAATTATAATAAGAAGATACTATTTGGTTTTCCTTGTATCCTTAACACCTATTGTACTTTGACAGGTGACAAAATGGCGACTCTGTCGCTGAAAATCTCGATAGAGGACGGAAAGGTGGTGAAAACTATCCAATTTGATCCCAGCAGCACTGTATACGATGCCTGCAGGATCATCAGGGAGAAGATTCTGGAGGCAAACGCCAATGACTGTAAGTTGACATTACGAGCTTTGAGTTGAGCTTTTGGAAACGGATAAAGTAGGGATTGTATTATTTTAAAATTTTTAACAATGTTAATATAAAGAAAAACGTTTAAAACGCTGTGTGTATATTTAAATTTGTAAAATACATAACTTAATATTTATTAAATGTTAATAAAATATTATAGAGATTGTATTGTTGAACTTCTTGTAGCAAAGGATTACGGGTTGTTCCTAGCATCGGAAGAAGATAATAAGAAAGGGATCTGGTTGGAGTCATCACGGAGTCTTGACTATTACATGCTGAGGAATGGAGACATGCTGGAGTATAACAAGAAGACCAGGAACCTTCGAGTTCGGATGCTTGATGGTGAGTTTCATTTTTTTTTTATGAGACTGGGGGCAAACGAGCAGGCGGGTCACTTAGATTAGTGCTGACCGCCGCCCATGGATACCTGCAACGCCAGGAGGCTTACAGGCGCGTTGCCGGCCTTTCAGGGATAAATATGCTCTCTTCTTGAAGACACCCAAGTGGTATCAGCTCGGAAATAGATCCGCCGGCAGCTGGTTCCACAGTAAAGTGGTACGCGGCAAAAAGTGCCTAAAGAACCGCTCTGTTGTGGAACGCCAGAATTCTGTTCGACCAATTAATACCGGTTATAAAACGTAACTAACAGTGCTGGTTAAATTTCAATTTTTTTGTTTCAAGTTTTCATTAAATTATATTGAAAATATCTTTAGTAAAATGAGAATAATAATTTTCTTATGTGGACACTGGTGGCGATTCTGATGTACATCTCTAAAACTAAAAATCTCTGAATTTAGCTTTAGACCTGTCAAACGTGTGTATTCTACATGTTTCTAGATTGACAATTTGAACCTTATTGCTATCAACTTAGAGATGTACAGAATAGGTTACGCTCTCGAAAACTGTTTGACAGGTCTAAAGCTAAATTTAGAGATTTCTAGTTTAGAGTGTGTGCATCAGAATCGCCACTATCTGGAATTTAATAAGACCATTAATCACTCGACGGTGCATCATCAGGATGTTGCCTCTACGAACAGCTCATCGAAGACAGCTCGTAGAGGCAACATCCTGATGATGCTCCGGTGTCGGAGCGAAACGTGCGTCGAGTGGTTGTGGGTTTTTTCGCGGAGTATTGCTTCTATATTGATCTATTGGGGTTTTGAGTCAACAGTATTAGAAATAATTTATAAAAAAATCAAATCAGACTTTTAAGTTGAGCTGAATAGTTGGTGAATTTTTATCAAAGAGTAGTAATTAATAATATTATTGTTGCTAATGATTCTGTAGTACAGTGTGACTAATTGCATTGAAATAATAATTTCATATTGTTTTTATTTTGTAAAGACAAGATGGCAGGTTATGTTTTATATAACACTAGCTGAACCAGCGACTTCGCATGGATTAGGTATAACAACTTGAAAATACTTATTTTAGAAAACATGTACTGTCTACGTCGCGAACTAAATAAACACAAATGTACTTTGTTTATAATTATTACTTCAAAGACAAAAAAGGAAACCAGCAAAAATGAAGCACAATATTTTGAATTAGACTACAGAATTTTATACGTTTTTTATTACGTAAATTTATTTTAGCTTTTTATCAGCGTAATAAATACACATATATCCGTGCAAACTTCCATCTTTCTAACACTAACCGTTTCGACGTTAGAATGAGAACGGGCGAATGAACGGACATGATGAAGTATCTCTTTACGTAGATTGTGGAACCCTAATAAAAGTAGCCTAAGTGACTCCTTATTACATCAGCTACCAATCAAAAAAAGTGCCGTCAAAATCGGTCCAGCCATTCCAGAGATTAGCTGGAACAAACAGACAGACAGACAAAAATGTTTAAAAACGTCTTTTTGGTGTATGTATGTATGTATAAATATTCATATGCATGTAGTAAAAAACGGTTATTTCAATATTAAAAACAGACACTCTTTATATAATTTTCCCAGTAAAAGTACAAGGTCCAAATGAAATCTGATGTCGGTAGTAATAGTTATTTTTCATTAACAGGTACCGTCAAAACACTACTAGTGGACGACAGTCAAGTGGTCGCGAACCTGATGGTGGTGATTTGCACCAAAATTGGGATCACCAACTATGATGAATACGGATTGGTGAGTTCCGAGGCGTTTGAAAGGTCTCATTTTTTTAAAACCTGCCTCAAATGACATAGCTGAGGTCTGCGTTGTCAAATGTCGTGTTTACAGGTCCGAGAAGAGCAGAAAGAAGAGTCAGACCCGTGCGAGAAGCCCAACTATGGCACTCTCACTCTCCGCCGGAGGCATCACGAGAAAGAGAGGGACGCGAAGATGGAACAGCTGAGGAAGAAGTTGAGGACTGATGATGAAGGTTGGTTTCTAGTAATGTAGTGTGTCGCCGGTCTTTCAGATGATGTAAGGCTCTGTGAAGGTCGCGGCTGCCACCGGATGGTATTTCGAGATAGTTGATATTTTCACAGGAATATATGTTTTAGAAATACCGTGTAACTTGGAGACTCGATATAGGGAATCCTATAGCATTGTTTTTCAACCTGTGGGTCGCGACCCCCAGGGGATTCTGATGTACACACTCTAAACTAGAAATCTCTAAATTTAGCTTTAGACCTGTCAAACAGTTTGAGAGCGTAACCTATTCTGTACATCTCTAAATTGATAGCGATAAGGTTGAAATTGTCAATGTAGAAACATATAGAATAGGTTACACACGTTTGACAGGTCTAAAGCTAAATTTAGAGATTATTAGTTTAGAGAGGGTATATCAGAATCTACACCAATATGTATAATCACCATACCTTTGTCCAAAATTATGACAAAAAATGTATTGGAATCGCTCTCAACTTTGGTGGGGGACAGTAACGTATAAAAGGAGGCGTTTTCGTTAGAAGCGTTCACTCAATGAACGGTGTTCGTAGAGGCAACATCTGTTCATAGAGGGATTTGATTTAATTGCTCCAATTAGAATTCTATGCTATGAACGCTTAATTCTATTAAAAATAACTTGAATATCAATTCATTTAAAATGATTCTATTATAATGAGGGATTTTATTGGTGGTATTTAAACAACCAATTGGATTTATCTGTAATAGAAACATTTATTACAATTAACTGCAAAAAAATCTACATTTTAATTATTATAATAGTCTAGTCTAGACTAATTCTAACATCTAAATAAACATGAAATCTAACCTGTACTGGAAAAATCGTCAATTTTAGGTTTCTTTAACACTTATCAATATTTGACTATTAAATACAGACACTATAAATATGATGCATAAGTTAAACCAACAAAAAAAAAATCTTCTCGTATTTTAAAATCATACAACGACTCTGCCGAGACACACATTAATATTATAATTATATTATTAACAAATGAGAAATATTTCTCCAGTGAATTGGGTGGAACCGTCGAAGACTTTGCGCGAGCAAGGCATCGATGTGACGGAGACTCTGCTACTGCGTCGGAAACTCTTCTTCTCCGATCGCAATGTCGACTCGAGGGATCCGGTTCAACTCAATCTGCTGTACGTTCAAGCGAGGGACGCCATCTTGGATGGGACACATCCAATAACACAGGACAAAGGTGAGAACTGTTGTGTTGGGACCTCAACACATTTTTCCCCTAGTGGTCTACCCTCGGATTGTGGAATTTAAATTTTTTTTTTTAACAAGGCATATTTGATTTCGTTTACCTTATAAAATAAGACAGACATACTGAGCAGCCTATTGATAACTATATATCTTTTCAGCGTGCGAGTTCGCTGGCATACAATGTCAGATCCAGTTCGGCGACCACCGAGAGGACAAACATACGCCTGGATTTTTGGAGTGAGTACATTTCGAATAGTTTATTATTAATTTATTTAATGCTTTGTCACACATTAACATAGTTTTAAGATTAATTAAGAAATATACATAAAGGGCGGCCTTATCGCTACTAAGCGGTCTCTTCCAGGCAACCCAACTGTGAAGGAGATATTAACACACAACAATTGTAAACCTTTGAGTTTTAATCGTGGCTTTTGAAGTTGATAATTTTCATTTAGGCTCTATATTATAAGTCCAGTCTTTGAAACTGGTTGTGAGTTGTAATTGTCACGTTTGTTAGCATGTCACGTAAAAAGTACTGAATGGATTTTAATGAAACTTTGTAATAATACAGCTTGTAAGTCTACCGTGAGCACGCACGCTGTAAAGTACGCGAAACGTCGGAATTTAAAATAATAAAATATTTTACATTAAACTATTTTACATTATTAAAACTTAAATCCGTTCATAAAGTGTTTTTCTTTAAATGAGTAACAATTATGTTAATAAAAAACAATATTATAGCTTATAACATACTACAATTTATATATAGAGTTTCAATTAGGAATTAATATAGGTAAAAAATTTCATCAAAATCGGTCCAGTCGTTTGAGAGAAGTTCAATGACATACACACTCATAGAAGAATTATATATATAAAGATGAAATTGATTAAATTGGTTTCTAAATGATCGCTTCTACATATAGTATTTATACGTAATGGGCCTATACATGAACGTAGGAAATAATCTGCTTTGAAATATAACTGGTAGAACCAGTCCAGCAACACTTGGCTCAGTGGTCACCGAACAGAACCCTGGTTCGTACCCCAGTGACGGGCTTTTGGCTCTGCTCCATTTATTTATTTAGCTGCAAATAAATGTTTGACAATTTCAGTTTGAAAGAGTTCCTGCCATCTTCCTACGTGAAGGTGAAGGGCATCGAGAAGAAGGTCTTTAAAGAACACAAGAAGCATGTGAATTTGAGCGAACTGGACGCGAAGGTCCTCTACACGAAGAGTGCCAGGGATCTGCCCACATATGGGGTGGCTTTCTTCTTGGTCAAGGTGGGTTAGCTGGTTAGGGGAAAAAGGGCCGGCAGCGCACTCGGGACTCCACAGCTGGGAGATGTTTTATCGGTTTGATCTGTTCAGGAGAAGATGAAGGGCAAGAACAAACTGGTGCCGCGTCTGCTCGGCGTGACGAAGGACTCGGTGCTCCGTCTGGACGAGAAGACGAAGGAGATCCTGCAGACCTGGCCCCTCACCACCGTCCGGAGGTGGTGTGCCAGCCCCAACACCTTCACGCTGGACTTCGGGGACTACAGGTAGTAAGGGCCGGCGACGCGTGCGCTATCCGCTGTGTCGAGGCGTGGGTGAATAACTTGTGATGATGCTTCCAGCGACCAGTACTACTCGGTGCAGACGACGGAAGCCGAGCAGATCCTGCAGGTGATCGCGGGCTACATCGACATCATCGTGCGCAAGCGCAGGGCCAGGGACCACCTGGGCATCGAGGGCGACGAGGGCTCGGCCATGCTGGAGGACTCGGTCTCCCCCTCCAAGTGAGTGCCGACCCTTTATTCATATATATCAATCTCCTGTCACGATGTTTGACCGCGATGGACTCATTAACTATTTAACGGATTTTAAATTAAGTTGGCACACCGTGAGCAGTCTGGTCCAACTTAAGAGATAGGATAGCTTAGATCTTTAATTATAATCGCAATTTTATTTTATTGCCTATAATTAATTGACAGCCACAATTATCTGTTAACTCCAAAAGATCCTAACAGATGTCGATACTTTTCGACTGGATTGAGTAAGTAATCAATAGATGGCCCTGCTCTGGTAAACCGACAAACATTTAAAGATTAATTTATTAACCTAAAAGCATACTTTTATTGTTCAAAACGCTTTCGTACAAACATAATAATAATAATAATAATAATCCTTTATTGCCATAAAAATATGTTTACAATAAAATTGAGTCCCTGACTCGTGTGCTAGGTGATATACCTGTGTTACACGAGCCAGTGCCCTCTCCGGTGATATGGTAATTAGTAAATGTTATTTATGGTATCAGAAAAAAGAAAAAAAAAATACATACATATCCGCAGACTTTAAGCTGATAATTTTTATTGAACTAAAAAAAATGATTGCTAGAAATCACATTTGGACAGAACAACTATTTTTTAATAATTTTATCACAATTGTTATTAGCGCCATCTAGGTATTTCTGTTTGTGTTTCATTTGATTATTCACTATTTATTTGTGAGAGGTTTAAGCAACTCATATTTTACGATATATTAATGAAAAATTATCACAATAGGCTATTTGACAGTATAAAAAATAAATTACTGTTTTTGGGTAATCCATATATATATAAAGTTTTTGAAGCGATTGAAATTAATAAATGATATGAATAATAACTTATTTATAAATCGTCGAGAAAAAACATCATGTTTTTTTAAAATTCCCACGTGACTGAAAACAGCCATGATTGGCTGCATCTGCCATGACGTCACAGCTGCGTAAATAAACGAACAAAAAGTCGATGTTTACGCAGCTGTGACGTCACCACGATCGCGAGACGCCATATTCTTCAAAATTGTGTTTTGGCGGCATATTTGAATATCATGTTTTTATTTTACATTTTCACAACGAATAACTAGAAAAAAATAAGATTTTGTGTGCTCTATAAACATATCTTTATAAAATGAGACAGTTTTCAAAACCTAGTTTCCTTTTCGCATAGGGCAAACATAATACAACACGACACTTTCAAGTCGGGTAAAGTCAACACGGAGTCGGTGGCGAAACCAGCTGTTCTTAGACCAGGGGCCGAGGGTGAGTCAATTATACAAGAATACATTATACACGCGATTTACAATTTCTGTATAACTTTTTGTCAAAAACTTTTCTGTATATATATACAGACTTATAGACTTGCTTCTCAAACACATGTGATAATGTGTAATTCCTTATGTAAGAAAAAGCTTAATACCATTTTTTTTATCGATATTAAACTTTATATTTTAAGAGCTTTTTCAAAGGTATTAATTAAATTAGATAGAGATTTACACTTCAAGAGCTTTTTCATTTATTTTGCTTGACACACACGATTAGGGGCAAAGCCGTTCGCCGTTGGCCACATGACAGGCGCCCAACAGACCACAGTGTCAGGACAGGCCATAACAGGACACACGCCACCCGCTGTCAGTATTATTTTGCTCATTAGATTTTATTTAGCTTTAAAATTGTTTTTCTATTTTATTATGGTGTATATTCTTTTCACGCGACCCGTGGATTTGCAGCTCTTGAAATCGGCTGTGTAGGTATATGTTTGTTAATATAATGCCATAGTTGTATGTCTGATCTCTTATAATAGTTGTTTTCCCATCGAATCGAACTCAAGACTTCAAAAAATCAGTCGGTGAAATTTTCAAAAAAATATTTTTTTCCTATAATTGTTTGTCTGAAATTTAAGTTCATTGCCAAGTGTAGACGTCCGCTCTAGCCCGCGGCTCAGCCGCAACTGATCCCCACCACTCGTGTTCGATGACGTCATGCCTATCACAGACACGTCATAATCTCTTGGAAATTGAGCGTTTTAACAGCTTCTGGAAAACCTGCAGTTTTCAATGAACGCGGCAAACAATATTTGACAATTCGCAGGCGTCCCAAGTGCAACAGACTAAAATCACATCGATTTTGAGCGAGCCGCAACGCGCCCTGCTGTCGACTATCACGTCTGGACGTGAGGTCATCAAACAAACTGAGGAACGATTGACCAGGGTTAGTGGAACTAATTTTTCTCGCATCGTAGTTTTACTATCTGGTCATAACTCCATCTCATCTGGTCATACCTGCCTTTTATCTGGTCACAACTCCCCTTCATCTGGTCACACCTGCCTTTTATCTGGTCACAACTCCCCTTCATCTGGTCACAACTCCCTTTCATCTATTCATAAATCCCTTTTGGTCATGTCTACCTTTTATCTGGTTCCATATATCTCATTAATTACTTAATTTAATTTGGTTGTTAATTTGGTTCATAGAATTTTCGATTGTCGTTGGATGGTTTTGTTCGTATTAATATATAGTTTAAATTTCAGGCGGCGCTCCCAGAGCTCGGTTCGGACGCGGGTTCGATCCGCTGGAAGACATCCACTCTGGACAGCAGCAAGCAGGTGGTGACGTCACACATCGCAGCCATGAACGCCGCCACGGCCCAAGTGGTCACCCTAACAGCTGGTAAGTTGGCTATTAATTCTAAGTAATAAAAGTTATAACAGCTTATCTTGGGCCTAGCCGGGTGCAAAAATATGTCTTGTTTATACTGTATGAATTTTTAACGTGATGTGCTAAGAGATAATTAGAAAAAAAAATAAGATTTCGAAATCCTTCGGACTATAATCGAAGTAAACACAGAGCCACTGACAAAACGTGACAAAACAGTGTGGGGACTGTACTCATAGGCCAACTACGCATTATTTACATGTCTTTTATATTACTTTATGTGTTGTTTTTGCCGACTTTTTCTTTTGTTACGGATATTTGGATCTTCAAAAAACACTCTCTATATATAAATACAAGATTTTTTAAATCTATACTCAAAATATATAAAATTCAGTTTTAACTATATAGTTTAATTAGGCACCAGTCTTAAATACTATATAACTAAGATTATTTTACAAATTTAATGTTATTCTTTCGAAGGACACCGTCAATCAAACATAACTGAGTTTTTCTGTAAAAACAACTTTTAAATTACATGAAAACTAATACAATTTAAAAAACTTTACCTACCTGTGAAAGCAAGAAACGACATTTAATGTTTGTTCCTTTATTTAAAAATATTTCTGATTTAGTAACGTAGACGTTTTAAATTAATGACAATTCTTTTTTCTTTATTCACACCACAGACTAGATTTAGATTTGACATGTGACATTCAAATTACAGATATATAATTTTCTTTACACACACACAAAGATATTTGTTTGTATTTTATTAGCTACAATTTAACCCACATCGAATAGATAATTGTGGCAATTCTGATGTACACACTCTAAACTAGAAATCTCTAAATTTAGCTTTAGACCTGTCAAACAGTTTTAGAGAGCGTAACGTATTCTGTACATCTCTAAATTGATACTAATAAGGTTCAAATTGTCAATGTAGAAACATATAGAATTGGTTACACACGTTTGACAGGTCTAAAGCTAAATTAAGAGATTTTTAGTTTTATAGGTGCTACCAATGTTTAATTACAAATTTAGCCTGTCTCGTTTTATTTTATTTTTATTTAATCTTGTGGGAGACATGCGATTGACTCCATGGCTAATAGTATTTAAGTTTTTATTTCTAGACTAAGTGCTAACTTAGTATTATAAGATTTTGAATGTACATACTAACACATGGATTTTTGTGGTCCTACAATAAATTATTGTTATTATTATTATTGTTGTTATTATTGTTATTATTATTGTTGTTGTTATTATTATTATTATTATTAAAAGATGAAAATATTTCAGGGCCAACTGAAGAAGTGGACCATACAGCAGTCGGAGCAGCCATCACAACTATTACCACAAACTTGCCAGAGATGACCAAAGGTGGGTCATTTGTACCAATTTCATTTAAATTATTATTACTTTATTATAATATACCTCATATCAAGGGAGAAAATTAACTTAAAAACTAGTATATAAATAAGAGGTTTATCGCTAACAAGCGATCTCTTCCAGGACACCTGAAATGTATATACAGAAGTTGGTGGGTGGTTTTACAAAAATAAAGTCTTAAATATATTTGCTGTAAATAATAATATATATATAAAATATTAAATTTGCACCATATATGATTATTATGTTTGGCAGTTTTTGAAATTAAAGAGTAATTTTTTAGGTTAGAGCCATCAAGACCTAGTATGGTTTTTGGTTTTAGTTACACACAGGGTGTGGTGCCTATGCTTTGTATTTGGCACAAAATTCTAAAAAACTCCTCCTATAGTGGGTTTACTTTACACAAGGGCGAAATTTTCATAAAAAATGGTGTAGTGATTTTGAATGATTGAGGCTAAACAGAATCCACTTTAAATTTTAAATTAGAGTTGTTTTGAGCTATCAAAACCTCGTATGGTTTTTTGGTTTTAGTGTGACCTCTGTGTGGTGTCCAGGCTTCTGTTTTTGGCACAAATTTCTAGAAAACGCGCCCTACCTCCTAAATATACAGGCATAATTTGCATAAAAATTGGTGCAGTGATATCAAAATTAATTAAGTTTCTGTACCATTTGTACAAATGCGGTTGCAAAATTATATCAATATTCCTTTTATCCTTACCGGGCTACTAGCTTGGCTGTTTAAATTGTTTATTTAAAGAAAAATACATGTTAACGGATTCAGTTAGGTATTTTTACAAAATTTTAGTATATTATTTATTTTAAAAAATCTCCGAAGTTTCGCGTACGCACGCTGCGTTCTCACGGTAGAGTAAAGGCAAAAGGTGTTGATTGTCAGAAATAAATGTCACAGCTGCAGAGAGGTTGTGTGTTATCTGTATTTATTGCCCCGGAGTTGACTAATAAAAATGTAAAAATACACAACTTAATCCTTTAAAGTGTTTTTCTTCAAATTACTTTAGGTGTACAAATGATTGCTGCCTTGATGGAGGACGATAATGGAGATAGTCTTCTGGACGCGACGAGGAAACTGTGCAGTGCCTTCACCGACCTGCTGCGGGCTGCTGAACCGGAAACTAAGGAGGTACGGGATTGTTTAAACGGTCACTGTCAGGTCAAGCCACACCAGGTTGACCTGCTATCACTGCCACTCGACCACTATTAAGTATTTTGCACATATAATGTGATTTTAGTCTTCTTAATGTTGTATGTCTGTTTCCAGCCGCGGCAAAACCTACTGAACGCAGCGTCCCGTGTCGGTGAAGCCTCGACGAGTGTGCTCCATACAATCGGTGAAGAGACGCCGCAAGATAAAGAAACTCAGGTAATTAAAGAACGCAAAGCGAAAAAGTCATTCCTCTATAGGAAATTAAATTATTGTTACGAAAATTTCTATAAAGCATTCTTTAATAGGGATAAAAATGATTATGGTTCCGATTTCGGTAAATGTAATTTTAATAACGGTTTTGTCGGTGATGAATCGGTTGTTAATGATAGTAATCATGTTAAGGCTAATGATGATGTAAAATTTAATGACAAATATGATGATGATGGAATCTATGAAGACATTAATGTTAATGATTGGGGAAGGTTAGATGTTATACAAGAGGAGTCGGATAGTGACTATTATAGAAGTTTAGAATATTCCAATATTAATAAACCAATTAACAAACCGAAACCTCCAAACGTAGATGATATTCTTAATAATTGCAAAAATTATTTGGATAAAGAAAAACCGAAATCATTCACAAATACAGATAACACATATTTTAAAAACGACTTCTCAAATGATAACGCGATACGCAAACGCAAAAATGAAATTCTACGCGAGCAATTTTTCGCGTCTAATGTCGAGTGTAAGAGTATCAAAAATGACGTCACAAAAGGGGGAGGGGATGTTAAAGTAGCGGGTTCCGTGAATATGAAAATAAATTTGGACAGATATAACCGCGTATTGACGACTACCAACACATTTGTCGAAAACGCCGAGGCCAGCTTCGCGAAATACACAAACAAACAAACAAACAAATTTGAAACTTTCGTACGGCAGAGCGAGAGATACTATAGCGAGAATAAGGTTGGCAAAACCGAGATTCGCATCTACTATAACCCGACATTCGAAGGCAAGTGTTCGTTTTGTAAAAAAAAATGTCCGCGGACGGACGTAAAATGCTGTTCGAAGTGTGTCTGCCTTGAGGTGGAGTTGAAAAAGGCGTTCAAAGACAACTGTTTGAATATATTGCTGGTTTTAGCGATGATTTTTGTTTTGATGGCGTTTTTTATTCAATGGATTCTAAATGCGATTGGATGTACGAATGATGAATTTTCTACTCTGAATTCAACTTGCATGTATGATCTGTAAATCTGATCTCGATGTTTCGTCACGGTTTTTCCAAATACCTATGCATGAAACTTTTCGATACATAGACGATTTAATATAAAGATATCATTTCTTCACACAGAATTTTGTTTAACTCATCAGTTAGAGTTGTCCATAGAAGACATTTGAACGTAAAAAAAATCGTTATCACTCGGTTTCTGTTTAATCGTCTATATTAGACCCTTAATCGATTATACAAAATTTTCGTTTTATAATCCATAATCATTCCAATTTACCATCAATATATAGAAATGGAATATATTTTATTAAGACTACGAAATAGCTATTCTATTTAAAGTTTAACGGTTGCGGGTTAAAATTAGAGATTAAAATGACAATATTAGGTTTATTGATTAATTAGTTGATCCTGACGTATCCTCAGTACTAGTTTTGGTTAAAAATACTAAAATGTTGAATATACAAACGGATATTTTTTCTAGATTTTTACAAAAACCTACTAAAGTACTATTTCATCTATGTGCGTGTTAAGAGACTTCAAGCGTTTAAAATAAAAGACAGACGTTTACTGAGGTCAATGACACACACTGAGGTCATTGACATACGCTGAGGTCATTGACTTCAAGATGACCTTTACACAAAGTTGAAATTCTTGATATCTTATAACAATGAAACTTTATAATTAATTGAATCAGGCGTTACTTTGCGGAAGTCCATTGTTCAAAAACCCAATAGACCAGTATGGAAGCAGTACTCCGCGAAAAGCCCTCGACAGCTCAACGCACGTTTCGCTCCGACACCGAAGCATCATCAGGAGATGTTGCCTCTACGAACAGCGTTCGTTGAGCGGTGTCGGAGCGAAACGTGCGTTGAGCTGTCGAGGGTTTTTCGCGGAGTACTGCTTCCATACTGGTCTATTGGGTTTTTGAATGAAACTATACCTATATAAATAACGTTATAAATCTCTGTATAGTTATCCGAAGACAATACATCATTTGTATATAGCATTCAATTCTTTGGCATCAAAAAGACAATTTGACGTATAATATTAGTTCCACACTAATGTTGTATTAAAGACTATTTAAGATCAAATACACAAAAGTCTAATTCAGTATTTCTAACGATTTATTGATAGCAATTCAAATTATCTCAACTTTGCGACCAATGTGTGTTGTTATTTTAGCATATCTTAATAATTAGTTTTGTGTATTTGTTTAAACTAATATTTTAGTGTCTCCATTTGTAAATATTTATGAAAAACTATTAATCAATTGTAAAATTCAGAGCTGCTGCACAAAATTCCAATGTACATTAAATACACATACATTTGAGACACACACAGTGATCGTGTGAGGTATACGCGAAGTGCTCGAGATCGATTATTAATTAATATGTATGTGTACTCAAATACAGGCCATTGCCAAATACACAACACACACACACACACACACTTTTGATACATTAGTTAGTGATAATAGTTTGTAATCAATTTTGTTAATACATTTGCTTTGTTACATATTTTGATTTTTATTTACGACTAACTGTGAGAAAGTGAATGTAATGACAAAAGTTGGACTAACAAACCCTGTACAGTTGATTAATATGTAAATGACACAGAAATATATCGCATAAACCACTGAACCGATTTCCTTCGATACTTCGAGGATGATCGGATGTTTGAGGATTTTTGTTTGTTGAATTGTATACTATGAGTTCTTAGAGATCATTTTGAAGGGTTTTTCGCTGAATTTCCCTAGTAAATTGGTTTAATAGATTTGTTTAGGTCATGCTTTCCGCAAAGCAACTCTTCATTCTATAATTGATATTAATTGAGGCTCAATGAACTCTGTTCGTAGGGGTTTTTCGCGGAATATTCCAAATAAATTGGTTTAATAGATTATAGTAGGTATATAGTATGTCATGACTTCCGCAAAATAACGCCCGATTCGATTAATTATAATATTAATTGAGACTTACGGAGCTTCTGTTCTTTTTAAGGGGTTTTTCGCGGAATATTCCAAATAAATTGGTCTCAGAATGGAAGCCACAGGAATCAGTAGTCGCTATCATATTGTCTTTTATTATCATAACTAGTACTCATTTAAAGGAAAACACTTTATTAACGGATTAAGTTATGTATTTTTACAAAATTTAAGTATATTACATTATTTTAAACTTTTCCGAACTTTTCGCGTGCTTTACAGCGTGCGTGGTCACGGTAGACTGAAGGCAAAAGGTGTTGATTGTCAAAATACGTGTCGCAGACAATTATTGACAGTCAGTAGTCTCTATGAAAAAACATACTCCAAAGGTTTTTCAAAATTTCGATTGATATCAATGAGAAATTATAAAAATTGTAAGCTGAGCATGAGTGATTTAAAATAGCTTTTAATATAAAGCTGAAAAGATTTCATCAGACAGTCATTTTATTAATATTTATTTATTTATTAATATAAGACTCGTGTGTTTCCCATTGGGGTAGGCAGAGACCACAGACTTGCTACGATCCTTGCAGACCTCTCTCGCTTCTTCCACACTCATTAAATTCATCAATGTCGTGGGTTATGGAAGCTTTTGACCTGCCCTTTGTCCAGAACGTTTTGAATCTGATCCACCCACCCTCGCCTCGCCTTGTCAGTTTTATTAATAGGCTCGGAAAACTGTGAAAATTATACTAATTATTTTATCCGAAGGCAAATAATACAAATATTAAATGTTTCAACTTAGCGTGGTGAGCAAAACGATTGATATAATTAATCGTTTTTTAATTATTTATTTAAAAAATAAATAATTTTCTGCATAATCTAACACAATTTGATACCTGGCTACTTATAGATGTATGATGCGGCTGTTTATTTGTTTGACGCTAGCGTTGAACCTTTGTGGTTTTTTAGTGTTTAAAAAATTGTTAATATATGTGAACTTTGAATAATAATAAAAAAAATATTAACGTCAATATAATTGTTATTTCAATATTTATAAGAAATAAATCTTCATTATAGATCAAACATTGGTTAATGTTGATTGACATGGGTTAGTAATAAAATAGTTATATCCAATACAGGTGGCGTTCAAACCTTAAAATAAATATAAAACTACAGACTCGTCCCAAACACTGTTATTTTTAATATGCGTAGTTGGATACCATAATTCAAACGGAAACTAAATGTTATATAAAATTCTCATGTCACAGTATTCGTTCCCATACTCCTCCGAAACGGCTTGACCGCTCATGAAACTTTGTGAGCGTTTTGAGTAGGTCTGAGAATCGGCCAACATCTATTATTCACCCTCCTAAATGTTAACGGTGGTCCACATCTAATTTTTTCATTTTTTTGTACAAAATTTCTTTTTATACAAAAAAGCCCTATTTTTTGATTGAAAATCGATCACATGTATGGCATAACATCTGCCAGATCAGCTAGTAACTTTATAAGTATAAACTAATACGATGTCTTATGGATGTCATCATCAGAGCCTCATCTATCATCATCTCTAAGATCTCTACAATAAAGGCAGAGCAGTCTCGTTTTAAGAGGCTGCTTTAAACGTCTTCAAGTAATCATAAAAGGACAATACATGGGTGAATTAGCAGGTATAATTTGATATTCTAGGACATACTGCTATCCCTAGCGAAGGCCGTGGCTAATACAACAGCTGCTTTGGTGCTGAAGGCGAAGAATGTGGCAGCCCAATGCAAGGATGAACAGCCTCTGCAAAATACTATAATCGCAGCTGCTACCCACTGCGCCTTGGCGACAAGTCAGCTCGTCGCCTGTGCTAAGGTGGGTCAAAGCTACAAATTTCACCAGTTTTATTCAAATCTAGTCAAAATAATTCTTACAATATTTGTGTTATAATTAAGTATGAAATTAATAAATGTAGGTGTTGGCACCAAGACTACAACCCAGATTCATTCAAATCTATGCTCTAGTCCAGTGTTTTTCAACCTTTTTCATGATGCGACCCCCCTGGGGGGTATAAAAAAAAATTTTCGCGACCCCCTTTGACCTTCGGTTTTTTATCATGTATGTAGGTAGGTGTATGTTGCAGTATTACCGTTAACAATATTAATTATCTTTATTGTTTTTTTTTACTAATGTACCCAATTTTTCCACCTATGGCGACCCCCCTACAAAACCCCCCCCAGGAGGTCGCGACCCCCAGGTTGAAAAACAATGCTATAGTGAAAATAATTGTGACCAAATGTAATGTTATAATTAATAAATGTAGGTGGTGGCGCCGACCCTCCACAACGCAGCGTGCAGAGAGCAGCTGACGAGCGCGGCCCGACTGGTTGCCCAAGCGGTCGAGCGACTGGTCGCGGCGTGCCAACACGCGCCGGAAAGTGCCGGACCAGGGGTCGAACACCTGACCCTCGCAGCTCAGAGGGTCACAGATGAGCTGGAACGCCTGCTGGCGCATTGCGATCTCGGTAAGCGTTTCGTTCCTCAAAGGCCGGCAACGCACTTGTGTTTGCCAATTTTCCTATCAGGGCTTGAACTGACTGAATATAAATATTTTTTATTATATGTTTAATTAACTATGTTTTAATTCGAAATTTTAAAGAAACGACATCTAATGTTCATTTGCATTAACCAATTCCCTATTTACAAATTTTACGACTGAAAATCCATTTTTAACAACAATAGAAATAATTCACATGCGACATTTGTACAGGGGATGTATTGTCAAATTTGAATTCAAATAAAATAAAACCATCTCTACCTAGCAAAGAGTATACAAGTTAAAGAAAAACTTTTTCTTTACGAATATTCTTTGGAAATGGATATCCACTTACAAGATAATGAAACAATGATTTGTAAATTAATGAACAATATCATATATCACTACATAGTATAAAACAAAGTCGCTCTCTCTGTCTCTTTGTATGCTTAAATCTTTGAAACTACGCAACGGATTTTGATGCGGTTTTTTTTAATAGATAGAGTGATTCAAGAAAAAGGTTTAGATGTATAATAACATCCATTAAATAGTAGAGAAGTACTGTTATTTTGAGTTTTTTCTAATGCGATGTCGTAAATAATTACATTTTTCCGCTTACATTGCAAACGCAGGCTGAACCCTACGAGTTTTATCAAAATAATGTACTAAGTATTGTACACATCGAAAAGGTCTACAGAAAAGTCCGTGATGGTATATGTCTATCTCTTATGATTAGACAAATAATGGCTAATTTTCGAAGCGATTTTAACCAATACAGCATAAATCCTTAACCAATTAAATTCCTTGAATACATTGTTCATTTAATATAGATCTATATGGCCCTTTACACCGTCTGGTTTAAGTGAATATTTTCGAAGATATTACAGATTTTACACACACTTTGAATTTAGCAGCGATCGGACGCGTTTATTTCTCTGTAGTGTATTTAGTATCGGCATTGCACCCGTGCGAAGCCTGGTTGGGTCGCTAGTATGATATATATTAAGGTGCACTATAAGATCTTTAGTATAAAGCCGGCAACGCACTTGTGAGGCCTCTCGCATTGCGTGGTAGACGAACAGGTGAGCCTCCTGCCCATTTGCCCCAAGCAATAGCCTTAGCTAGCAATGTTCACAGTTAATAGTTGTTGTATTGTTTAGATCGTCGTGGTCAAGCGACCGTGATGGAGCAGTCGGTGGAGAGCGTTCTAACGGCCAGCGAAAGGCTGGGGGCAGCTGGAGAACCTGCGGAGATGCTGCGAAGAGCCAGAGTGCTGGGGCAGGCCACGGCCAGGCTCATCGCTGACATTAAGGTAACCCTCCGCTCGTATAGAACAGCAGGCAAACGGGCAGGAGGCACACCTGATCGTAGGCGATACTGCCAAGGCCTTAAGCGAAAAATAAGTTGTTCCAGTTCCAAAGTATAATAAATAATAAATAAATAAAGTTTTTAATTAATAAAAAGGCTGGATGTTTGTCTTTATGAAAGAAAATACATTTGTTTTATAATGAAATATACACTATTTTTATAATTGACATAACCGACCTGAAGGAAGACAACATTAAAAGCTACCTTTTAAGACAAAAAATTAAAACATTAAAATTAAATAGTACAGAAAAATTAAAAACGAAAACTTACATGTGTCTCTGTCTTAAATAAGAAATGTTTAAAATAAAGAGGTCCTCTTTATATAAATATAATAAATAACTGTTAAATAAACTTATCAGCGCAAAACACCATATCGGGGCTAATCGGTCCCCCCCCTACTACCCCACCACAGTTGTAATAAGAAGACGAGTACTGCAACAAAAGTCGCATTCGTTTGTTGGCACTCGGATAGTGAACAACTATTGTGTTACGCTTTACGTAGTAAAAGTGATTATTTGATAAAAGAAGTGTTTTGTGTGTGTGTTCTCAAGAAATGGAATATTCGTATAACAATGAAGGAAATGACGTCACTATTTTGAAAAAGCTTACTTTGAGATACTTTAGAAATATTGTAACACCTTGTAAACAGCTTTAAATTTGCCACCCACACCGACCGGGAATCGAATCCAGGCTGTTTAACGGTCAGTTTTGTCTGGGTCGGCCGTATTAATATACAATCCCTGTAAGGTATTTTACAATTGTGAGTTTTGGTCCTTCGGATGACCAGAATTGTTCAGGTCGACATCATTTTATGAATATTCCTTTATAAGATCCCAGCAGTTGTGAGTTTTGGTCCTTCGAGCCGGATAACCAATTATAAATGCTTCTCACCTTAGACCGAAGCTGAGAAGCAGCCTTCCGAGAGCCAGGGTAAGCTGCTGGCTGCGGCGAAGCTCTTGGCCGATGCCACTGCGAGGATGGTGGAAGCTGCAAGGCAATGTGCTTCGGAGCCGCAAGTAAGTTGAGAGATAGAAATCTTTCTATGTCCTTAATAATAAAGTTGAATCTAGTGACGTATTAGTTGCTGAAGCATAAAGTTTTGAGTTTCGCAGGGTAGCATCCTTGGACCCACTTTGTATTTGATTTATCTGAATGAACTGTGTAACCAATCAATTCCTAATTATTATTATGTATTGTTTATGGCAGCCAACATTTTAAATTTGATACGACAATATAATATTATTTACTGATGGGACGTTTCAAAAAGACTATATAACAGGGGAATATTTGATTTTCATCAAGTAGTATCTCCAAGTATTTAAAAAATTGATTTGATATTAATAGACACTCAGATTTTAGATTAAGTGACTATTACATATATTTTTAAAACAAATTTACATGCAACACACACTTTTGTGTTAATATTTCTAAATTAAAGTATGATTAAAGAAAAACACTTTAAGGGATTTAATTTTTTGTAAAAAAAAACACAACCTTTAAAAAGGAAAATTAAAGTTACAGTTATGTTAATAAAAGACAACATTAAAGTATGGTTATTTATTATTTTATTTAATACTTTAACACACATTAACAGTTTTAAAATTAAATAAGAAATATACATAATGTTATAAGGGCGGCCTTATCGCTACTAAGCGATGTCTTCCAGGCAACCCATATATTGGTGTTTGGTGCTATTAAGAACCACTCTTTGTACCTTCAGGATCGCGACAAGCAAGAGGCTTTGCTGCGGGCAGCCGAAGAGCTCCGGTTCATCACGGCAGACTACGCGCAGGGCCAGGACATCGTCAGCTCGCAAGTCGCCAGATTACATGTGAGTATGCTGAGGGGTTCCCAAGGGTCCCTAGGGCTTCTAGATGGTCTATCTTATATATAAAATTCTCGTGTCACAGTTTTCGTTCCCATACTCCGCCGAAACGGCTTGACCGATTCTCATGAAATTTTGTATGCATACTGGGGAGGTCTGAGAATCGGACATCTATTTTTCATCCCCCTAAATGTTAAGGGTGGTCCAGCCTCACATTTTTATTAAATTTTGGGACAAAATTTCTTATTAAGATACGGCATTAAAAAATTCATACCACCCTAAATTTTTAACTGTACGATCAACCCCCTTGTTTTATTTAACTAAAAAATGATTGCTAGGAATCACATGTATGGCAAAACAACGTTTGCCGAATGTAATAAAACAGCTGGAACCACTAACTGTTAATACAAACAGTTTTTTAATTGGACGATCTCGTCTCCAGGAGAGCGCTCGTCAAGCCGCGTCGAGCGCCACTCAACTCATAGCGTCCGCTCAGAACGCGACCCAATACAACACGAACAAATACTCGCAGGTGAGTGATCAACATTATTCCAGTCTAGACCCTCTTAATTTGGCGTTTTAGACCTTTCATTTCTATAAAACTATCCCCTTTTACGTCTACCCTCATTTTATGCGATTTAAGAGTGCAGAGGTCAGAGCATCGGGGGTCATTGACCTTCACACGCGTCCGTTTCACTTGCATTTTGCAATTGCAGGAGGCTCTCCTGTCGGAGTGCTCCATCATGAGCTCGCACATCCCGCGGCTGACTGAGGCCGGCAGCGTCTTCAGCGCCAGGCCGCAGAACCCAGCCGCGCATCTGGATCTGGTCACCGCTTCGGAGACCTTCCTGCAGGTTGTTTTATAATATCATCATGAAAATAATGCTTGCTTCTTTTCTATTATATATTCTAAAATACAAATTAAATTAACCTACCTGGAAGGAAACATTAAAAAAAAACAATTTAAATTATAAAATTAACATCTATCTTCATGTGAAAATTATTCTTTTAATGATTATTTTATTTTAATTATTGTCATATTTATAAAGCGTAAAATAAAAATAATGTATAAAGGAGTCTTTATATCTGATATCCAATAGTAAGAATGAAGCATATCCGTTTGTTGGTGGTCTGGGTGTCCTATACCCCTTTGGTTTTCTTCCAGCCAAGTGGCCACGTGGCTCAAGCAGCCCGCGCCGTACTGCCGACGGTGAGTGACGCAGCAGCGAACAAGCAGCTGGCTGACACCACCAGCCAGTTCACGGCCAGCTGCGCTGACCTCAGGTGAGTCCACAAACAAGGGTTGGGTACAGTTGATGGCTTCAGAGAGTATTCATGGGGTGATCGATGTCGGGACCAGGTCAGCCGTGAGCCGAGCTCGGGCCTCATGCCGCGGCCTGGAGCTGGATGCAGCCGCGGAGATCCTGCGAGACCTGCAGGACGAGCTGGACGAGATGGACAGAGCCTGCGCCGCCTTCCAGCTGGCCCCGCTGCCCCAGCAGACGGTGAGAGCCGGAACCCACCCCCCCCCCGCCCCACCATCGGCCCCGCTGACGGCCGCTGCCTTCCAGGTGGAGTGGGCCTACAGCCAGCTGCAGTCGAGCGGGCGGTCGGCGGCGTCGGCCAGCGCGGCCCTGGGTGCCGCGGCCAAGCGCCAGGACTCCGCTGCCTGCGGACGAGCGGCGCTCGAGCTGGCTTCGTCCTTGAGGCTGTTCGCGCCGCCGCTCAGGGCGGCCGCTGCGCACGCGTCGCAGCAGCAGCAGCCCAGGTCGGCCAAGTTTCCAAAACCCCCCACCGCCCCCCCCTTCCATGATGGATCTTAACCGTGGTGTCTTGCAGAGTGCTGGGATCCGGTCGGCAGGTGGTGACGTCATCGCTGACCCTCGTCGAAAGCGTGAAGCGGTTCCTCAGCAGCTCAGAAGAAGTGGAATGCGCGAACGTCGTCGGCCTGGCGAAGACTGTCTCACAGGTACACATACCTTTTTCGACCTCACACCGAGTGTTTTGAGGGTTTATTTTATTTTGAAGGGAAAACTTACAGCTTTTTAGAACTTGCATAGTAACTTAAAAGCCAATGACAATAATATTCTCTTTTATTAACATAACTATTACTCGTTAAAAGAAAAATATTTTATGTATTTTTGCAAAATTTTAAATATATTTTATATTATTTTCAATTTGTCTAAAAAAATACAATTTTTCACATTAACTGAATATAAGACATACATCTTAACGATAAATTTCTGCTTCTACAGACTACTGCTACTTAATTTTATAATAAACTACTTAACATTACACTCGCCGAGTGGTATCGGAGTGCAAAAGTTAATATCACAAGTACAATCAGATAGAGAAGTGTATTTCTTCATTTTTTTCGAGAAATATTCCTTATAAATGATGTCTATTAGAACAGTTTAATTTTTGTTCCAAATAAATTCTTAACTAATCTCTAGTAGCAACTATAGTTTTGTGTGCAATATAGAGATTATAATTAAATTTTGCATCTGTGGAAATTATTTGACGTTAGGCAATAGACACTATTACCCACCTCTCTTATCTATGTTTTTTTTCTTTCTCTATTGGCGTCTTGTAAAAATCTTGGCTTGTAAGTTTTATCCTCAAGATTAAAATACGTTTTTTTTTTCTACATTCTAACATTCTACTTCTACATTCTACATTGAAACGTTGACTTTTGAATGGCGCTACTAAACCTTTTTTTTTTCACAGAGCGTCGAACGGACCCTCGAATCGGTGCCGAGCCACGAGGAATTGGACGCTGCCATGGAGAACATTAATCAGACCTTACACATCCTTGATATGGACGACTTGCCACGGACGGACAAAAGTTACAGGTATTTCAATCCAACTATCCTATGATGAAATTTCATTGAAATCTGTTCAGTGACTCTTGATTCTTGCTGCAGAAATAAAAAGTCGGTTTTCGTATGATGAGGGTAGATAAAAATTTCCTCCTCAGTGAGCTCCAGTCCGAGCTGAACGCAGCAGCCGTGGGGCTCAGCTCGGCTTCCTCCGACGTGGTGGCTTCGGTGGAGCAAGGCACGCTGAGCACCAGCGGTCGCCACTTCGGAGACGCCTTCAACCGGCTCATGGGCGTGTCTCTGGAGCTGGCTGGCCAGACCGAGGTCAGTGCTCATGGGCGGCTTCAGCATTCAGCCCTGTCGACGAAATCATGCGCGTGATGAATTACAAAAAAAAAATTGGCATTTTTTTTCTTAAACCTTCCAGGCTCGCGAGTCGCGCACAGAAATGATCCGGTCGATGAAGACGGTGACCGTGAACTCGTCGAAGCTCCTCGGAACCGCCAAGTCCGTCAGTCAGGTGAGCGGGTTTGATATCCCGGAAAAAATGCCTTCGACGTTACACAATAATATTATTAATAATAATGAAACTTTATTTACAGACCAGATATATATATATATATATATATATATAGTTAGTAACAATTCAGACTTAGACGCTATGTTAGTTATGATAACTAAGACTATTGTTTTTCAACCTGTGGGTTGCGACCCCCCAGGGGATCTTCTGTAGGGGGGTCGCTAGAGGTCGAAAAAAATTGCTACTTTAATATAAAAAAAATACAATATTGTTAATAGTAATACTGTACCATACATGATTAAAAACGATGGTCAAAGGGGGTCGCGTCATGAAGATTGAAAAACACGAATAAAAAAAAAGGTCATGATGATATCATATTGACTTCAGGACCTAACTCGGCCCAACGCGAAGAACCAGTTGGCGGCGGCGGCGCGCGCCGTCACGGAGAGCATCAACAACTTGGTGAGGGTCGCGCAGCGTGGGTTAGAACCCCTCGAGGCGGTTCCAGTACAGGTCGTGGGTGTTCCAGGTGGACGTTTGCACGGAGGCAGCCCCGGGGCAGAAGGAGTGCTCGGCGGCCATCAGGTCCATCGACAGCACGCGCACTCTGCTGTCGCAGCCCTCGCAGCCCATCAGCGACATGGGCTACTTCGCGTGTCTGGACGCCGTGGTCGAGCAGAGCAAGGCTCTGAGTCAGTATACTACTGTTGAAAGCCAGCTTTTTTTTGTATTCAGCTTTTTTTTTTCATTTTTTTTTGTTGCCTCAGTACTTTTTTTCGAAAAAAAAAAATTTGCGTTGAATTTTTTTTGTGGGCTTAGTATTTTTTTTCAAAAAAAAAAAACGCTTTACGGATAGAGGTTATGTGATTCTTCAAAAAATTCTTCAAACATTGGCAATTTTTTGTTTAAACGATGATTGCAAGAGGATTTTAAGCGATACATTCACTGCCGGATGGCTCGCGAATGCGCTGCCGGCCTTCCGAATTGTACGCTTTATATCCCAAATCATGTTTTTTTTTAATTTCAGGCGAAGGCATGTCAGGGATGGCGAGCTCCATAAAGCGAAGCGACACGAGCCAGTTCTCCCGAAGCGTGTCAGCTGCCGGGTTGGCAGTCCAGACGCTGGTGGAATGCACCGCGCAGGCTGCTTACCTGGTTAGCGCTTTACTTGGGGACGAGCAGCTCACCCGACCTCAGCATCGCTAACGCATTGTTCGTTCCAGACCGCGGTGTCGGATGAGACTTCGGTGGCGGGTCGCGCTGGGCTGGTGGATCAGGCACAGTTCGCCCGGGCGTCTGCTGCCATCGAACGGGCATGCGCCACCCTCAGCGACCCACGAACTGACCAGCATCAGGTAAGCAATCGAACAAGCAGCTTGTTGCGAGGAGTTTATTTGTAAGTTTAGGCTGTAATGAAATAAATAAACACGAGCCGTTGAATTGCAGGTGCTATCGGCCGCCACCGTGATAGCGAAGCACACGAGCGCCCTCTGCAACGCGTGCCGAGTGGCGTCGGGGCGTTCGGCCGAGCCGCAGAGCAAGCGCCACTTCGTGCAGGCCGCGAAGGACGTCGCCAACTGCACCGCTGCCCTCGTCAAGGAGATCAAGGCCCTGGACCTGGATTACAGCGAGGTATTGTGACCTGGTGTTGGCCTGGTTCGGTAGCAAGCGGGGGATTCGTGACCTGCTGTTGACCTGATTTAGTAGCAAGCGGGGGATTCGTGACCTGTTGTTGTCCTGACTTTGTGTGTGCGTTAGGCCAACCGCGAGCGCTGCGCCAAGGCCACCGGGCCGCTGCAAGAGGCCGTTCGCAGCCTCTGCCAGTTCGCGGACAGCCCCGAGTTCGCGGCTGTTCCGGCGCGCATCTCCCCCCAGGCGCGGCTTAGTCAGGAGGCCATCTTGGATTGCGGCAGGTACTTATACTACAACACTGCAAGACTTTGTACGTGATATATTTTAGTAGGGTTGACATTTGTTTTCGAATTATATAATAGTCTAAATGATTAAGTAGGGTTAGCATCATATTTGCCTCGTCAAGATGTGTATGGTCAGCAAAAAAAGATTTTCATATTACGTGTATTAATTTTTAGGAGTATAATATCGGGGTCGTGCTCCATGCTGGAAGCGGCCAGAGTGCTGGTGCTGTCTCCAGCAGACCGCCCCCAGTGGCAGGCCCTGGCCACTCACAGCAAGACCGTCTCCGACAGCATCAAGCTGCTCGTCACCAATATACGGTAAATTCAAATGCTTTTTTCTAAAATAGTTGTATCGGAATCGGACTTTTCAAATTTGGTTTATCGGAATCGAAGTCAGAGGCAGGGTCAGTGTTTAAGGACAAATAAAACATGATTTATAGTCAATTCTTTTTTTCGTTTAAAATGTAGAATGAAATAATGTAGTTTGTAATAATAAACGTATTTTATTCTTGATGAAAAGCTTACAGGCAAGTATTCTTATAAGACACGCCATTAGAGAGAGAAAAAACATAAATAGAGGTAGGCTGTTACCTAACGTCAAATAATTTCAACAGACATTTATAGAACAAGAGAACAATTGTAAAATAAAAAAACAACTGTGAAAATTGACATAATTCGCGCGAAATGTATATCAAATCAAATCAAAATATCTTTATTCGTTTAGGTAAACATGTACACTTATGAACGTCAAGATAAACAAATTAATCATAGTTAAACAAATAAATCGTAAATTTACATTTCCCAAGAAGAACTGGCAACAAACTTTCCGCCACTCTTTTCAATCGCCCGTAGAGCGGGTAAGAAGAACTGGCAAGAAACTTTCGGCCACTCTTTTCAATCGCCCGTAGAGCGGGTAAGAAGAACTGGCAAGAAACTTTCCGCCAGTCTTTTCAATCGCCCGTAGAGCGGGTAAGAAGAACTGGCAACAAACTTTCCGCCACTCTTTTCAATCGCCCGTAGAGCGGGTAAGAAGAACTGGCAACAAACTTTCCGCCAGTCTTTTCAATCGCCCGTAGAGCGGGTAAGAAGAACTGGCAAGAAACTTTCCGCCAGTCTTTTCAATCGCCCGTAGAGCGGGTAAGAAGAACTGGCAACAAACTTTCCGCCACTCTTTTCAATCGCCCGTAGAGCGGGTAAGAACTGGCAAGAAACTTTCCGCCAGTCTTTTCAATCGCCCGTAGAGCGGGTAAGAAGAACTGGCAACAAACTTTCCGCCACTCTTTTCAATCGCCCGTAGAGCGGGTAAGAACTGGCAAGAAACTTTCCGCCACTCTTTTCAATCGCCCGTAGAGCGGGTAAGAAGAACTGGCAACAAACTTTCCGCCACTCTTTTCAATCGCCCGTAGAGCGGGTAAGAAGAACTGGCAAGAAACTTTCCGCCACTCTTTTCAATCGCCAAGTTTTTAATACAAATCGTTTGAACTGGACCAAATCAATCCCTAGGATTAGGCTCATTAAGTATTATAAACCTGTTCGGCACAGGATTAACATACGATACAAATATCGGAACCGAAAGTACCGATTTAACGGAACCGGAATCGATGCTCCGTTACATCTTTGGTCCATACTATAATGTATATCGTAGATACACCAGAAATTATACGAATTTAATGTCTACCCTACACACACTCATTTCGCACAGATTTCTCACCAGATGTTTCTTAATTAGTGGACTGTATAGTGTTAATTTAAATTTAAAAATGTCCGAATTCTGTTGTGATTGTTAAAACTGCACTAAAAATGACTAAGTATGTGAGGGGGAGCCCTGAGCTCTACAGTTGTATCCTAACATACAAATAGTGAATATATAAATAAGTATGGGAAGTCTGCACTGAGAGACCTAAGGCAACAGACGGAGCCCTACAAGTAGGATCAGAGGTTCAAGGTGGTGGGATTCTAACCATGATAATAAAGAACAGGCTTCATAATGAATAAGCCAAAGCAATATTAAAATCTGACTGGTTTCTGCAGCGAAAAGGCTCCCGGACAGCGCGAGTGCGCACGCGCATTGGATTCGCTGGCCTCGCAGCAGCGCCAGCTGGACCAGGTGGCCATCCAGGCGCTCGGCCAGGAGCTGCCGCCGCGCCACGCGCACTCGCTGCAAGGTCTGTCCCTCACGATGCACCGCTTCCCCCCCCCTGGCCCCCTCTAACCGCTCTGTGTGGCAGGCTACTGCGAGCAGGTGGAGAGCAGCGCGGCCGAGATGCTGGAGAGGCTGGAGCCCGTCAGGCTGGCTGCCACCGCCCAGGCCGAGAATTTGGGCCACAGCGTCTTGCAGATGGTGAGTTTCCTCGCGTCTCTTCTGCTGCCTTGTTTCTCGTAAGATGTAGTCCGGGGTAATGGAGGTCACAGTGAGCGGGTTTTGTAAAAATCCTTCCGGTTTCAGTCGATACCAACTCCGGGGCAATGAATACAGATAACACACAACCTCTCTGCAGCTGAGACACTTATTTTGACCAACACCTTTTGTCATCAGACGTTAAAAAATTTAAAATAATGTAAAAATTAATCCGTTAACAAAGTGTTTTTCTTTAAATGAGTAACAGTTATGTTAACAAAGGTATTATTAGAGTCGATGAGATGAATTTAAAAAAGCAAAAAAATAAAGGTTTTAAATAGAAAAGAAAACAATTTTTATTATTCAAATTACAACTAACTCACTGGTCACCTGAAGATGGATGCCACTCATATGTTGGGCCATATGACCCAACGCTGACCTTCCGTGACCTCCAAGGCGCAAAAGTGACTACGACTGACTTAATTTTGTATGTTTGTCCCCAGGTTTCGTACGCCGAGCCGCTAGTGGCCGCAGCCAGCGGGGCCGCGTCCAACCTCACGGAGTCTGCTGAACAGTCTGGTCTGCTGCAGCACACCAGGACCGTGCTGGAGACGCTCTCGCTGCTGGTACATGCTGCCAAGCAGAGTGGGGGCAACCCCAGGGTGAGCTAGATGTTATTCATTATATCAATTTCAATCTAATATATAAAATTAGGAGTTAGCTTCGAACTTGATCACCTCCGAAATGGCTTGACCGATTATTATGAAATTTTACATGCGTTTTGAGTAGGTTGGGTTATCCTAAATGTTTCCAAAATTACATGTAAAAAGGATTTTTTTTTAATAGATATGAATTACTTTCACAGAGACAAATGATTTAAAAGATCTAGCGTAGATTTCTCTAATTTTCTCTAATAAAACTAATGAGTAATTTGCGTCTAAGTTAATTTGCTAAAGACTATATAATATAAGAATTATCTATTACCACTTCTTACAGTCTCTAATAAGGGCCTGACCCTTTTAAAACAAATAATTACCGTTTATAATTTATTGCAATACTAAAAAAATGCTAATTTTACCAAAACTCATACAACAAAATTTTGCCTTTTTTAATATAAAACGGGGCACACGAGCAGAAGGCTCAACGCGAAGCCAGAGGGCTCAACAGTGCGTTGCCGGCCTCTAAGATGCTTATAATAATGATAATCAAAAATAAATAAAACCAATTTGGATTAACTTAACACGGTATTCTATAATTCACACTAAATTAACGTTAAAACTTAGCCGATAGCCTTAATAAGTACTAAAACAACATAAAACCACGATTTCTGCTTATAATATCATTAAAAAAAGAAAAAAAAATCATTTTTCAATTTTTTTTTATTATAAAAATGTGAGTTTTAATTAAGAATGTATAAAAATCGAAAAATTCACCATTTTAAAATAGATACAAAAAATTCATAATTGATTCACTGTGACATTTCTATAATTTTGCGTCTCAATTTTCATATAATCTAACCATTATTGCAAATATGAAATTCGGTTCATCTACATGGATGATATTATTTGGAATAACCTAACATTAAAACTTATACAAACACTATAAATAAATCACTATTTAAAACCGATGGCCTTGATAAGTACTAAAACAACATAAAACCACGATTTCTGCTTATAAAATCGTTAAAAGAAAGAAAAAAAATTTTTTTTTTAATAAAAATATGAGTTTTAATGAAAAATATATAAGAATCATAAAATCGAAAAATAATTTAAGACGTTTTTATAATTTTTCGTTTCAATTTTCATATAACCTAATATTAACTTATACAAATACTATAAAAAAAGAAAAAAAAATCAATTTTTTTTAATAAAAATGTGTGTTTTAATGAAAAATATATAAGAATCATAAAATCGAAAAATAATTTAAGACGTTTTTATAATTTTTCGTCTCAATTTTCATATAATCTAACCATTACTGCAAATATGAAATTCAGTCCATTTACATGGATGACATAATTTCCGTTGAAGGCGACATCCGCCCATGGCGAAGTGGAAGCACACTGCTCGCTTGCCCGAGCTGCTCTAACGGAGCTGTGCGGGCAAGTTCGGGAACTGAGCACTCAGAGGGGGGCCGTGGGGTCCATTTTGGACTCGGTGGCGAGGGCCGTGGCAAGACTCACTGAACATAGGTAAGACTACATTTCATTGGTGGTGGGAATTTGGGGGGTTTTGAGTTAATATTTGTCTTTTATTAACATAACTATTACTCATTTAAAGAAAAACACTTTAACGGATTAAGCTATGTCTGATATAAAATTCTCGTGTCACGGTGTTCGAGCGTCAACTCCTCCGAAACGGCTTGACCGATTCACGTGAAACTTTGTAAACTTATTAGGTCTGAGAAACGGCCAACATCTATTTTTCATCCCCCTAAATGTTAAGGGTGGTCCGCGCCTAATATTTTTTTATTCCTTAGACAATATTTTTCTATGATACAGCATACGAACATACATACAATTGAATTGCGTTGGATAGTCCATTTATTAATATACAACGCTATATGACAATATTCCTGTCTTGTAATAGTACCAAAGAAGAAATCTTTACCAATATTATAAAGAGTTTTGAATCGCAGGAGCTACTGGTGCGAATTGAATTGCGTTGGATAGTCCATTTATTAATATACAACGCTATATGACAATATACCTGTCTCATAATAGTACCAAAGAAGAAATCTCTACCAATATTATAAAGGAAGAGTTTTGAATCTCAGGAGCTACTGGTGCGAATTGAATTGCGTTGGATAGTCCATTTATTAATATACAACGCTATATGACAATATACCTGTCTCGTAATAGTACCAAAGAAGAAATCTTTACCAATATTATAAAGAAGAGTTTTGAATCTCAGGAGCTACTGGTGCGAATTGAATTGCGTTGGATAGTCCATTTATTAATATACAACGCTATATGACAATATTCCTGTCTTGTAATAGTACCAAAGAAGAAATCTTTACCAATATTATAAAGAGTTTTGAATCGCAGGAGCTACTGGTGCGAATTGAATTGCGTTGGATAGTCCATTTATTAATATACAACGCTATATGACAATATACCTGTCTCATAATAGTACCAAAGAAGAAATCTCTACCAATATTATAAAGGAAGAGTTTTGAATCTCAGGAGCTACTGGTGCGAATTGAATTGCGTTGGATAGTCCATTTATTAATATACAACGCTATATGACAATATACCTGTCTCATAATAGTACCAAAGAAGAAATCTTTACCAATATTATAAAGAGTTTTGAATCTCAGGAGGTACTGGTGCGAATTGAATTGCGTTGGATAGTCCATTTATTAATATACAACGCTATATGACAATATACCTGTCTCGTAATAGTACCAAAGAAGAAATCTTTACCAATATTATAAAGAAGAGTTTTGAATCTCAGGAGCTACTGGTGCGAATTGAATTGCGTTGGATAGTCCATTTATTAATATACAACGCTATATGACAATATACCTGTCTCGTAATAGTACCAAAGAAGAAATCTTTACCAATATTATAAAGAAGAGTTTTGAATCTCAGGAGCTACTGGTGCGAATTGAATTGCCTTGGATAGTCCATTTATTAATATACAACGCTATATGACAATATACCTGTCTCGTAATAGTACCAAAGAAGAAATCTTTACCAATATTATAAAGAAGAGTTTTGAATCTCAGGAGCTACTGGTGCGAATTGAATTGCGTTGGATAGTCCATTTATTAATATACAACGCTATATGACAATATACCTGTCTCGTAATAGTACCAAAGAAGAAATCTTTACCAATATTATAAAGAAGAGTTTTGAATCTCAGGAGCTACTGGTGCGAATTGAATTGCGTTGGATAGTCCATTTATTAATATACAACGCTATATGACAATATACCTGTCTCATAATAGTACCAAAGAAGAAATCTTTACCAATATTATAAAGAAGAGTTTTGAATCTCAGGAGCTACTGGTGCGAATTGAATTGCGTTGGATAGTCCATTTATTAATATACAACGCTATATGACAATATACCTGTCTCGTAATAGTACCAAAGAAGAAATCTTTACCAATATTATAAAGAAGAGTTTTGAATCTCAGGAGCTACTGGTGCGAATTGAATTGCCTTGGATAGTCCATTTATTAATATACAACGCTATATGACAATATACCTGTCTCGTAATAGTACCAAAGAAGAAATCTTTACCAATATTATAAAGAAGAGTTTTGAATCTCAGGAGCTACTGGTGCGAATTGAATTGCGTTGGATAGTCCATTTATTAATATACAACGCTATATGACAATATACCTGTCTCGTAATAGTACCAAAGAAGAAATCTTTACCAATATTATAAAGAAGAGTTTTGAATCTCAGGAGCTACTGGTGCGAATTGAATTGCCTTGGATAGTCCATTTATTAATATACAACGCTATATGACAATATACCTGTCTCGTAATAGTACCAAAGAAGAAATCTTTACCAATATTATAAAGAAGAGTTTTGAATCTCAGGAGCTACTGGTGCGAATTGAATTGCCTTGGATAGTCCATTTATTAATATACAACGCTATATGACAATATACCTGTCTCGTAATAGTACCAAAGAAGAAATCTTTACCAATATTATAGAGTTTTGAATCTCAGGAGCTACTGGTGCGAATTGAATTGCGTTGGATAGTCCATTTATTAATATACAACGCTATATGACAATATACCTGTCTCGTAATAGTACCAAAGAAGATATCTTTACCAATATTATAAAGAAGAGTTTTGAATCTCAGGAGCTACTGGTGCGAATTGAATTGCGTTGGATAGTCCATTTATTAATATACAACGCTATATGACAGTATACCTGTCTTATAATAGTACCAAAGAAGAAATCTTTACCAATATTAGAAAGAGTTTTGAATCTCAGAAGCTACTGGTGCGAATTGAATTGCGTTGGATATTATTGGTTATAGATTATCGCTTAGCGCAGATAAAGTTAAGGGTAACATAAATATGAAAAACTCTGTTAAACCACACGATACAGCCAGTGTTGTGTGACCTTAATATTGAATGAGTTTTAATCTTGGCATTTCGCCAAGTACTCTTCATGTTCCGAGTCAAGGCGATCGCCTATTTACGAAGATGAGTTCAGTTTATTAAACAGCGTCTCTCAATACGCAAATATGAAAAGTCGGTTGTCATTTCAAAATGGCCGAGATTAATTGATATTTTTGCTTATTTCTTTAGTATAACGTGGTCAGTCAGTCATTTTATAAGGTATACAGGTTTACGATCGATATTATGTAGAGTTATTTAGATAGTAAGGGAGTGTGGATGACGAGGGTGGGGCTGCGAGACCTGCCCGAACGTTTTTGGATCAGTTTCTGAACGGGCATTCTGGAAGGGCAGGTCAAAAGCAGCCATAACTGACGATAATCATGAATTTAATGAGTGTGGAAGAAGCGAGAGAGGTCTGCAAGGATCGTAGCAAGTCTGTGGTCTCTGCCTACCCCAATGGGAAACAGGCTTATATAAATAAAAATAAAAAAATTTGATCCTATTGTGTGTAAGTTTGTATGGATGGTTGTTTGTAGAATTATTTTTTTATAATAAAACAAATGAATCAATAGAAATGACTTGGTGGACATCTTCGGAGACTCCATGAAGGTCTACCGTCGAGGAGTTTTAGCACCGTTGAATGTTGTTTAAGTTTAATTACTATTATTATTTTTATTCTTTTTTTTTAATTATATAAATTATAAGTTCTCATATAATTGTTATGTATATAAGTGTTTTTATAAATTTTCTGTATGTTGTTTGGACGAATTGTTTGAGCATATGTAATGTCTGAGAACACAATAATAATAAAATAAAAATCATTGATTTTGCTATAATATAGCTCATACCAAAACAAAATATACTTTGAATAAAGATATCGTGAATTGTCCAAAATATCAAGTAGATTGGAAAATACTCGTTAGCCTGGACAAAACGCCTAGTGTAACATAATGTGCGGAAATGTTTATCTTGTGTGTAAACTGCATTAAAAATTGTTAATTTAATTCGAGTAATATACTGTTTTTTCGTGGCAAATTAGTAATCTCGAAAAAACCAAAAAGAAACTAAATCGCTCTTATAAAAAAATATAGATTTTTGCAAAGACTGGTTCTAAGTATTCGTTGAGACTCAAACGCACGTAGAGGCATTCTGAACTCCGATGTAGGGGCATCATCAGGAGATGTTGCCTTTACGAACAGCGTTCCATCTAACGTCGCGTCGGAGCGAAACGTGCGTCGAGTGGTTGTGGGTTTTTCGCGGAGTACTGCTTTCATACTGGTCCATTGGGTTTATGAATGTAATTTTATATAAATTTTGCAAAAAACACACAACTAAATATGTTCAAAAGTGTTTTTCTTTAAATGAGTAACAGTTATGTCAACAAAAGACAATATTATATGGTTCATGCTAATTCACCCAACGGACATGTTATCAAATTCTCACCATTAGGGATTTACAAGCAGGTTCGTGCGTGCCTTAGTTATTAAAGAAGCGGAGGCTATTTAATAGGAATTGTTTACTATTCGATGGCATTATTATGGGCTATTATATATTTCAACTCGCACACATGTCCCCTTTCTGTTTGTGTGTGTGTTACACACAGCTACGATCCAGTTGTTTGATAAATTTCAGAATGTCTCTGATTGGAAGCTATGACGAGACTGAGTCTTTCGTCGACTATCAAACGAGGATGGTTGCTGCTGCGAAGGATATCTCCAGGCTGGCGTCGGATATGGTGAGTGTCCTGACACCCCCCACTTTTACATGCTCTTATAAAGAATAGGAAAATTGATCGTTCAATTTTTTTACGATCGCAAATAAAGACATAAGTGTTTTTAAAAATATACATTGTAATTATATTTCCTTATACCAGTTTTGATTGATGATTGTTGATGATTGATCGCTTTTATCTTTTGTTGTGTTTGGTAGTGGAATTCGTGAGAATATTTATTTCCGGTTAGAGATTAGAGATGAGACTAGAGAGATTAGAGACGTGTACGTAGTGAAGTTAAGCCAAAACTGTGATAGGATACAACACTTATAGTTAAGATACAAATAAGGTAAATAAACAAACAAACAAATATTCCAAATCTCGTGGTAAAAGTTCTTTTATGAAAATTGTTTAGCCAGCAAATCTTAAAGTTGTTTGTTTAAAGAATCAGGTACTTTGCGTAAGATTAAAATTCTAATAGACCAATTTACCAACAATATTCCGCGAAATATTCGTTTGATGTTGTTTTCGCGGAACATAGCTAGTAAGTCTTATATATAAAATTCTCGGGTCACAGTTTTCGTTCCCATACTCCTCCGAAACGGCTTGACCGCTCATGAAACTTTGTGAGCGTTTTGAGTAGGTCTGAGAATCGGCCAACATCTATTTTTCATCCCCCTAACTGTTAAGGATAACAGACAAATAATTCTTCAATTCGATCGAAATTTAATCACACAATTTTGTAGCTATACATTTATAAGCTCTCAGATCTAACTAGGTTTTAATCTCGCGAACATGATTACATTGATATCAGACTGTTTCTCAAACGGCATATTCTACCTCTCACTACTGTGTGGAGCTGCCGATCCGACTTGGGTGCCTTCACCTCCTGGCGTAGATGCTCATGGGCGGGTGTTCACTTCTCCATCTGACCTTTCAGACAGCCAAAGCCGCCACGGAACCGGCTCGTCTGGTGGAAATTGGAAACGAGATGTGTCAAAAGTATGAGAAGCTGGCTTCGGACAGTGTAGGGGCGTCGGCGACCACCCCCAACGCTGACATTGCGAATCGGTAAGTCATTTTCGACGACTTGACTATACTGTGGTGTTTTTATACCAGGTCTACCTTCCCTTGCTAAAATTTCACCAGGGTCCGTGAGTAATGTTCTATAAAAGGCACTAGTAATAATACTTTATCATTGAAATAGTTTTTATAAGCAAACGCTACAGCTAGCTTCATCGACCATAAGCAGAGGTGTCAAATGTCAAAACACAGAATTGTCACAGATCTAACACCTACAGAGCCCTACGGGTAGGTTCAGAGGTTCAAGGTGGTGGGATTTTCTCAAAAGACAACCTCACCACAATAAAACACTTTGAGAGGACGCGAGAAATTAATAATCCAATAATAATAATAGCCTTTATTCAGACATAATTTTACAATTTCGTCTTATGCTAATATTAATCTAAGACTCTGCAGTCTTCGACACCGACAATTTCGTCTGTTTGCCCCAGTTTGGCAAAGGCCTCCTCCATTCTTTTCCAACCTAATCTGTTGTGGGCTTCCCTTGTCCATGTTTTCCATGTTTTTATCCAAATAATCCAATCCAATAATCCAAAGCAGTATTCAAATCTGATTAAGCTGAAGATACACTTTAAATATAAATCAAATATACAATGTTTCTTATGTGAGTGTATTATCTTATATATAAAATTCTCGTGCCACAGTTTTCGTTCCCATACTCCTCCGAAACGGCTTGACCCGATTCTCATGAAACTTTGTGTGCAAATTGGGGAGGTCTGAGGAATCGGACAACATCTTTAATCCCCCCAAATGTTAAGGGTGGTCCAACCCTGATTTTTTTATTTTTTTTTGGACAGAATTTCTTATTTCTTCCTATGATACAGCATACAAAATTTTTTATCCCTCTACGATCAACCACTGTTTTGAAAATTGAAATCACATGTATGGCAAAACAACGTTTGCTGGTTCAGCTAGTAGTTGAATAATATTTAGAACAAGTGTCAGTAGTGTCAGCAGTGACATCTGAATAAATTGACCTTAAAACCGAAAAGGGGACTACGAATAATTACCAATTGAAAGCAAAGATTTGAATCTTGACTAATTGTGCAAATTGGACGGCCAAGTCAGTGAGAATTATTACGATGGGGTCCCGGATTCGATCCCTGACAGTCGGGTGGGATGAGCTGCGGTCTGGTTGTTATAGAGATAAGTTTTTAGCAAAATATAAACTGTCTTAACTTTGCTTAAGGCTATCCGACCTTGAGTACAAAATTGTTTCGATATGATTTATGTAATGCCAAAATAGACGCTGATAAGGTTTTTCAAAATAGTGACGTCATTTTCTTCATTGTTATACGAAGATTACATTTCATTGAGAACACACACATTAAAAACACTACCTTTATCGTAACATAAAGCGTAACAATAATAGTTGTTCACTGTCCGAGTGCCTTGTGTGTATTTTTATTACGACTGTGGTGGGGTAAAGGGAGGGGGCGAGCGAATACGCGTAGCCGATTAGATATGCTGTTTTGCGTCGAAAATTAAATTTTCTCAAAGATTTTTGTAAAATGTGTAAAGTTGGACAAGCGAACAAGGCTTCAGATCAGTCTCAGGGAGGAGTTGAAATTCAAATGAGGGTAGACTGACAAATTTTGATGTGCAGCATTCGCGTGTGCGCCGTGGAAGTGGGGGAAGGTGTCTCCGAGCTGGTGAGGGCTGGTGGCCATTGTCGGCTCGCGGCCATTTTCCAAAACCAACGGGCCGTCGCCGATAACGCGAGGAAGCTGAATGAGAAGGTAATAGAAATCTGAACCGCTCCACGGTTTTAATGAAATGAGAAATTAGAGTTTGAAAATGCTGCTAATATTGTCTTTTATTAACATAACTGTTACTCATTTAAAGAAAAACACTTTATGAACGGCTTTAAGTGGTATTTTTGCCGGATATGGTATCGACTACCAATAAATACAGATAACACACAACCTCTCTGCAGCTGAGACACTTATTTTGACAATTAACACCTTTTGTCTTCAGTCTACGGTGACCACGCACGCTGGAAAGCACGCGAAACGTCGGGAAAATTTAAAATATTGCAAATATATTTTAATTTTGCAAAAAAACATAACTTAAATCCGGTTTTCTTTTTTTTCTTTAAAGGTGCTACTGCTGTTTTTTTCAAGGCTTTGCAAGATATGAGTTTTAGAAAGCATTTTACATTTTAGCACAAACACAGATTACATTTTTTAAAATATCAAATCCTAAGTCGGTAATGACATTCGATGAAGATTTAGGATTGTCTGTGGTCATACGTTCATAAATGAAATCCACAATCGTGTATAGAAGGAATAAATCTGAACCCAGGTTGTGTCCTTGCTGAGCGCCCTCCAAGCAGGCTCTAAAGGCACTCAGGCCTGTATCGACGCCGCAGCCACCATCGCCACCATCATCGGCGATTTGGACACCACCATCCTCTTCGCGAGTGCTGGTGAGATTCCGATACGATGCTCTCTTTCTCTCTCATTTTAGCTGTGAGGGAAAGAGACGGATGAGCATTGTTGCTGTCTCGTTCCCTCAATTTGCGTTTACCATGTAGTTAGAATGTATGGTGAGATTCCGATACGATGCTCTCTTTCTCTCATTTTAGCTGTGAGGGAAAGAGACGGATGAGCATTGTTGCTGTCTCGTTCCCTCAATTTGCGTTTACCATGTAGTTAGAATGTATGGTGAGATTCCGATACGATGCTCTCTTTCTCTCATTTTAGCTGTGAGGGAAAGAGACGGATGAGCATTGTTGCTGTCTCTTTCCTTCAATTTCCGTTTACCATGTAGTTAGAATGTATGGTGAGATTCCGATACGATGCTCTCTTTCTCTCATTTTAGCTGTGAGGGAAAGAGACGGATGAGCATTGTTGCTGTCTCGTTCCCTCAATTTGCGTTTACCATGTAGTTAGAATGTATGGTGAGATTCCGATACGATGCTCTCTTTCTCTCATTTTAGCTGTGAGGGAAAGAGACGGATGAGCATTGTTGCTGTCTCTTTCCTTCAATTTCCGTTTACCATGTAAGTGTAAGTTACTGTTAGAATAAAGTGTAATTCATTGAAATTGTAATACAAATTTTCAAAAATACTAAACAGCCTAAAAAATACTGAGGCTACCCTCAAGTTTGTAGATTGTCTGTGTCAGTGGTAGAACTAGCGTCTAAGAAACAGGCTCTGCCTAGTTTAGGTGCTATTATTATTAACTATCTTTTTTTTATTATTATTAACTATCTTTTTTTTATTATTATTATAATCGTTTGTATTTTAATTATTTCTTTGTCACAAAAAGAGAATGTAGGTGACATTAAATATTTTCATATTGCTTATGTACTCTGAAATTTGTGTTTTATAGAAGTTCTGATCTATTTATTAAACACAGATTTTTCTTTAATAGTTTGACGTTTTGTCAATTCATCTTCCGTCTCTGTCAGGCACTCTACAATCAGAGAAGGAAGGCGATACATTCTCAAACCACCGCGAAAATATCCTCAAAACTGCGAAGACTCTGGTGGAGGATACGAAAAGTCTGGTGGGTGGAGCCGGGGGCACCCAAGAGCAATTGGCATCGGCTGCCCAGAGCGCTGTTGGCACTATCAGTGAGTTATTTATAGGTCGACAACGCGTCTGCGATTACTGAAATTAGTAAAATGAAATTTCCAGTGTTGTCGGTTTCTATTCCCAACTTAATTAATTAAATGTCATATTGCCTAAAATATATGTAATTTACGGTAAATTAATAGAAGACCTACATGAAATAGTAAAATAATTCATTAAATATTATATGTGATAAAGGTTTTGTAGAAGCCGGTTTATTTTTGAATCGAAGTAAAATACTATGGACTATAAAGAACTCGGAGTGTTTTGAGGAATGGTTTAAAAGCTTTTTAACAAATTTTAGGCCAAAACATCTGTCGTAATGTAGCGAGTCCCCCTTTTTTGTATCAGTGACAGTAGCACTTCTCATTAAACTGGAATTAATAATCGTAATAGTATTACGATCATTTAACAGAAATTTTCCAAAAGTCCAATCCATTTTAGACCGACACGAACTTTGATTTCGATCTGGATAAAACAGTCCAAAAAAAGTTTTTACCAGACGGGTTTTGAATGGCAACATATCAATTAGAGTTAATCAGTAAAAAAAATTTTAATATAATGGCAATAAACGATTCTTCTATTCTATTCTATAAACACCGTTCCAGTGCAACTGTGCGAGGTGGTGAAGCAAGGCGCCATGTCCCTGGGTGGGGGCAGCGCCGAGCCCCAAGTGCTGGTGCTGCACGCGGCTAGAGACGCAGCAGCCGCACTCAGGGACCTCGCCGCGGCCACTGCTGCTGCCAGCGGCAAGCACGTACAGCATCCCGACATGGACCGCCTCAAGCACGCTGCCAAGGTAGGGCATCGATCCGAGATTAGTTAAAACTTTTCAGATTCCAACCTACCGTTCACTTGTGATTTTCGCTTTTGTCAATTGTCGCTATGTACATGTCGATATTGGACTTTCTTTGACAGATGGGACCTGTCAACCTAATGACAGGTTCGATCCGTCCACTGGCGATGCCAATGACGTCATAATGTTTGTCGGGTTTTTCTAGCGTCTCTCAGACCCGAAGCGTTGGAGCCTCCCAATCAAAACCAACACGTTACCGAAAGCAAAGAGACGATCCATTGTAAAGGACTACAACTCTTGCGATTCGGAGACTGATATCTTCCAATCTGACCAGGAAGATGAGCTGGTTAAGCTCTTGGACTATTCGAGCCAGGACGACGATATATCGCCAAGCATTTTCCACGATAGTTGTGAAGAATTGATTGCGTATATAGAAGACCTAATGATACAACCCACTCCAAGAGAAATCAATGATGAAGTAAATGCTAGATACAATTTAGCAGCTAAAAACAGCCTTTTCGATATGGACTGGCGGGTTCTTAAATATGGCGAGGGTATATTCCTAGCGGAACTACGGAAAATGGTTGATCTCTGCGTAGATGTTGCTAAGAAGACGGAAAACAGAAGGAAACGCAACGCGAGACAGTTGGAATTTGTCGCATCCGATTTGGACAGTGAAATGAAAAGACTTTCACAGGTTGTGGAAGATTTGGATTGGCAGGACACTGTGAACACGAATTTGACGGTTAAAAAGTCTAAAATCGATAAATCGAAGTTGAAAAGTCCAGTGTTCAAAATCAAAAAAGTCAGACCGGTCAATTTGATTGTGAATATTGAAAATAAAGATATAAAGTCTGTTGAACCATTGAAGTCAACACACAGTTCAAAAACACCGGACGGGGTGAATACAATTAATCGTAAACAGTTTTGGAATATGTTCAAAGACGACACGGATTGGTGGAAAGCGCTGGCTCAAAGGAATTTGGAGAAAATGGAAGAAACCAGACGTGAACTGGAGAGATTTAGTGGTCATGAACTCGTGTTGGGTGAAATAAAAACTGAAATCGATAAATACGAGAAAGAGAAACACACTCTGCGCAGTTTTATAGAAGAAGTTGACCTATCAAAGACAATCAATAAAGATTTGGAATATAACAAAAAGTATGAAGATATAGTTTTGAAACTGATCGATTTTGCCAAACGCGACTTTAACTATAAAGGATTCGACCCGTTAATCTTAAAGCTAAAAGAGCTGGCCAATACAGAAATAGAACGGAAGCAAAGGGACTTAAATATCTATACAAATATAGATATAACAAAGTCGACATACGAAGAATTGTGTCGTCTAGAGAAACACTACAGCGAGATTATCAAAACATACAAACCCAACACGAGAAATAATAAAATAGAAATTTATGATATTACACGCACGTATCCAGAACAATATTATGCCAACAATTGGTGGACAATATACGAGGACGTGATCAAAAGTCGCGAAAAACAGTTTGGTAGTATTGATGGGTGGTGGGATTTCTACGAGTCCATGCTGAATAGAGAGGACGTGAAAGTGACAGTCCAGGAGCGTCAGCGGCCGAGAAGCCGGATGGCTGAGCAGCTTAAACTCCTGGATGAAGTGGATAACACGAGGTTCCGCGAGACGGAGGCGGTGGAAAGCAGTGGACACGATTCGGTCAGAACAAATTTCGCATGGTGTGGATGGAAACATTCAAGTCCAAAGCTTCAGTCACAGAGACTTGAAACTCGTGAAAATTTGTGAGAATTTTATGAAAATTTCTTGAAAATTTGCCGTCCAGTTTTAATATAAAAAACTTCACTCCTTACCCATTTGGACTTGAATGTTTTCGACAATCGTAACATTAACATGCACATTGTGAAAATCACTGTGAAATTAATGGGGTGTTCGTTTCCCTTTGGTGATGTTTGGATTCGCACCCGCGTTTGTTTCGCAGATGATGTCATCGTTAATTGGTGTAACACTATCGTCATCAAGTGCATTCTCGATGTCAGCTCATCAGCCAGCTTTCTCTTTCGAAAGTCCAATATTGTACGATCATTGTGAAGCGGATCTTGAGCGTGGTTTGCTGGAAGAGCAGTTTTCATAGACCTGCCCTGATCTTACTAATCCAATGTTTTGTTTTCTACGTTCAAGATTCGACTTATTAAAGGGGTTCAATAGATATTGGATTTCAATCCATCTGTGTTCACGCCTTTGACCGCCTCCCATAATGTTTTTCAGCTTAGCGTGAACAATACGATTAACGTAATAAGTTTAAAGTGGCAACACTTTTAAGCTATCTCTTTCTATCACAGCGTACACGCAATCTGAAAGACAGAGACGTCTGCCTGATACGTTTTCGTACGTATTGTTCGTGCTAATACATGGTGTTTTTTCTTCATGCAATCGTTCACGCTTGTCGGCTTTAATTGGCTTTTTTTGATAACCGACTTCAAAAGTGGAGGAATGCTGTCAAATTGAAATGCCATACAAGAGAGACTTTGACGTTAAGCTTTCAAAGATTTGATTGATCTTGGTCATAGCATTTTGAAGTCGGTTTTTGCAAATTTTCAAGACAAGTTGTATTCAACAGTTGGTTTGTGGTTTGTAGGTTATGGTCACGAATGTGACGTCACTGCTGAAAACTGTCAAAGCAGTGGAAGACGAACACACAAGGGGAACCAGGGCTCTCGAATCGACCATTGAGGCTATATCGCAGGAGATTGAGGTATTTATACATAAACTTTTATAACTTATAAAGACTCTTTATGTATTGTTTTTATTTTATGCTTTATGCTGTACATAATATGATAAATACATAAATTTTAAATGATTTTTTAATTTATAAATAAGTGTCTTAAATGTTTTCTTTCAGAAAAGAATCGCATCTATTATTTTAATTATAATATTGTATACTTTTTATATATAGATATATACTACATTTATCTCTATAACTATCTTTCACGGTCTCATAAAACTCCCAGAGACAGCGAAGTCTAGGTGAATCGGAGCAAGATTGTGCACTAATTAAAAATGAAAACATCGAGTCCCTAATATTTGCTTTCCAGGTGCTCATGTCCCCTTCGCCCCCCAAGAGCGTGGGTTCTCCGGAAGAGCTGGTCCGCTGTACGCGGCTGATGACGGCAGCCACGGCCAGGGCGGTGGCTGCTGGGGCCATCGCTGGGGCTTCGGGCCAGGAGCAGCTGACTGCTGCTGCCAACCTGGGCCGGAAGACCGTTCTGGACATGATGGCTGCTGCTAAGGTGAGATCTTAATAATTCTTGACACTTGACACAGATAAAATTTGATTCAGGAAGATCACCTGCTTTATATACACTGTTATGAATAGTATAACCACTCTACCTCTTTACGACTCTACCTCTTGTTACTTTTGATAATTTTCCTGCCCAAAGATATACCAATATCTTTAAAGTATCAATATTTCCCATTCTGGGAACTCCTGGTGGGGTAATGTCTTCTGAGACCTACCGTTGAGTAAAAGAATATACAATTATTGCTGATTACCGGCTTCTTACCTGCCGACGTCTTGCCTTGGAAGTGATGACCAAGGGAGGCCGGTGATGGTGAGGAACTAACCGACCCTGACTTTTATAGACCCATCTAGATTTTATCCTTTTTTTGTGTTATTATATTAGGACATGTAATTTTTAAGTAAAATCTACAGTTTTATTGTAGTATTTTTTTTTAATAAAACGTGACTATCTACAGAGTGCAGCCCACGCGGCAGACAGCGAAGAGCTGAAACAGAGGACCCTTGAAGCGACTCGCGTCGCAGCAGAGTCTTATCGATCTCTGCTCAGCGCTTTACTGTCTGCGCCCGCGTCGCGGAACGCGCTACCCGAGCTGTCCAGGAACGTTGCCCACGCAGTCGCCGATATGTTGGCGGCCGCCGATCTACTTAAAGGTCAGTTAGAATTTTTAAAGAGGTTTTAGATGGATGTACCGGTTTTTAGAGAGAGTAGAATGTATTGAGGGATGGTTTCCAGGTTCGGATTGGGTGGATCCAGCTGATCCCACGGTGATAGCAGAGCAAGAGCTGCTGGGAGCCGCTGCCTCCATCGACGCAGCCGCCAGGAAGCTGGAGAAGCTCCGGCCCAGGGTGCAGCAGGCACAGGTGAACAAACCATTGCATCCATACAAACTAAACCACTCTCGAAAGAGAAGAAAAGAAAACCTCTACTCCTTTTTAGTATATTATTGAGAAGATTCTAGAAAAAATATGATTTTCGAAGCAAATGCAGAAGAGAAAAGAAGATAGAAGATGTCCCGTTTCGGTGAGATATGTTTGATATTCTTGGTTGTTTCTTTGTATCAGCCAGGAATCAAACATATTACACATCGATCGGGACGAATTCCACTCGAGAAGAGAAAGAAGATAAAGAGAAGATGAAAGAGTTTTTTTACCGTTGACTGTACTCTTATAATAATAATATATATATATATTAAATTAACAGCCGTTACTTCTGAGATTTAAAAACTTCTTCAGTTTTTTTGATGAAGGTTTTCATACAGGAGACAGACGAGAACCTCAACTTTGACGAGATGATTCTGGAAGCTGCGAAATCCATCATTGCAGCAACATCTGCCTTGGTGAGGGCTGCGTCGGCAGCCCAGAGAGAGCTCATTGATCAGGTGAGCTTGTGTATCTCGATGATTTTGTTATTTTTCACTTTCTTCATAGTTTAAAGATGTCAGGTCCAAAAAGTTTAGGCCATAAATTCATTTAAGTAAAAACAGATTTAGTTATAGTTCGATAAATTAGAAGGTTAACATATTCTTACAGTTGTGTGTTCACAATTAATATTGAAGGAATATATAAAATTCTCGTATCACGGGATTCGAACATGAACTCCTCCGAAACGGCTTGACCGATTTTTATGAAATTTTATATTTTTCATCCCTCTAAATGTTAAGGTTTGTCCATCCCTACTTTTTTTTTAAAGATATTTTAAATTTTTCTTTTTCTATGATACAGCATACAAAAATACATACAGCCCTAAATTTTCACTCTTCTACGATCATCTCTTATTTATTAATTGAAAATTGAGATCACATGTATGGCAAAATATTTGTCGGGTCAGCTAGCATATCTGTAATAAATATGTCACCCTCTTAACTTTTGTGCACTCTTCTATGAACCCATAAGGGGTAATGTATTGTTTGAAGCGAAGAGAAGGTTACGAAGCAACCCAAAAAGCATTACTTAAAGTTTCAATATAATTAAAATCATTTTCACTACACTTTAACAAAGTATGAGTTTATTTTATTTGAAACTCCCTCAAACGTAATACATACGAGTTGCTTGTTGTATTTGGATGATTTTGTTGTTAAACTTTTGTCTCTTTGACCTCTTAATAGTTTCGTAGTCTTTTCAGACTATTAAAACTGCTTTGTCTCTTTCTTTCACATTGTTAGTGATGAAAAGAGATAGGAGACTAGTCATTTAAATATGTCGGTAACCCGTGAACCGATTTTGATTTGTTTTCACTGTTATATATGTCGGAAGTGTTTTAAAAAATAATACGAACAAAGGCAGATTTATTTATTATTAGCCTACCACTATCTAATTACTAATTTCAAACTGTATTCCGTCGCGTTATGTATTATTGCAAATTTGAAACGTATCGCGGAAATGTTTAAAATTTGTTAAGCTTTTGTATTTATCGAAGTACAATTTCAGGGGAAAGTCGCACGTCGACCGACGTCGTCGTCAGATGACGGCCAGTGGTCCGAAGGGCTCGTCTCCGCCGCGCGTTTGGTCGCGGCCGCTGCGCACGCGCTCGTCGAAGCGGCGAATGCGCTCGTTCAGGTGCGTACACGTACATCCAAATCATCTCATTTTGCTACTTTTATTGTTTATATTATTTCACAACTGAGCGCTTCAGAAGGTACTTTCCGCCGCGCACCGCTATGGAACCAGCTGCCAAAAGAAGTATGAGGCCTCTGGCATCGCGAGTGTCCATTGGCGGTATCACTTAACACTAGCTTCCTGCTCGTTTGCCCCCTATTTAAAAAAAGTTTTGTCTCAGCTTCGGATTGTTCTTCAAGGGCAGGTCAAAGATACCCATGAAGATAATGAGAATGGAAGAAGCGAGAGGTATGGCTGTCTACCCCAATCGAAACAGGCGTGACTTAATAAATTTTGACTTTCAGGGTGCTGCGTCCGAGGAGAGGCTGATTTCCAGCGCTCGTCAAGTCGCCTCTTCCACTGCTCAGCTCCTAGTCGCTTGTAAGGTATGTGGAGAACGTGGAATGGGTTTTCCATCCAGGAGCAGTGTTCCAAAAAGGAATGATTCCAGGTGAAAGCCGACCCGACTTCGGAGTCGACGCGACGTCTGCAGGCAGCCGGGGCCGAGGTGATCAGGTCCACCGATGGCTTGGTGAGAGCGGCCAGGGACGCCATCCACTGCGATGATGAGCGGAGTTTGGTGCTCAACAGGAGGATGGTCGGGGGCATCGCGCAGGAGATCGATGCTCGGTGAGTGCTGCTCATCATCAGGTCCATGGTGGAGAGGAAACTTCGAATGTAGAGAACATTGATTTGTGTTTGCCTCGCAAAACTCGCTTTTAAAGCAATCAGAAATACTATTAATCATAAAATTATGTTTTAATTAACTAGTGATCACCATTACGAAGCTTAGAATAAATATAATATTAAAATATTTAAACTTAACAATTCACTGTTAGAAATTCTTCTACTTTAGTATTGAATCAAACTATAGGAAATTAATCAAAACACATTGTTATAAATAAAATACATTTCTATATAAAGTATGGTATTGAAAATCAAATGAAAATCATAATCAATGTCAGAATTAGGAGCTTTTTTGGTTTTAATGTTGACCGCCAGGCATAACAGATGTCGCTATTACAAATAAGAGAGCGTTTTTGAGATATATAAACATTAACCGCCATAAAAGATTTCACAACAATGGTATACTATAAGACCAATTTAGTAGGAATATTCCGCGAAGAAACCCCTTCAAAGAAGCCTCTGCGAACAGCATTCACTGAGTCTCAATTAATATTATAATTAGTAGAATCAGGCGTTACTTTGCAGAAGTCCATAGTATACAATTCTAATAGACCAATTTACTAGCAATACTCCGCGAAAAAACCCTTCAAAGAAGCCTCTACGAAGAGTGCCCATTGAGTCTCAATTGATATTATAATTAATAGAATCAGGCGTTACTTTGCAGAAGTCCATAGTATACAATTCTAATAGACCAATTTACTAGCAATACTCCGCGAAAAAACCCTTCAAAGAAGCCTCTACGAAGAGTGCCCATTGAGTCTCAATTAATATTATAAGTAATAGAATCAGGCGTTACTTTGCAGAAGTCCATAGTACAATTCTAATAGACCAATTTACTAGCAATACTCCGCGAAAAAACCCTTCAAAGAAGCCTCTACAAAGAGTGCCCATTGAGTCTCAATTAATATTATAATTAGTAGAATCAGGCGTTACTTTGCAGAAGTTCATAATAGATTATCTGTGAATTTCAGGTCGGAAGTGCTTCGCATTGAGAAAGAGTTGGAAGAAGCCCGCGGGCGGCTCACGGCGATCAGACAGGCGAAGTACAAACTGCGAGGGGACACGTCCGGAGACGATACGGACACGGACGGGCACGACGTACAGCACAGGTACGTGCGAGTACGGACTTGAGTATGTGCGAGTACGGGCTTGAGTATGTGCGAGTAGGGACTTGAGTATGTGCGAGTACGGGCTTGAGTATGTGCGAGTACGGGCTCGAGTATGTGCGAGTACGGGCTTGAGTATGTGCGAGTACGGGTTTGAGTATGTGCGAGTACGGACTTGAGTATGTGCTAGTACGGACTTGAGTATTTGCGAGTACGGGCTTATGTATTGTTATAATGCAGCCCTGTACGGATTATTGCTGACATCCCAAGCAGTAAATCATCAATTTAACTTAATATATAGAAATCTCCGGTCACGATGTTTGTCCGCGATGGACTCTTAAACTATTTAACCAATTTCAAATTAAATTGGCACACCGTGAGCAGTTTGGTCCAACTTAAGAGATAGAATAGCTTAGATCTTTAACTATAGTGGATATATATGGATTAAGTAATCAATAGATGGCACTGCTATGGTAAACCAACAAACGTGTTCTGAAAGATTAATTTATTAACCTAAATAAAGCATACTTTTATTGTTCAAAACGCTTCCGATTATAAACATATCCGCAGACTTATAGCTGATAAATAGTTTTATTGAACTAAAAAAATGATTGCTAGAAATCAGATTTATGGCAAAACAACGTTTGCCGGATCAGCTAGTAATATATATAACACCGATAAATATTTTCTAACCAGTTCGGTTTCATTCGTCGCGGAAACAGATTTTTGGCTTGATACTAATTGTAACGAATTATTTCATCATTAAATGATACTTGTAGAAGTGAATTTCTTTTTTATAAAGCCTGAGATAAAGGGCAGTAACTACGCACGAGTACGTGTAAGTACGGATTTGAGTACGGTCGTTCGTACGTACGAGTACGTGCTAGTACGGATGTGCGAGAGTGTATATTTGTGCGTAAACACGTGCGTAGTACGTATACGTAAAGTTCTTTAACGTTTCCATAAGTAAGACTTTGGTAACAGATATTTGGACTGTGATAAAATGTATTTATAAATAAATTTCAGATTCAAATCGCCGACCAGCAGTTTCGCGAACACCACATACAGTCCAAACAGCACGTACACAACACACAATACGACACAAAACCTAACACAGAACACGACTCACAACCTAACGCAGAACAGCGTGACACAAAACTCGTCGAACCTATCCGGTTACTCGGCCGGGCACAACGGGTTCAAGGATAATAAAAGTCCTTCCTTCTCCAGTTTCCGTCCGGACGAAACACCCAAACAGAACTATGAAGGTTTCACCACTCGGTAAGTTGAAATTGAAATTTCCGAGGTTTATCTAGATGACTTTGCAATACCTTGTTATAATATCCGACTTTTTTTCATGCTGCCAGGATTTTAGAATAAACGTATAATGCCTTTAACATTACTTATGATAAGTGCCTAATAAATGTTAAGATTAAGATTTTTGTAAAATGAGGGTAGCTATATAATTGATGTCTAATCCAGTGTTATTTTAGGTTTTTAGTAGTTTAAGAAAATGTTAGAAGCTTCTCGTTAAATAAGCTTTCAGGCAATAGATTAACCGCTTCTCTATCGGCTTAAGCTCTGGTGTGACTACTCCAAATGTTTTCTATATTTCTCTAATATATTAATAATAGATGTTCTACTGTGAGCTTCGGTAGACGGTACTTTCAATTAATATTTACTTCGCAGAGATAGACCCACGAAACATGTTTGTGACAGAACGATGAGAAACGAGTAAGTCGTCTACATAAACGAACTTGCTTTCTGATGTAAATCGCTTGAGCCCGCGTTTCTACCGATTTTACAACCGATTTGGATTTATATGGATGATTTAGCGAAACGCGTACCTACAAATTCTTAAAGAGTATATAAATAACAATTTCCTGCTAGTTGACACTGGGCTGATATGATATTATATGTCAGCCGTGTCGATTTCAAGTTCAAAATGGTGTTTAATTCCAGATTGGTTTTACTTTGTATTTTGTGAGTTCCAAACATCGTTCTGTGCATATTTGATTTTTGATTGATGCCTTGCTAATTTTGATTTAATATAAACATATATTGCACGACAAATCCTTACAATCTGATTGGTCTCTTTTGTCTCTTTTTTCTGCATAGCGATGAAGAGACGACTAGATTTGCGTAAATTCTATGATTCAATTTAATTAATGTTATACGTGCAATATATTTAGTGATGTACACTAGACGAGGCTTGATATATCGACACATAGAAGTGTACATCAAAGCCTGCACTAACTTCGCATGGGGTATATAGGATCAGCATGACACCAATAAGACCCGAAGTCGGAAATTTGATTGACGGGGAGCGCATTACGTACAGACGGGAAAGGCCGGCACCGCCACCGCGAAGGGTCCCTCTAAAGTATGAGGACAAGTAATTGGTTCGTTTCTTGCTTTTAAACAGGGCTCCAGTTGGTTTAGTGCCTTATAAAGCCTTCCGGATAAACATGAAAATTACTGTCTAATTGAAATTTTTATTTACGCCATCTATTGTCGCAAATGGTCTCGCTGGAATTTTATGGTTGTTAGCTGTTTGCATATGTTAATTGGGGTAAAACTTGAAGAGTTTCTTTTGCACTTAACAAACATATCTTAAATTTGCAAAAATCGAAATTGTATTGCGACTTTTATAATTCTCTACCCTCTGTTTGTTTTATGAAATTGTTAGCTTTTAATTTGATAAAATAAAAAGAGTGTAAAATTTTAAAAGTGGAAGAAAATTTTGGATTTTTGCTATGATTTAGATACATTGATTCGAAAGAGACAAATAAATAATTCCGGCTCAAAATATATTTTGGGGAATTCTTTATAAGGTGCTAAGCAGGCTCTATAATAAATAATCATTATACGTGACACGGAATGCATATATTTCAATTCAAACACACAAATTAAACTTTGTCTTTATAAACTTATAGAACTTAAAAGACTTATAGAAAATACGGGAAAATATAAGTGGTCCAACCATACATGTTACATGTTAACAGAAAACTTTGGATATACTCCGAGGCTGTTATCACGACTTATAATCGCATCCTAGAGAAATCGAGGGGAAGCACCGCAGTTCTTTTTTGTATTATATATATTTGTATATTCTTGTTGTAACATTCGTTTCTTCTGTGTTACATTCCGTGTCCCGTTATAAGGTCCAAGCATTGATCAGATTTGACTAACCGTTATTTTAATGCATGGCATGGTGTTGGGTTTTTCTCAAATACCTTTACATTAGGCTCATACAAACCACTAACACTAACTTCATCCAGGGATCCAGCATTTGTCTGTATCATAAGAGAATAAGACAAAAATACTGTCTGAAAAGACGTGTAATCATCAAAATGAGAGAGGGCATTTCATAAGTAGAGATAGCAAAAAACCTTTATTTACTAACAACTAATCGAAAGTGGTGGTTTCAGTTATGAGACCCGCCTATACGACACACCACGCCCTGTCAACGAATACTATGATGAAAAGAAACGAGTGGAAAATTATAAAACTGATCAATATTTCAAAGAGGAGAAATTCGGCTATGACGCTCCGAAAACCCCACTGAGTCCCAAATTCAACGCACGCGATCTGAGAGATGAAAACGAACCAATCTATTCTACGTTGCGCAAATCGCCGCTAGATGGCGTCGGTCAAACGTTTAGCGAACACCAAAAGTCCACAGAGGCGATCCCAGGCGGGACGAAACATTCGGAATACTCCATCAAAAGCGAGTCCTACCAAAGCTTCCCAAAGACGGAGTACATCAAGACTGAGATTAAGTCACCATTCGCGACCTCCACACCCACCAAATTCGACTTCAAACCACTCGATGTCAAGCAGGAACCGAACTTTCTAGAAGAAACAACCACCGAGGTGAAGGAAATCCCCAACGGCACCCAGAAGATTACAACAACCAAGATATACAGCTCGTCACCTGTCAACCTGACAAGCACGAGCACAAAGTATGAACCTGTCAAACTTGAGGGCATAGACGAGCTGTCAAAGTTTGAGGACTCGCGCTACAGCACGCTCGACTCGCGATACGAGAGCAAAATGAGCGACTCGGGCCGATTCATGCGGCCCTCGGAGTTCCAGACAGACGCGAAGAGGGATCTCATGAAAGAGATCGACAACATTGACAAGAGGTTCTCGAAGCAAACGATCACGTCTGAAATGATCGAGCGCAAATCTATCATGACGAGTTCGCACAAGACGGAATCCAGCTCGACCGTAACAAAGAAATTTGGGAATTTCTAAACGGTTATCGGAAGGTAAGAACGTCATCTTTGGTCGGCCATCAAATTTATTAACATTGATTTTTATGCCGACCATACAGTCTTGTGTGTGTGTGATGCCAAAAAAAGTGTGTTGATTTTGCATGGAATGTGTTGGCAAAGTTGTCCGCTATATGTATTTAATTCAACGCGCCGTTAATAAAGGTAGTTTCTAGATACACTATAACAATTTAAAAAAAACACATTTACAGAATATAAAAAAAAATGTGTTAGATTGTAGGCATGCGCGGTGCTATTATATTTAGATGATATTTCACGTGTCCTTATGAATGCCTTAATCGGTCGATGTAGCAACAGCAGGGGCTTGGGCGTTTGGTGTTTAAATTGTAAACATACGTCAGGCACACATTTTTCAATTTAAATGTTTATGCTATGATGAAGATACGATTTATTAGCAATACACACGGGTGAAACGTGGTCAAGTATTGATGGGTGAAACGTGGTCAAGTATTGATGGGTGAAACATGGGCGAGTATTGACGTGGGGTAAAACATGGGCGAGTATTGACGTGGGGTAAAACATGGGCGAGTATTGACGTGGGGTAAAACATGGGCGAGTATTGACGTGGGGTAAAACATGGGCGAGTATTGACGTGGGGTAAAACATGGGCGAGTATTGACGTGGGGTGAAACATGGGCGAGTATTGACGTGGGGTGAAACGTGCGACGACGTTTTAATCGTGAAATGTTGCTAATAAATTATTTCTATTAACTATAAGATATAGATTTTTTAGTTAGGGATTTAGAAAGTATAAATTGATTCAATGTTAGTATTGAGTGCCCATGCCCCTTCTGGGGACTATGTCACCAAAATAATTATTGAAAGTATATATGTGCCATTATATATAGTGCCTTCGTTTCGTTAATAATATATAAAATAAAATACACATTTAAAATTATTTATATAAAGATTTAGTGCCATAACATTATGATAAAGGGTGTTTTTATGGTGCAACTAATGTCTAACAGTGTTTATTTACTAAATTATTAATATTTTAATAATAGCTGTGTGTTTGTCATGTGCAATGAAAGATGGCGCTGATACAAATTGGTTAATACTTAATTATAGATATATTATACCTAGATAGGTACTTAGGAGTTTTGGCGTCGAATTATAAATTGTATGTTGATAATATTGTCGTTCTCACTTTTTAATATAGAGACAGGCAGGATACCTTGACGCTGTCAGTTATTTGACAGTTTGTAGACGCCTTTACATTGTCACTAATTGACACGATGATCACGTTGTCAATTAATTGACAGTGCTGTCAGTTATTTGACAATTTGTAGACGCCTTTACATTGTCACTATTTGACGCGATGATCACGCTTTGACAGTTTATAGACGCCTTTATACTGTCACTAAGTAATTTTTAGACCACTGTCAATTAAGTGACAGTTAAAATCTGGAAGCTGTCAATTGACAGTGCTGTCAGTTATTTGACAGTTTGTAGACGTAAAAGTTTACCGGAAGGATTACGAGTTTGAATTTATTGTAATAACTCTGCAAATACTTTACCGAACCACTGAAGATTGACTTTGTTAGCAGTGAAATCTAATTCATTTAATATTTTTGACACACTTTCTCAATTCGTTTGTCTTTTAGTGTCGTTGGGTGATCTACAAAGTCTCGAGAACTAGTTTTAGCAGCTATTTAATATTAAGATGCCCACGTGAGCTCGTCCACTGAAGGTTTTAACACCAATAATGTATTTTTTATATAATACAGGATGTTATATTTTAAACTCGCGTTAAAATCACCTGTATTAGAATTATATTAACAGCTTGTACTAAATGTTTAAGTATAGATGACAAATGGAAATCGCAATTTGGAATAACGCCCTCTGTTGGCGTTTCGCAGTTGATTGTATAAAAGGAAATTTTATATTTCCTCGTTTTGTACGCTAATATACGTTAATACTAGACATTTTTTTAATATATTAAACGTTTGACCGTTGTTATCAAGGGAAATAAATCTTTATATATTAACATTGAAATAAATAATTTAAAAAAGCTTTTAACTTTAAGACTAATCTCATACATTTAAGCCAAATGATTTTATATAGTGATACATATTTTATTATTGTATTTTATTTAACATGTAATAAATTGTGTAACTAATTATGGTTTTATTTTCGGATTTTGATTGGTCCTGTGAGTTTTGATATATGAAAAAAGGATTCGTCGAATTTTCGACGCAATTTTCTCTTAATTCAGTTTAGGGTTTGAGACATACATGGATATATACAATATACCTAATATTATCACTACATAGTATAAAACAAAGTTGCTTTCTCTGTCCCTTTTGTATGCTTAAATCGTTGAAACTACGCAACGGATTTTGATGCGGTTTTTTTAATAGATAGAGTGATTCAAGAGGAAGGTTTATATGTATAATAACATCCATGTCAATGGTACATTGCAAACGCAGGCTGAACCCTACGAGTTTTATCAAAATAATGTACTAAGTATTGTACACATTGAAAAGGTCTACAGAAAAGTCCGTGATGGTATATGTCTATCTCTTATGGATAACCCACAGTAACTTTTTTTTGACATTTACTTTTTACGACAAATAATGGCTAATTTTCAAAGCGATTTTCACCAATACAGCATTAATCCTTAACCAATTAAATACCTTGAATACATTGTTCATTTAATATAGATCTATATGGCCCTTTACACCGTATGATTTAAGTGAATATTTTCGAAGATTTTACAGATTTTACACACACTTTGTATTTAGCAGCGATCGGACGCGTTTTTCTGTAGTGTACTTAGTATCAGCATTGCACCCGAAGCCGGGGCGGGCAGTAATAAATAAAATTAATCTTAAAAAAAAGTATAATAAACTATAAAAAAAACTAGGAACGTAATGTCGAAGACGGTCGCCGTCGTGCAAGAAGTAAATGCATTAATAAGCCGTATTCTGCGGCCGCAGCTCGGGCGAGTCGGATACTGGTCTCCGCCTGCTCCTGTTGTGTCTCCAGGCTGCGCGCGCGCATCATACATTCTTGTAGGGACGCCCTAAGCTGCGTAACAAACAAGAAATAGGCAAGCTTTTCCTTAACTAGGTGCTAAATAAATGTGAGGTCATAATATTGTCTTTTATTAACATTATTACTCATTTAAAGAAAAACACTTTATTAGCGAAAGCTTATACTGACTTATTACGGATTAAAAATACATAGCTTAATCTGTTAACAAAGTGTTTTTCTTTAAATGAGTAATAGTTATGTCAATAAAAGACAATCTTATATATAAAATTCTCGTGTCACAGTTTTCGTTGCCATACTCCTCCGAAACGGCTTGACCGATTCTCATGAAACTGTGTGAGCGAATTGAGTAGGTTTGAGAATTGGTTAACATCTATTATTCATCCCCCTAAATGTTAGGGGTAGTCCACCCCTAAATTTTCTTATTTATTAATTTAAATTGAACTCACATGTATGGCAAAACAACGTTTGCTGGGTCAGCTAGTAATAATCTACGTTCTTGCTTCATTTAAATTACTTAAGTATATAGGGCACTACAGGAACAATTAAAAAAATGTTATCCCGAAAACAATTCGTGATCATCCTATTTATCGTGACCCCAGTGGTGTTTTTGGTGCCTGACAAATGTATTTGTTCATAATATTGTGTTTTATTGAAAAAAATTTAATTTTACATTATTTTAAATTTTGTAAAAATACAAATCTTAATCGGTTAATAAAGTGTTTCTTTAAATGTGGGATCTTCATTTTCAGCAAGATAAACTGATAAAAGGTTTGTGTACAAAGTCAAGCTAGAACTATAATATACTTTATGGATTTATACAATTGTCGCGCGTCTGGTAATCACTGCCTAGTCATGATTGAATTACCTTTAACATTCGCCGCTCGATAATTTTCCTCTGGATCCAAGCAAAAAGATATGTCACAGTCGTCCACATGATGAGTAATAACGTTAGAAATATATCCAGGGGGGGGAAATCGAGCGAGGACCACGAATCGACGGGGTCGAAGAGTTTGTTTTGTAGAGGGGGGGGGCTCAACTTGGGGGTGAGGTCTGGTACAAAGAACTCCGAGGGCAGCAGCAGCAACGCCAGCAGCACTGTTGCCGCAACGCTGCTGCTGCAGGAGCATCCTGACAGGGGCATGAGCGCACGCGTCAGGTCTAACACAATAATTTCCAAAATATCACTCTTGTAATCTCAACGACATTGCGGACAATATAAACATTGATCTGTCATTTATGACATAGGCGGTTCAGGAAGGAGGATCTATGAAATCACAGATTAATAATTAGTAGCTGTGGACGTCTATACTTTACCAATATCTACCATCTCGTCGAAGTTATCAAGGTTTATTTTCTAAAATCGAAAGGTTTAATATAAAAAATCTAATTCAATTTTCACGCCAATCTTTGATTCTACCATTCTTTAATTTTCATATTTCGACGTCGCTTTTCAAAAAATTATTTATACCACATATTTTGTACACACAACTATCATCAGGGTTACAAATTTGATTTCTATCATTGTGCATTGCACGTCCAGCCAAGAAAAAATAATATTTTACATATTACAATATTTCTTGGGGTGCGGATTCTTATATTCTTGAGGTTATTTCCCAAATGCAATCGGTCTGGTGAGAATTCCATGCTTGTTGCCTTCAGCCACGCCGATGGTTTCGGCTTAATGCCTACCCCAAACGAAAACAGGCGTGACTTAATAAATATACATATTTACACCATGAGCTCCTAAACGTGTTGAAAACTAGTTGCTCTGTATAGTTTAGCTGAAGCGACATTTTGAAATGTTATTCCACTGATACATTGATAGAACGTTAGCCATTTGTCAAGTACTTATAATAACAATTGACAAAATATTCAGTGTTGCCATTTGAAAAGCAATAAATTCCAATGTGAAGTTGAATTAAATTAGTATAATTATATTTATCACCGTCTAATAATTAGTTTAGCGTATTTTTATGATTTGAAATATTTGCAAAAGGAGAGTTCTTTATACATGTTTACTTCTCATGTCATTTTCTTGTAGGCATCATAAGGAAACATCAATTATAAAATAAAAGTTATTTCCAGAGATTTGTGTTTCTAATTTCTTCGACCTTCATTTGTTAAATAACATTTTAAAAGTTCATTTTTTTAGTTGGATTAGTAAATTATTCGTTCTTGAGGGTCAGTACAAAGTTGGTTACTTAGTTCTTACTGTGTATTCGACATTAGTTAATAATTTTAAAAATATTAACTAAAAGCAAATATATGTATGATAACTGTTTTCAGCAGCACCACTCGTGACGTCAAACCGTTCTATTGAAGCTTTAACTTTGCTAATCTGCTGTTAAATTGTCGTGAAACCCGTTCGTCTAAATGTCAATTTTACCGATTGAGATGCGATTTTAAAAAAGTTTTTTTTCTTAGCTTTCGGCTAACTTACTACAAACCAGTCTTAGGAATCTATTTCAATCTGCGGAACATAGTGTGAAACTATTTAAAACGGTGTGTAATAGACACAGAGTTATTAATAATTAATAGGTCTTTACCTATGAAATTGCCGAATTGCAATACATACTTTTTCAAACAAAAAAAAGTTTTGATTGACTATGAATTCTAAATTCAAATTAATTTTGTTTTAAAAATATGACATTCTAGTTACAAAATCAGTCTTTTGTTTTTTGATTAGCGTTGTATTTTCATTACATTTCAAAATTTTTCCTCATAATGGATACTTTGAAATTTCGTGTAATTATGGAATATGAGTTCCGTCGTGGCACCAACGCGGCACAAACGACACGTAACATCAACGACGTTTACGGAGAGAACTGTACAAACGAACGTACAACCCGTTATTGGTTTGCTCGGTTCCATTCTGGGAATTTTGACTTGAAAAATGAACCTCGTGGTCCTCCGGAAACTTTGGTCAACAATGATGAATTAAAGGCGATTGTGGAAGCTGATGAATCTCAATCTACAGCTGAGCTGGCAGCAGCTTTTGATGTTAGCATCAAAGCAATATTGGTCCATTTGCGATAGCCTTGCTTGCCTTGCGCTGCTTAACAGGCACAGAAATGAAGGACTTTTGAAGCGAATTGTTACGTGCGACGAAAAATTGTTTATTTTTGCCAATCGAAAGCGCTCAGCAAGTTGGTTAGATCCTGGTTCGGTACCAAAGCAATGTGCAAAACGAAAAATGACCCCTAGAAAGGTGATGGTCACAGTTTGGTGGTCTAGTGCTGGTGTGTTCATCATAGCTTTATACAAAACGGCGAGAGCATTACTGCAGATGTGTACATTGAAGAACTGACCACAATGATGCGAAACTCGCACGTCTGCAACCAGCTTTGGTCAATCGGTCGTCTCCACTGCTACTTCACGACAACGCGCGACCCCATACTGCACAACAGACCGTCTCTAAGCTGCATGAGTTGGGTTTGGAAGCTCTCCCTCATCCGCCATACTCACCAGATCTTGCGCCTACCGACTATTACTATTTCCAAAATTTGGACAACTTTTTAGGGGGAAAAAAATTCAATTCCCGAAAGGCAGTACAAAACGCCTTTGAAGAGTTTGTTGTCTCCCATCCAGCTGATTTTTTCAAGAAGGGCATCCATAAACTGCCACAGCGTTGGCAAAGATGCATTGATTGCAGGGGTGATTACTTTGAATAAAAGAAATAAATAAGTTCGAAAAAAAATACTTTAACTTTTTTCAAACAAAACGGCAATTTCATAGGTAAAGACCTAATATTATTAAAACCTACGGCTTAAACAAGAGAAGGTTTTAATAAAGCACCAAAACTAGAGATACGATGTAGTGATGTACTGGAGATGATTATTAATTACTAATGACCTCAACTATAATATTTTATCTGCTTGCTAATTGATATTTACAATAAGTTTATTAATATGTGAGAAATTTCATCAATGTACATATTAAATTATGTATTTCTCCCGACAGAAATAGTATGTAGTAAAGTAAATCAAAATGTTTCATAGATCTTATTTTGGCTTTTTTATCCTTTATAAATCCTCTTTACTACCAAAACTGGTTTTATGTTCCGTCTTAGCTGCGCTAGAGTGGAGGACAATTGTTTGAACAAACAGCTACATAATATTTACTCCATAGATATCAGTTGAGGTACTGCGCCCATAAAGTAATCTAAGTAAAAATAATTGTCTTAAAAATGATTTTGGTACATATTTTTTACTATTCTATAATTTTTTCGCCTGTTGTTATGAAATCATTACCGTTTAGTTCAACGTTTGATCCTATTACGCTAACATTCTATCAATCGAATAGTAGAATACCAAATTGTATCCTTGCTTCAATCGAACGACTTCAAAAGACAATGATGACCCACAAACTACAATGCAAATAAATTAATATAAGCAGTTCCTCTGTTTTTTATGAAAACATATCAGAATAAAATATTTTTGGAACATTAGAATAATAATAAATACGTATCGTTGTTTGGGCATGTTTGTTAACTTATGTAATTATTTCATCTTTAGATTCTTTTAAATGATAGTCTGTCAATATGGTATCATTTTAAGCATTCCTCAGTAGTCTGTTGTTGTTATTCTATCTATAGTAATTAAAGGCTTTATTATTATTCATAGTTAAAATGTTACGGCAAATAAAGTTATATCTGTTAGGCAGTTAGAAATTATAGTAAATTTCATGGAGGGACACCAGGACCTCGCACTCGGTCGAGGGAGGGTCGTGTCCTCTGCCAAAGGCTATGGGAGGAATTATCAAAATTTTTAAATGCTGAAGAGATCGGTGCCAGCGGATCGGCCAAAAAAACAAATTATATATTTGGAAAATTAAAACTACTGCAATTTAATATTTACGTGAAATTTAATAATAAATTTAATAATTTAATAACTCATCATTTTAGATTTATAACGAATATAAATATCGAATCAAAAATAAAAGCCAGCTTGGTACTAACCGGAGGAAGAGCAAATGATGGGCTCATTTGAGCTCATTAGAAGAAAAACTTGTGCATAATAGGCGACGAAACTTAAAATATCGGGCAGCATAACCCTCTGGATAGGATGCCTGTAACTATGGAGAAGGATATCACGGTGTAAATCTGATTTTATATGTAGTCATTATTTTCAAACAGATGAATTCAATTCTTTAAACTGAAATTAAATGATTAATGTTTTTTTACATAAATCAACCAGATATTGAAGAGGATTCTAATAACTGGGACCTATTGTAAGTATATGATTGAAATTGTGCTTTTAAATAATTCATGGTTAATAACACTTATTTAATTTACAGAAATATAACACCCTCATCTATTAAAGTGTAGGTATCCCTGTCTTTAATATTTTTGGAAAGCAGTATCAATTATAGAACATTCTTGTAATAGAGACCATGATCCACCAAGACCCAACTCCCTTTCAGGACCTTCAAAGAAGAGAAAGAGAAAAACATGTAAGTTATGAATGTCTTTGCTGTTAAGTAGCTGAAATTTACTTCAATTTAGAAACTATGTTATTCATTTTTTTAGCTGATGCAGAGTTGAATCAAGCTAAAAATGAGATATTAGGTGTTGCAAATGGCAAAGCGGAAGCTTTGCAAAATGTAGCCAACACTGTTTGAGCAATTGCACATTCATTGGAAAAAATTGTGGGCAATGAAGACATTTGTTAAGGGATATCCTATATTGTAGGTTGGTTAATCTTAGTTCTAAGATGTCTAGTTCTTCTTGTCATAAACTCATTACCCACCTTTGTTGTATAACAAATTCTATAAATATGTGTACATTACTCTTTTTATGCTTTATAAATATGTAAATTTCGTCCGTCATTAATAAAATAATTTTCATATGAAGATAGATGTTAATTTTATAATTTAAATTGTTTTATTTAATGTTTTCTTCCAGGTAGGTTAATTTAATTTGTATTTATTGTATATATAATTGTAAATAATAAAATGTTTATAATAAATTTACTTCCAGAAAAGAAACACAACCATTATTTTCATTAAAATATTATATATGTATTTATATTGGTGTTGTTTACCTCGCAGATTTTAACTAATACAAACACAGAAAATAAAAGACTTTAATGTAAATATAAAGTTATATTTCTCTTTCGGCCCACAGTTTTCTTACAAGGCTTTGTTGAGCCTGTCTTCCTTCCTGCAGATCTACATTACTATGTGATGATGTAGGGCATTGTTTTCAACCTGTGGGGTCCCCAGAGGTCGAGAAAATTGGGTACTTTAGTAAAAAAACAAAAAAGACATTTATAACTGTTAATATTAATACTGTAACATACACATACCTACACGATAGAAAAACGAAAGTTGGAAGGGGTCGCAAAATATTTCTTCTTCCTTTTATAAAAGGCTGTATATTCAATTCATGCCGAGCTTGTATTGGTGTCTCATTTTGTGAGTCCTCTTGAGACATTATTGGCACCATCATGTTGGATGCATTTACATATTATTTAGTACTGTGCAATCATTTAGAATATTAGCAGCTGTTTTTGGGCTTAAGGCTACCAACAGGTACCTGAAAAATAAAGTTCTGTTATATGACTTTATCATGATTAAGAGAGCAGTGACTATATTATTTATTATTTATTTATTTATCTCATTTAACAAAATATTAAACATTTTGTTTTGTAAATATACCTTAAATTTGGTTTTAGGACACCAATGTATCTTTTCACCGTGTTACAGGTGGTCAAATGACATTCATAGTAGACATTCCTTAATCAATAGCCGCTGTTACCTGTACATTTAAGTTAAGCATTCATTGATTATTCAGTCTTCCAATTGTTGATTGCTTATTAGGAAAATACCATGTTAAAGTTTATTAAAAGTTATCATTTGTTAACAGTTAAAGGAATTCTTGAATTTGTCTAACAAATCATAATTGTTTATTATTTATGTGGATGTATGATCCAAGAGTTAGAGAATAATTAGAGTTGAAGTTAGGATTAGTTAATAATAATCATTCTGTTATAATTTTACTTAATATTGTATAATAATGATTCTGTGATACTTTTTGTGATTTACATTTAATACAGACTTTACGGTTGTGATGTTTTATTTATTTAATTAATACAAGACTGCGTTTAGATTTTAGCATTAAATTAAAATTATGCTATTTGTATCTAAGTACAATAATTATTTAATCCATATAATATGTTGATTGTTAATTTTACTAAAAATTATAAAAAATTTGAAATTGAATCTTTGCTAAAATTATGATCATTTAATGATTGTAAACGGAAAATTCTAAATAGACCATTAGAAATGTTAGGAAACAAGTTATTTGATAATTGTGATTTTGTTATTCTTATTATTATAAAAATTTTATAACATATAATTTTTTATTTCAATTCCTCTGTAATGAATATGACTTACCCAGCTAAAACAATTTCCCCTTCATCATATAAGTTTTTCATATAATTTTTTAATGGATGGTCATGCCAAACAACTGAATCATGTGGTTACCCTGTATTGCTAGGATAAACACATAAGATGTTTTAATTTTTGTTAGGGTTCTAAAAAGGAAATATTACTTTTATTTATTACCACTACAAAGTCCCAAATATGTCAGATCTGGAATTCAACAAAAAAATTATTATACTTTCATTACATTCAAAGAATAATCCTTTCCTGTTAAAATATCTTCCTTATTATCAAATTATTTAAATTATCAATGCACCCAACCACTCCAGGTATTTTAAATTTTTCATACAAACTGTTGAAGGAATGAGATTTATGTTGAGAGTCATGTTAACTAATTTCATTATTTCAAATTAATCATGGCATTAGTAATCTATTACTAAATCCTACACTGCTATAGTTCTTTTCTGCACTAGACTAAGTTACTAAATATATTTTTGAGAAACTTAAAATGACATAGTGTAAGTGTTGGTATTAGATAATACGCCACATGTTTACACATTTAAAAAAAGTACGAATATAAACAATAAACATGGATAAAATACAGAATGGTTGATTTAATAAGTCAAGCAATCACATCACAGAATGTTCAAAACATACCTTTTAAGGGCTCTCTTACAATCCTCCGGGGGCAAACAGTTAATAAGGCGCGGAACTACAGACGCACTTGTTCTCTCCACGTAGACATTGTTATGGCGAAGCCTTCGATTTCTGATATCTCGCGTACGCGTGGTGTGTTCAATATTGTTTCTAAAGCTCATTAATAAAAGCTCGTTTCAGCTAAATGTATATAAAAACAACACTTCGTATTACAATTTACAACCCCTTTTTTTGAATGCGAAGGTTGTATCTGCTAAAAATATTGACGTATTTGGCGACAACATAAGGGTTTATAAAATACACATTATTAATGCTCTGAGCTGGAGAAGGTATATTCTATAATTTTCTTTGCTTTGTTTGCGTATGTTTTTTGTTTTTTTATATAGTTTTGTTTTTTTTGTAGTTTTAAAGTTATGGCTATTTTTGTTTACGTATCACAGAGTTTTGGTCGGTTGACTGTACTGATGCTTTATGTCTTCCTGTTTATATTTGTATGTCAACAGACTGTGTGTGTAGTCTTAATAGGATAATACGGGCCCAAAGTTTTCCTCTAGAAGCGAATATCGCACCTGCTCTTGGATCGGAATTACTTTTGCAACGTCTAAATAGCTCATGATCATTGCTGAGGTATAGAACTTTCGCTTTAGGGCGTACGATAGATCTTTGAAGATAGTATTTAAGTAGGATTTGTAGGTTCGTTCATAGCTACTTAGTCCGTACCAATAGATCCCTGAGTAGTTTAATAGATTAACTCCATTTGTTCAAAATATTTGACATATAATAAATAAAGTATATTTATTTAAATGTCTTCCAAGGACTAGTTCTAGTGCCATTGAATCAGGCGTTACTTTGCGGAAGTTCATAATTCAAAAACCCAATAGACCAGTATAAAAGCAGTACTCCGCGAAAAAACCCACAACCTCTCAACGCACGTTTCGCTCCGACACCGCTCAACGAACGCTGTTCGTAGAGGCAACATCTCCTGATGATGCTCCGGTGTCGGAGCGAAACGTGCGTTGAGAGGTTGTGGGTTTTTTCGCGGAGTACTGCTTTCAAGTCAACCTGACATCTTTGATACGCCGCCATATTAAATTAATTTTTTTATCTAGTACCGATTACGATGCCGATTTACTTAAGACTTAACTGAATATCTAATATTCGAGACCCGGAGCATGAGAAATAAACATGTCTTTCTTAGTAATGATTAAGAATTGTATCAGTTGTGTTCGTGATATATGTGATATCTTACTAAATATATCTTTTGACTGTGTAACTAGGTAACCAGTTGAAGGAAATAAAACTCAGCATATTCAACATTGTATTTATTGCAATTTATAAAAAAACAATTCAATACAAAATATCAACTCAAGGACAAACAAAACTTATATTTTTTATTGATAAACGCAAATTTATTTACATAATAGCCATTGTGACAACACATTGGTGGCAATTCTGATGTACACACTCTAAACTAAAAATCTCTAAATTTAGCTTTAGATCTGTCAAACAGTTCTGTACATCTCTAAATTGATAGCGATAAGGTTTAAATTGTCAATGTAGAAACATACGTTTGACAGGTCTAAAGCTAAATTTAGAGATTTTTAGTTTAAGACGAGTACATCAGAATCGCCACCATTGTTTCAGTAAACATAACTCGAGTTCTATCACAGTTCACCTTGATATATAAATAAATTTACGTTTGTATTTCGACCAAATTGTTAGGAATATTCCACGAAAAAAAAATTCAAAGAAGCCTCTTGGAACGTTCATTGAGTCTCAATTAATAGATTCAGGCGTTACTTTGCGAATACTATACAATTCTATTCTATTCTATTCGATCAATTTATTAGGGATCACTTTCACGCGTCAAGAACGCGCAGACGAGGATTAAGAAGGCGAAGGCTGTGTTTGACCCGCTGAAAACTATTTGGGACATGTGCTCAAGGCGGACAAAATCTCCCACTTTAAGAACTCTTTGGTTGCGAAACGATTTGTGTTTATTTATTTAATTAAGGAACGCCAGCAGTTAACACACACAGACAACCCATTAGAAAAAACATTAACAACAAATTACGTTGTGAAGACCATTGTAGGCGTATACGCCATTATCAAGGAAACATCTTAAGGACATCATAAAATTAATAAATGAATTTAGACTTTAAAGAGAAAAAAGAAAAAAAACTATAAACATTGTGTTGATGACGTGCGTCGAGTGTTGGAGGTTCTTTCGCGGAATATTCCTAGTTTATTTTGTATATTCGAATTGTATACTATGGACTTTTGAAAACACCTGATCATTTATAAGTTTATACAAAACTGAATAGATGAACCTAACTGTTCCAATATTACTTGGTCGTGGTCCAGTTCGGGTGTAAATAGATATCGGTTTAGACGTTTTCGAGATATAATATTTAAATGACCACTCATATATGGCACTAAATTCATTTAATAAATATGAAACGAATTTTCAGCTAATACAAAATATAAGAAGACATTCAAAAGAGCCGGTTTCAACTCGCAAAAATACTCTCGAATTCGATAATTAATATTGAATACCGGTAATGAAATTCGTATCGAGACATTCGCATTTAATTCGATCCGTTATGTTATTCAGTTATGTTATTTTGTTTACGATCAAATTACGTCATAACACAGACTGAGGCTAATCCACAAATTATCTACAATATTTTCATTTTATTGATTTAGATCACGTTGTTTGATGATACCAACTTTATAATTCCAACCAGACCTTATCCAAAACTCATTTTAATAATCCAAATTAACCAAACTGTTTAACATTAACATCAACATTTTAAATGCCAATCCAAACCGCGATTAATCTTTCTATCATCAATTCATTAGAAATACCGAATCAGAGGCGAATCAAATCGGTATTACCGACACACACATTTACACCGGTTACACACACTTACAATCCTAGAACTATTACACGAGCAGCGATCACATTACAAACATTAAACTATATCTTAAAGCGTTGTGCTGATTTTTGTAATATATGAAAATAGATGGACGTCTCCTGCGGTTTCTCTCGTGTTTATATACAAACTATAATAGGTAAATATTCTCCTATCGACTTCATATTTAATCCATAAACTTTCATTCAAATCCATTCAGTAGTTCTTACGTGATAGGAACAACCAACTATCGCGTTTAGAGTATTTCTCTATTATTAAAATCAAATATATATAAATATATATGTAGATGATGTCATTGTATGTTTTTTGGACCTAAGTCTTCGATTCAACAGCATATAGTCTATATATTTGCATATATTACAAAACTATATATGTGGCAGTATCAAAACTATATATATTGCTATATGTATATATTAAATTATAGTTGGAGGCAAACTTGCTTTATATTTACGCGGAAACAGTATGTGAATATATAATTTATAAATCTCAAATTATATTTTACTCAATTTATATATATACAGCAATATATTGACCCTAAGCTAAATACACATATTAAAAAAAACCGCCAAAGTATCAAAACTGTTAAAAAATTACGGAAAATGGCGAACGGAATGCATTTCAAAAGGGAATCGAACCTCCGCGGTTTCACCACTGCGTCATGAGACTTATTGCAACACTAAATCAACCTAAACACAACGATATGGCAACACTCGCCTATTAAAAATATAATCGTCTGAAAAAATAGATCTCGAAATATACGGCCTTGGCCCCAAATGCGGCCATTTTGTACGAGAACTGGCAATAAAGCCTTGAGATGTACAAAGCCGATTTAAACAATTACCTAACACGAGAAAGTATGACACAATTTTAAAGCTTCAAAAGATAATACTTCGGCCATCTTGTGACGTCACGCGGGCGCCATCTTGCCGGCCATTTTAGTCGCGCCATCTGGTGACAACTGTGCGCACCTACCTCCGGTGTGTGTCAAAGTGTTTGACACTCTCGGGTATCGCGTTGGGCTCGACCGCGACTTTACTGAACAACTCGTCCAGACTCTTCACATAGTTCAACTTGCGGAAGAACTTCGAGCTGAAATTCAAAGACGAATTTTACGATTTATTTCAAAGCGAATTGATTTAAATTTATTTTTTATTTATTTATATAAGTCACGCCTGTTTCCCATTGGGGTAGGCAGAGACCATAGACCTCCACTCGTTACGATCTCTTCTACTCTCACTTCTTCCACACTCATTAAATTCATCATTCTCCTCGGTTAGGGCTGCTTTTGACCTGTCCTTTAACCAGAAGACGCCTTGTCAGTCTCATTCTTACCCTCATTCTTTCCATCTGACTGAACCCTCTGCCCTTTCGTATCCTTATCTACCTCCTCCTACCTACCTACATCCTCTATTCCTTATCCTATCCCGCAAACTAACTCCACATATATCTTAACGCATTCATTTCTACAGCATTTATTTACTTTTATTATAATTTTCATTTAATCGTATTTTTAATTTCTTTTCGCTTGTGTGTTTACGTTTTGTGTTTGTTTTTTGTCCCGCTTAATATTCGATGTATTATATATCATACATTATATCATTGTATATTCTGATTTGTGTATATGTATCTTTGACTCTTATTGTATGTGTGTGTGTGTGTGTGTGTGTAAAAAAACTGTTATTGTGTTTCATATCAGCGGGCACGTTATAAAATTTAATAGTTCACCGGCTTACCTAACAAAGGGCTTCGTAATAACAACGAACGATTTTAACCAGAACGTCGGGTGGACGAGATACAGCTGTTTGAGATTCTTTCGTAACCTGCAAAACATCATCGCTGCATAGTTAATATTTTGTTGTCTTTTATTAACGCAACTATTACTCATTTAAAGAAAAACACTTTTCTTTAAATATTATTTTGTTTTATATTCTTTAGCAATTTAAGTAAGATGATAATTACTCAGTAGTGTTTTAAATGATTTGACTCCATGAAGGCAATTCTGCCTTATTAAAAAAAATACGTTTTGATGAAAATATTTTTTTCGTCAATTGTCATGGTTACACCTAATTAGCACAAAGACCCAGATTCGAATCGTGGCTCAAAAATACAAAATATCAAATCATTCGGTATCATTTTTTCATTTACATATGTAATGTTTGAAAAGATAATTTAATTTTAAAAAAAATCGCTTTTACTATGACATTCCGCGATGCAGAATACAACACCTTGTAAACAAACATAAAAATCCATAAAAATACATATAATTATATGTATTTTTATGGATCTTTACATTTATTTTTTTACAATTATAATTGTAAAAAAATGTTTGACACACGAGACACAAAAAACTTAAAAAAGCCAAAAACACAAATAACTGTAAAAAAAATATTTTTTTTTTGACACAAGAGAATTTAGAAAAAAAAAAACCAAAAACATACAAATGATTGTAAAAAAAGATTATTTTTTGACACACGAGACACAATTTAGAGAAAAAAACATACACTCTTCAAAGTCAAACTAAAAAAACAATTCAGCCAACACCATTTTACCCACTACGGAACCGATAATAGAAAAACTCACCGCCTGTCGATCAGCTTGTAGCATTCGTGCAGCCAGGCGAAAGTCGGCATTCGCCGTTTCACCGCGCTTCCATGAAGGTACACCAATATATACTCATCGGTCACTAGGCGTTCTAGACTCCAAATTACGTACCTGGCGGACACATAAAAATGTCCATACAAAACTATTCAGATTAACAAAATTCCTTATAAATGAACTATCCAACTTCTGTTCTAAAGAACGAACTAATCGTGGCGATTCTGATGTACACCTCTTAAACTAAAAATCTCTAAATTTAGCTTTAGACCTGTCTAACATGTGCAACCTGTTCTATATATTTCTACGTTGACAATTTGAACCTTATTGCTATCAACTTAGAGATGTACAGAATAGGTTACGCTCTCTAAAACTGTTTGACAGGTCTAAAGCTAAATTTAGAGATTTTTAGTTTAAGAGGTGTACATCAGAATTACCACCATAGTATCACTTAATGTTAGCCATTTTCTAACAGAGCTAGCGAGCTTTTTGAAATAAAACTGAAATTTTAGCCAATTTCTGAGCTCATTTAATATATTCCTATAAATGGACTATCCAAATCATTCGCCAACAGAGATTCAATGTTAATTAATTTTAAATGTATTTTAAAGTAAAACACTTTATTAACGGATTAGGCTATGTATCTTTACAAAATTTGAATATATTTTACATTATTTTAAATTTTCCCACTTTTTTTGACACTTATTTTTACTTTGACACCTTTTGTCTTAAGTCTACTGACCACGCACGCTGTAAAGTACGCGAAACGTCGGATAATTTAATATCTTTACTTGAAGACAAGACAAGACTGAATATAATTTCGCTTCTTACATTTTAATCGATCAAAGGCTTTATAATTTTATTAGTATCTTTAATTGTCCATACCTAAATAACTTCAAAACATTTCAACTACCCTCCTTTCAAATAATCCAATTGCAAATCTTTCTATCCTCAAACAGTAACAGTGACATTAAACATTTTTACAAAGTGTGGGTAGTTTCAAATACTTACAGAAATAGGTTATCCATGACATATCTATAGTCCGGTCGGGCGTTATCTGGCAAAAAGCACGCGCTGAAAACAATTATTGCCGCCCCATCGGTGCTGTAACCCCCGTGAGATATCACGCGTTTAAAAGGTTCGATTACCTGGAGAATCAAAATTTATTTTTCACCAACTGAATGTAAAATTATTAATAATTTTAAACTTTATATTTGCATCTAACTTAAAAGTTTAGTAACTTAAAACGTACATTAATTTATACCTATTTTAGGTATTCATACGGTTTATCTGTTAAAAACATTATAACATGTAAGCAAAATTCGGAATACACATTTAAACACACACAAAACACAGTTAACAGTACAAAATTAGATTTTAAAACAATTCAATTATGTGTCAAGGACAAAGCCATCCTGATACCACAATTTTTAATTTTGTTCTTAATGCCTTTTATAGTCAAAGTATATCTATTTGTTAAAATTATAAGTTATGATATCCGATGAAATCAAGACCTTTACATTTTTAAAAAAATAAAGGATCATGAGAGATCTAAACAACTGAACTAACTGTAATGAATTTTAACACCTGAGGTGAAACCAAGAGTAATTTTTCTAGGAATTAAATTACTGTTCAAGCAAAGACAATGATATCATTAAACCTCAGTTTATTGAGGGCATAAAATTTGAATATTTTAACGATCATTAGAAATATTTCCTTTTAATAAATGTTTTTAACGTGCCCCATACCCCAAGAGGATGTACTGGCTAGGTCCTCCATTAAACACTCCAGCCAGTGGACCTGGCCATTGCGGGGAGCAAACTTTGTCACCTATACTCTCATCATTACAGATAGTCACTAATAACTTATCTTGCCCCATACCCCAATACTGGGACTGGCTAGATCACTAAACACTCCAGTCCTGGCTAATGCAGGGAGCCAACTTAGCCCCATAAACTCTCATCATTACGGATAGTCACTAATAACTTAACTTGCCCCATACCCCAATACTGGGACTGGCTAGATCACTAAACACTCCAGTCCTGGCCAATGCAGGGAGCAAACTTTGCCCCCTAAACTCTCATCATTACGGATACCCATCACCAATAACTGTCCCATTTAAGCCCCTTTGCCCACCTTCATATCACAGTTGGCGTTCACCCCGCTATGCTGTACATGGAGCCACGACCTCTCGTCACGATACTCATCGCTCGCTGAGTACTCCGGTATTTGGTCGCTGCACTCACTTGCGGTTGCCGTGGACTTAGATCTGAAACCATGTCGAAACCCTATTCGCTACGTCTACAAAGTGGTTCCGTAGAAGTTCGCTAGAGTAACTTGGTGATGTAGGCCTTCATCACCAAGTTCAAGTTTAGGTATACAAGTGGAGGTACATAAGCAGTTATTAGTATTTTTGCATTAGATAAGCAAACAGATAAGCTAAAGACCGGCAACGGACTGATGAGTCCTCTGGCATTGCGAGTGTCCATGGGCGGCTTTACATTACATCAGTTGAGCCTACTACCCTGTTTTTAAAAATTTAATAAAACACGCACGTCCGCACCGTTCGCCGGCCAGACAGCAACTGACAATAACTGACAGTTCAAAACATGCTATCATCTGTTTAGTTACATGTTTATCTGTGACAACACATACCTTTGTGTTTCGTCTTCGCTCGGTGGGTCCATTTCCTTTTCCAGCTCCGATTCGATGGAGCAATCGCTACCTATACTACACGAATCGTCTAATGGCGGCTAAAATACATTTCATATATTAGATTTCTCATAATATATAACTGGACATCCGTTAGCCGGATTATTGTCTTTTATTAGCATAACTGTTACTCATTTAAAGAAAAACACTTTAACGGATTTAAGTTAATTATTTTTGCAGCTGTGACACTTATTTTGACAATTAACACCATTTGTCTTCAGTCTAGCGTGACCATGGAGGCTGTAAAGCACGCGAAACGTCGGAAACATTTGAAATAATGTACACTTAAAACTTTGTAAAAATAAACTTAATACTGTCTATAATAGTCTTTTATTAACATAAATGTTACTCATTTAAAGAAAAGCACTTTAAACGGATTTAAGTTAATTATTTTTGCAGCTGTGACACTTATTTTGACAATTAACACCTTTTGTCTTCAGTCTAGCGTGACCATGGAGGCTGTAAAGCACGCGAAACGTCGGAAACATTTGAAATAATGTACACTTAAAATTATATAAAAAGAAACTTAATCCGTTAATAAAGTGTTTTTCTTTAAACGGATGTCCAGTCTACCTCTCTATTAATTATGTATATTATAAGTTTACTTTAGAAACTTCCTGTATTTTAATTATAAGATAATTGTTAAGCATATGTAATGTTTGAGAAAATAATAATTAATAAAAATATTGTTTAAGTTAATATTACAATTAATAATTGTACATTTAGTTGGTGGGTCATAATAATAAAATAAAACAATGGCTGCTAAACTCATAAGCATATTTTAAGGAAGGTTCTTCTGGAAATCTTCTTCTGGAACTTCTGAAGATTCTAGAACCTTACGACTTAGGGACTTAAAAGGCCGGCGACGCACTTGTGAGGCCTCTTATATTGAGTCCATGAGCGGCTTTATCACTTATGATCAGGTGAGCCTCGTACCCTTTTATAAAAAAAGGGGGCAAATGCCAGTTATCTGAGTAGGATTTTTTTAAATGGGGGGGGGGGACGATACCGTAGGGTTTTTTTAAACCGTTTTTCAATTTCACCGTTTCTTTATATTAAGAAAAAAACCAAAGGTCGTGCTTCGAATCCCAACTATTGAGCTCCCTGATCCAAAATCGAAGACCTATGACATACACTAATATTAAAACCTATAACGGTATACTATTCTCCTATTGGTGTTGACGTTTCTGTGACAGTCTTTGACAGAAAACCAAAATGGAAGACCCATGCCATGGAATACTATTCTCCCATCGGTTTTGACATTTCAGTGACATTATTTGACAGAAAACCAAAATGGAAGACCTGTGACATAGAATACTATTCTCCTACCGCTTTTGACATTTCTGTGACATTATTTCACAGATTAATAACTGATAAAACTTCATTTCACCCACGCGATCAAGACTTACAATTTGTATTTTTCGCTTCGGTGGCGCGTTGAACACAGCCGGTCGGAGTGCTACGGAACCCGAGTATACGTCCATGAGTGCTACGTACGCTGATTTGTCATAGCTCCATATATCTGACTGACCCTAAATGAATAAAAACTTATAAGCCATATTGTATATAAGACAAGGCATGTCTTCTTTGTTATAGTCCATTTTTAGTATTTTTTCATTCATTATCATTTTACGTTTTAATTCTTTTACAGAGAAATATTTTATGAGAGAGAAGACAGAGATACATGTCACTCATTCGTTTTTAACTTTTCTGTAAAATAATTTATTCCATTTTAATGGTAATTTTCGTCTAAAAAGGGGCTTTCAATGTTGTTTTCTTTCAGGTTAGTTACTTTATTTTATTATATATTGTAAATAGTGTATATTTTATTATAAAATAAATGTAAAGCCCCTTTATTTGTATATATGTATACATATAAAGGGGATATATATATACAGGGTGAATTATTAACTTACATTTTGACCATTCTTTATCCCGCTCGACATTTCGATTGGCAGATCGAAGTTCGGCACCGCGCGTACGTTCGACGGCGAATCGCACCATTCGGTGGCCTACAATTTTTATTTTCAACTTAACAACGCTATACTACTTTGCGGAAGTCTATCGTATACTATAGAGCAATTTACTAGCAATACTCCGCGAAAAAACCCTTCAAAGAAGTCTATTTAAACAATAAAAGTCTATTTAAATAATAAATTAATCTTTATATGACACGTTTGTCGGTTTGCCATAGCAGTGCCATCTATTGATTACTTACACAATTCATATATATTCACTATAAAGATCTAGGCTATTCTATCTCTTAAGTTGGATCAGACTCACGCGCACGGTGTGCCAATTTAATTCAAAATCAGTTAAGTAGTTTAAGAGTCCATTGCGGACAAACATCGTGACAGGAGATTTATATTACTATACATATAGATCAACAGGGTGCATTCATAATGAAATTCGAGTATCAGTCTCTGCCTATCACAACGGAATATGTAACTTTGTAAGAGATATTTAGATTTTGTAAATAAATAATATTATAACAAACCTCAGAAAACCGATCCTCGTCCACCTTCGGGGTACTTCGTTTGCCGATCCTACTCTCAAATCTGGAAATCACATCGGGCGTCTCCGGCGACATCGCCAAATTCGGTTTAATCTTCCGCCTACCACCAAAACTATCCATCAACTCCGCGGTCACGTATTCCGACACGTACAGATTGCTCTTCGAATTGTTAGTCTGTTGTGAATACAGACTATAACCGGTCTTGTCCGCTTCGATACTCGACAGACTATCGTCGTATTTGTCATCTGGACTGACCGCCATTAGCGGGTGGTTGGTTGTCAACGTCAGTTTGGGTTTTTGTCTTAATGAGTCTAGCATTTTCGTTGACAGATCAGCCGCGCTTTCGAACTCCGATGAATTTGACGACGTGCTGTTTATTGATGATGCTGTATCCATCTTTTCGTCCTCGTTTTGACTGAAATAATTCTTTGTTGTTAAAATTAAAACTTGAATAGCCCAACAAGACATAAGTTATATATTTCTCCCTTTTAGGACCTCGACATGAATGTAATTTTGTTTGTGTAATGTGTGCGAGGTCTATAATAGTTTTTCACACCCACGGTGACTTCTTTCTCTTTCTCACCTGAGTCTGATAACGAGAAAGCGATATATCACGTTCATACTTATGTTTTAGCGCTACGAATCGAAGATATCTTAAACACATAAGTGTTCTTCATAAAAAGCAACAAAACATGAGTTATGTAACGCAAACCTTAGTTAGGTTTACATACATAGTTTAAAGAGGTTAGATAATAAATAAATCACAAATGTCAACAATAGTTTACGTAGGCCATAAATGCATTTTAGTAAACGCAGATGATTCGTTTTTGTTCCATAAGTTAGAAGATACATATTCTTACAATTCTAAATGTGTTAACAATTAGCATTGATATATCCCTATAATAAAGATGTCACCCCTTGACCATTCTATGAACCCAAAAAGGATAAGTTATTGTTTCAAGCCGTCGCAACCCCACTACCATTACCTTAAGTTTCAATATAAGCTCTTGTTTTAGATCAGTGTTTTTCAACCTTTTTCATGATGCGACCCCCCTGGTATAAAAAAATATTTCGCGACCCCCCCTTGACCTTCGGTTTTTTATCATGTATGTAGGTGTATGTCACAGTATTACCATTAACAACATTAATTGTCTTTAATTTTGTTTTTTTTACTAAAGTACCCATTTTTTTCTACCTCTGGCGACCCCCCTACAGAAGCTTCGCGACCCCCCAGGGGGTCGCGACCCACAGGTTGAAAAACAGGGTTTTAGATAATTAAAGATACTATAAAGTGTGTGTTTCATTTATTTGAACATCCCTCCAACAAACGCCGCCGAACTTAATTCATGGCATGTACAAACTTTATGTATATAGCTTATAACTTAAAAATAAACAGTATTCATGAATCATTTATATTATATACTAGCTGATCCGTACCACATGTGTGGCAAAACAACGCAAAACAAGCAAAACAACTAGCTGACCCATCGAACATTGTTTTGTCATACATGTGATTTCAATTTTCAATTAATAAATAATAAGGGTTGATCGTAGAAGGGTGAAAATTTAAGTTTGTATGTATCATAAAAAAATTGTATAAAAAATAAAATTTAGGGGTGGACTACCCTTAACATTTAGGGGGATGAAAAATAGATGTTGGCCGATTCTCAGACCTGCTCTGATAAATGTTAAGGATGGTCCACCCCTATTTTTTTATTTTTTTTTGGACAAAATTTCTTATTTGTTCTATGATACAGCATACAAAAATATATACAACCCTAAATTTTTACTGCACTACGATCAACCCCTATTTTTTTTTAATTGTAAATTGAAATCACATGTATGGCAAAACAATGTTCGATGGGTCAGCTAGTATAAGTGATTTTTTTTAACTACCACCCAATTTGAGGAATTAAAAAGGATTCTTTTGGCCAATTTTGATGAACATGTTATAAATTTTTGAATAACCAAACATCCTTGTTTAGTAAGAGAGAAATGTTTGAATAAAAAATTAATTTCATTTGAAGGAGGTCAACTTTTTAATAAACTAACAAGCATAAGAAAAAACAAATCTTTAATGCCTTACTTATGGTATACAGTGTAAACTCCAATGTCACTCGATTTAACAACAAACTCTCTAAACCGTCGGAATCACCTAGCTTTGGTTGGTTTAACCTGTTTTCCATACAGCGATACACTCTAGCGTTGTATGCACTCTCAATAACCTCAGCAATTTAGTAATGAAATGTATATTTTAAGTGTAAAGGAAGCTCTGGAAGCAGGGAAACTGTTAGAGAGGTACTTTCTTCATCAACAAGATGCCTCAATATCCCAAGATATGGACAAAGTAATGAAAAAAGTCCAAAAAAATTACTGGTGCAGCAAATAGGATTCAAATTTTAAATATACATACTAGTTTCAAATAAAATTGTTTTTCTACTTGATTTTTGTTCTCTCCACTTAACAACAACTCTGTATAACAACAAAAATGTTTAGTCCCTTCAGTGGCTTTATATAGAGTTTACACTGTATTTACATAATTATAGACTTTTGTATATAATATTTATAACTAAGCACCTGTTTTCCTCCTTTGTTAACTATAATTGGTACTTAATTTTTTTTTATTATTATTATAAATATGTATAAATAAATATAAAATTCTCTCAACAACACCCATCAGTTGTCTCACTATTACTGAATGAGCAGGAATTTATTTTTCAACTATATATACAAAATTCTTTTGTCTGAGATTAGATAAACAACAAAAATCTCAAATTAATTTTTCAAGTAACAAATCAAATACAATGCAGTGCAAATTTATTCAGACGCAATCAGGCTGGACGAGGCATGCATGTATTGCAATAAACTGTGATTGTAACTTTATTTATACACCATAAGATTCAAAATGATTATTAATTATATACGTTAAAACTACTGTCTTATTTGTAACAAAAGACAAACAATTTAACTCATACAATATTTGACTTTGAGAATAGCAGTGAATAAAGTGAAATACTTTAGGATTTACTACCCAATTATTAAAAAATGTGTACTACAACTGTTCAAGAACATGAGGGTTGAATTTTTCAGAAGATCTCTTTCTGGTATAACAAAAAGAAATTAAAAAGGCATAATAATGTAAAAATAAAATAGTACTTGATCCCTTCATTCAAGAGTATATCATACAATTGCATACTGAGTAGTGTAAATTTTTCAGCATGATACTCATAAGACCGAAAAGAGTCTTTTGATAGATGTGTCAAAGCCGCTGAATCTGATTTTAGTGACTAAGATTTCAGAGTTTCTTTCAAAATAACTATTTTTTATGGAGTCAATCAAGGTTATTGATCAAAGAGAAGATTACAGTGTAATTTAGAAAATTTACAGCCGTTGATCCTAAAATTTAAATGTAAAATTAATGGCATTCAATCACTCTTCAACTATATTTTGGTACAAAGATTATTTCAAGATAAATAGAAGAATATCAGTACAACACAATTTAATATTTAGACATATTATATTCAAGTTCCGGGTTATTGGAAGATCTATTTTAAACTTGTAGCAAAATTGGTGGATCATGTATAAAACAAAGGTAGGCTGGAATTTGATGAGACAATCAGATGGAATATAGAGTATGTGGTAGCCAGTATAAAGTATCTTAGATAAAAATTATAAGGCATTAAACTTAAAACATGAATAGTGTACTAGTATAACTCTATTAAGGAACTTATTGATGTATATCAATACATTGCTCCTTTGGTGGTAGTTTGTTGGAATGGCTGGTGGATACATGGTAAAGGAACCAGTATCTGAAAGTGTAAATTCCAATAAATAAATAACAGACAATACCTACATAATATTAAATAAATAAAATACGCCTACTTATATGAAAACAAAAAGTAGTATGCGCGTGATAATTTTGTTATTATAGGTGAATAATGCGACCTTGATATTTAAAGAAAATGTTATTGCAATTTGCATGCAATTAAATTTTTAAAATGCGGGTGGTTTAAAACTAGTCATGACACGTTAAGATTTCGTAAAACGAAAGCATTGCATACACCGTATGCGAAAACAAAAGCCTATTCTCGTACATATTAGCTAATAAACAGCAAAAAATCTATAATTACGATAAACAAAATTAATTTTAAAATACTCACTTCATCGGACCCTTTAGTGATTAGGTACTTTATAAAAATCAAAGACACACGCACTTCTCCACTACACTAGTTATTGCATATTTTTAAAATATATAATGTTTATTTAAATTTAAAATAAATATAATAATAATTTCATCTCAACCGACGCTATACTGCAAGCTCAACATAACATTGACAATTTGACAACACAAGTCACAGACTAATAGACGAGCAATAGATAACAATTGACTTATTGGGATAACTTAAAATTATTTGGGAACTTATCCAAATAATTGTAAGTTTTGCATTTAACAAATTGGTGGCGATTCTGATGTACTCACACTCTAAACTAAAAATCTCTAAATTTAGCTTTAGACCTGTAAAACAGTTTTAGAGAGCGTAACCTATTCTGTACATCTCTAATGTGATAACAATAAGGTTTAAATTGTCAATGTAGAAACATATAGAATGGGTTACACACGTTTAACAGATCCAAACCTAAATTTAGAGATTTTTAGTTTTAGAGGTGTACATCAGAATCGCCACCAATTATGTTACCTTTATCTTATATGTATATTAAAACTCTATGTTTTGTACGTAACTTGGTTATTTGTAGCCAAAAATATACAAAAATACATTAAAATATGCTATAAATGTGTGATATTTTATGTGGGTACAATCACACAATTGTCATCAAATAAATGTCTTCTTGAAATCCTTTACAATAGAGAATTTCTTGGAATTTTAATATAAAGCATTGATTTAATATCGTCGTTTTCTTCAGTTGATTTTGTGCTAGCTCTGGAGATTCTGGTTGGACTCCATTTAATTTCATACAGTTGCTATAATTCCCAGAAAATAAGTTGGTTAAAGAAGTTGTAAGCCATATATTGTATCCATTGTAGGTATTTATCTAGAAAAGGTATAAGAGGTAACGGGCAACTCTTGCACTCTCTTGTGTCAACTCTAATGTTCTGCTTTTTATTTTTATCGTACCGCTTCCTAAATATAAAAAAAAATAACACAGTGATTACAGATTCTAAGTTTTTTTAAGTGCAGGCATGACCCAATCGGGGACAACAAATGGTGGACGTGACAGATAAAAAAAAATTATAGTTAAAAAACCAAGGCCCGCAATCTATCAACCTTAATCTTGGCACATTTTTTTTATTTCACTTATTATAGCTTTATCCTCGTAATTTTATTGACTGAAAGAAATGCTATATTACATACATACAATATGCTTAGGTATACTTCTTAAACAAAAAATATATTTGAAATCGTTAATCTATACAAATTTACTGATTCTACTGTTAGACAACATGAACACGTGGGAAATCCGCTGTTAAGTGAAAATATTTAATAATTTCTTGGAAAAACAAGTGTCAATTCACTGAGGTTTACAAAATAAACTTTTCGCGGAAGAGTATTTGAGGGGCCGATTGCTGAATTTTTTATCAGTGTGAGTTTTAAGATTGAACCAACTTGTAAAAGTTAAATATTAAGTTATTTTTAGGAAATAATGGATTACAAATCATTAGTATTTTTAATGGCGTTGGGAATACAACTCATTTTGGCTGATGATGTGAGCTGTGAGTATTAGTTTGTTACTTGATTAAAATATTTCTTGCATTTTTTCAACATACGTAAATAGTTGCTTTCTTGAAGATCTCCTATTGTTGAAGTGTCATAGTTCGATTTCCCGAAATAGATTATAGCACTAAATCTTTAAATATGATACGAGTAAACATAAGGATATGTTTATTTAAGAAATACGTTTTCTAAAATTAAAATTATATATACTTAGGCTTATACTAACAAATAAATTAATTGCTTGTCTTGTTCCTCACAAACGATCTATGAATCGACCCGATCCGGAGACGTTAAAATAGATTATACAAAAAAAACTTTAAAATAATATAATGGATATTATTTATTATATATAATAAACTAATCCGTAATTAAACTATTATAGAAAATCTTTAAGAATCTTTTATTCTATCATCTTAACTTATTGACCAAATAATTTTTAATCTGTGCAATATAATTACAGACCAAGCTTGCGTCGATAAATATTCGAGAAAAGGATATCAGCCGTGGCAGGAATGGTCCGATCATTACACCTGCCACAGATACCGATGCGAAATACGAGATGGGAAATACTTCATTGCCGCTGTCGGGTGAGTCTATATAATTTTAATTGTCAATTGTCATTATGACAACACTTGGCGTAAATGACCATTAGGAAATTAACAGATGAGCCAATATTCATATCATATGAATGCATGTCGTTAAGAGTTTTGTCTAAGCTCTAGTTTAAGTGCAATAATTAAATACGAATACATTTCTTTTCAAGTACTTAATTTAAAAAGTAGTTTATATACACGTATTAAACTTCGAATAAGGATTTATCCACAATGAATAAGTATCCTTTATACCAGAGTATTCATCTGTTTCTTTTCATTGCTATATATTTTTGCAATTATAACTCAATTTTAGTTGCCGCAAACCGAAGATTCCCGAAAACGCCCTCGAATGTCACGAATACATTGAAGATGAGAACGTTGGTATGTACCATTATTTTATTACTCATTTATGACGGTGGCTGCGGTCAGTCTGTCTGGCTGGTAATAAGCCAAGTAATAAGTATAAGGTTTTATTGAACTTTGGCATGCCTTTTTTTTATAATATAATATTGTACAATTTATGCATTAAAATATGTTTTATTTCAGAATTTCCAACATGCTGCGCTCGCCTTCGTTGTGTAGTTGAAGTGAACGGTGAACGGATTGTGCAGACACGTGGACAGCCCGGTGAACTATTTCCTGACAAGTAAGTGTATTTTCAAAAAAGTAAATAGAAAATATAATTAATAATAATATTTTCAAGTGGTAACACACAAGATGACGATTCCGCACATTTGGCTGAGTTAAATTGACATGCAAATGTCAAGAAGTGAATAAATTAAACACGTATGTCAAAACTAAAACTTATTACAATGTATAAACAAAAAAAATCACACCTACACAGTGAAAAGACAAATTTATATTTTTAGACCTTGGAAGGGCCAGCAAAATGAACCAAATGCAGCGGTAGTCGGCATGGGACCTGTGCAGCAGAATCCAGGTGGTGAACCCCAGAGCCAGCCAGCTCCCGGCATGTTTAACAGCAGAGGCGCAGGCAAGCCAAGTAATTTTTATTCTACAACTAAGTGTATACAAAAACACTGCTATTTAATCGTTTAAAGACTCCTTTATAAAACAATTTTTTCTTAAAAAAGACTATAGTGTTGATACTAGTAGTAACATCCCATTCGTTCCAAGAAGTAATCGTAATTAGTTTGAGTGATAGACTTAACCAAACTAATTCAACAGCTCACAAATTGAAATGTGTGAGAGATAACATGACGTTGCAAACTTGAGTGTTATCTTTCAGACATTTTGACATTGACAATTCCGACAGATGACAAGTAAAATCCGTTAACCTAACTATTTTAATTTAGCCAACGATATTCCCGACAGCGGATGGCAGCGATATTAATGGACGTCGATACGTAGACCCTTACCCGTCACAACCAATGCAAGATTCGCCAAGAAAGAAGAGATCCGCCAATCATCCTCTCTTTGACCACGGTCTCCTACAGGAGCGCGCCTATGCCCCACATCAGATCAAAATCCACGGATATTCCCCAGAAAAATATACTTCATACTTTACAAGCAGTGTCAAAGGCATTTCTAACCCTAAACTTCACATTAATATGTCTTAATAACAATCAATGCATTATACATTATAATATATTTGTGGTTTGTTGGTAATAAATATGTTTAGTGTTTATTACATTTTTTATTATACTTTTCATAACCAATTATGCAGGTTCTAATATTTTTTTTTCTTAAACACATGTTTATCATGCCAGTAAAGCCGATTTACTTACTTGTTTAGAAATTTAAACTTTAATGATACATTAAATTATTATAAGCTTATGTAGTAGCAATCAATTTATTTTATATAATACTTAACTCGTTCCAATATTCGTATTAATCTTTTTACACACATGATTTCTATTTGCATGATAAATTTTTACACACCATTAAAAATCTGTTATCAAGTTAGTGGATTTTATGTAACTCCAGATTGAATTGTGATTTGAAGCTATATTGAACGCAGCTGACAAAGAAATGACATTTCGTATTTGAGTTTTGATGGTGACAGCTGACAGACGAAAAAGTTAAATTTAACTAAATAAACCAAAATATTATAATTTACATTAAATAGAATATGCTTCATTAATTATGTAAGTTTTATATTTATATCGGTATGTGAAAGAAATTAATACAAAATTTTCTTCGTACCATAAGCTAAGGGATTCTAGAACTGTGAGTTATTATAAAATTATAGCAAGAATAACTAAATAATAAACTTACAATTTTAAACGAACTTAATTTAACCATCGAGGGATTTTAGCGCTATTTATTTATTTTATTTCAAGAAACACAACAAACACATCAATTTTTTACACACATACAGTAAAAATCAAAGATATACGTATTGATGCGTTCGTCAACGCGTTTCACAAATAAGTACAATGAATAATTAAAGCGGGATGAAAATCAAGACGGAAACATACAAGCAAAAATAAATTAAAAATACGGTTACATGAGAATTATAACAAAAGTTACGATTTAAGTTTTAAAAACAATTCGCACCTGAAAGAAGCCGTGGTATTATTTTTATGATAGGAGGGGTATCGCTCATTGAGATTAGAGTTCGTAAATATTCGTGTAAAATGTTTTATTTAATATCAAGAAGGACTGTTCAAAGTATCTCTGTGTCATTGTTGGTTCACTTAAGTTAAATTGAAATGTATTCACATGAAAAATATATATGTAGAAGAGCTATGTTATTACTATCTATCTGATCTAACTGAAGTGACTCTGATGCATATTGACATTTGCATTGCATTGATAAGGCTCACAAAAATAGCTCATGTAAAATTATTATAGGACATATAATTGATAACTAATAACTAATAAAACTAACATGAAATAAATATTCATTTTTCAGAGGTTAAATAAAATAAAAACCTTCATAAAGTTCTGTTCTTCATTATTTTTGCTTATTTAACAATTAATTAATTTGCTTAATCCTGCATATTTAAGCCATTATTCTAACAATTCATGCTCACAATGTTTATAGTTAGGTGTCGAAATATCCCTTCATCAGTACATAATTTGTCTAAACACCAAAAAGTGATTTGTTTGTTGTAAACATTAAAGGTTGTATTTTCATATATAAATATATAAATTCAAATTGAATCCTACACCTTAAGGATGCTTTATCTACAATTCTATTAGAGAAAAATTAATATGAAGAATTAATTTGGAGAATAGTGCTAATTATTAGCAGTATTCTCCAAAAAACCCCATAAACACTCGGCATGTTCCAACCCAGCACAGAAGCATCTTCGAGATGTTGCCTCTACATATATTGATCATTACGTACACATTGCTAACCCAACCTCCACAATTCATACATTACTGTCCCTCATAGAAAAGGTTTATGAGTTTTAGTCATTAGTAATAGCAGCCGAAGATAGGCAGAAGTGGTGGTCATTGGAGACCCTCTACACCTCTGGGGTGTCATAGTGACGAATAGTCACTGAGAAATGCTTACAAACTAGTCAGTAGCAGCTGAGTTTATATTAATATTATGGTATAACTAAATTAAGCAGGATTGCAAATTACAATAAAAAATGTGTTCCAAATATCCAGTCTTCTTCTATTCAGTTTAAAGCTTGTGAAATTTGGACCTATGTATATTGGTTGGCCTTCAGAATTCCCCAAATTTCTGTATATCTGTTGCATTTGCAAACAGCACTGCATGGTCATGGTGAAACTCTACTTAAATATTTACACTTCTCTGTCTCCATACTCTAAATAGATATTTAATTCCACAGATGGAGCCTGAAAAACCATTTGCATGTACAATACCGGATTGCAGGATGACATTTACAAATGAGGATCATCTCCATGTGCACACACGAAAACACGATATGGTTTTACAATTGGGGATGGAGCAGAAGGCAGCATTTGCTGGTATGAGACCTTTTATTAGTATATATGTAGGCTTTGCACAACATGTGGGAAATGTGAGTGTATCTTGGCGGTACTGTATTATAATTCGTTTTTTTTTTGTTTTGTTTAACTTATGCATCATATTTATAAATTATAGCGTATTATATTTAAATTTGAATAACAGTGGCTAAGAAACCTAAACCTAAAACGGTTTTTCTATTATAGATTAATCAAATTGGAGTGTCTGTTTTTAATATTGAAATGACCATTTTTTACTACATGCATATGAATATATATACGATACATACACCAAAATGACATTTTTTTAAATTTTTGTCTGTCTGTCTGTCTGTTTGTTCCGGCTTATCTCTGGAATGGCTGGACCGATTTTGACGGCACTGATTTTTTGATTGGTAGCTGATGTAATAAGGAGTCACTTAGGCTACTTTTATTAGGGTTCCACAATCTACGTAAAGAGATACTTCATCATGTCCGTTCATTCGCCCGTTCTCATTCTAACGTCGAAACGGTTAGTGTTAGAAAGATGGAAGTTTGCACGGATATATGTGTATTTATTACGCTGATAAAAAGCTAAAATAAATTTACGTAATAAAAAACGTATAAAATTCTGTAGTCTAATTCAAAATATTGTGATTCATTTTTGCTGCTTTCCTTTTTTGTCTTTGAAGTAATAATTATAAATAAAGTACATTTGTGTTTATTTAGTTAGTGACGTAGATAGTACACGTTTTCTAAAATAAGTATTTTCAAGTTGTTATACCTAATCCACGCGGACGAAGTCGCTGGTACAGCTAGTTATATTTTTTATGATAATGGTTCTACAGTCAACCCTTATTTTCTATTTAATTAATTGAAAGTTAAAATCACAAGCATGGCAAAACAACGTTTGCTGGGTCAGCTAGTATGTATTATAATAAGGTGGTTAAATTAAGATAATTTAATAGTAATTGATATATGATTTAAGAGTAATGTATGTGACGTAGAATATATTTTTCAATTGTTTTAGATTTCGTAATAATTAGGAGTTTTACCTTTACGGTAACTGGCCACTTAATTGCTCGCTGTGACGAACTGTTCGATGTCAGTTCTTTTGGAGTGTATTCGACATGGACAATGGACAGTGTTCACAATACATGGACCATTGTATTGTGAACACCTTCTAAATTATATTATGTTTTAACGTTTTCCATTGTTGTTTTTTTTCTTCTCTGCCAAAATAACCCTAACAGTAATGATGTGGGTTTTCTTATTATAAGTTGTGTTAACTTAAAGAGCATTAATAAGGTTTGTCTCAAAACACCGAGAGAGGGCGTATATCGCAATTGTCACCCGAGTGACCCGACCGTCAGTCTGTTGCTAGACGCGGTGCCAGTCGGACGTGCTCTTGGGTTTGGGTTATAATTATTCTGCAGGTTCTATTAATTACTTTATGTTATCTACGCGAGGAATCAATTATAACTACCCATATTTTTTTCAAATATAGCGAGCTATATTAGCGAATAGCGGGCCTCTTAAGTCAATATCTACTGTGGAAACGGATCTCAAATACGATTGGTTACTTTTTACCACCTGTTTGAGCAATTATTAAATAATATATATGTTTTTAGCTGACCAAACGCCAACACCCACACGGTTTATAAGAAATTGTGAGGAGGTTGGGTTATTCCAAGATTTGCAGAATGTGACTGTCAATCCGTTCGACGAAGGATTCAAGCGGGCCATGGAGGCGAAGTATGTATTTGACACACTGGTCTGCTCGGTTTGACCCATATGGCAACGTCTGGGTGTAATAATACCCAGCCTTTGTTAATTATTTAGATTTTTTATTTTATTTATTTATTTTTTGTTAATTAATTAGATACTTATTTAGATAAATGTTACAATTAAGCCACCGTTGGTCCAAAAATCTTTTAGAATTGTCTTTTATTGACAGACCTTTTACTTTTTTTTTTTAATTTTCCCGACGTTTCGCGTTCGTTGTGCGTGATCACGATATATAATATAAAATTAAACTGTTAAAATACATAGCTTAATCCGTTAATAAAGTGTTTTTCATTAAAAAAAGCTTAAATTATTAAATGCCACGACTCCAGACACACTTCTGTGGAGACGTCAGCGGAAGATGTGCTTCACACACCACACCTCACATTCCCTTTGGACGCTGACTGCACCATGTACACCAATAACCAAAGGAAGAACATCACTATTAGCAGGTATTTAAGTGCTCGGGTAATGAACTCCGAACAGCTGAGTCAGCACCACTGAGAATTGATATTAAGAGTTAGCTTTAAGATGTTTGTCCTCTCATAGTGTTATATCGTGATAGCCTGATAGCTTTGACAAAATCCCACCATCTTGGACTTCTGATCCTACGCTTAGGGCTCCGTCTGTTGCCTTAGGTCTCACGGTGCAGACTTTCCATACTTATTTATATATTCACTATTTATTAAGGGTACGACTGTTAAGTTCAGGGATCCCTCTCACATACTTAGTAATTAGAGCAGTTTGCCAAACTCACTACAGAACATCACTATACACAGCCTCCTGACATTTTACATATAATCACACTACACAGTCCACTAACTGGCAGACTGTACAGCGACATATCATTATAACAGTAACACCCGAGGCGTAAAACACTCAATAACAGTTTCAACAATAACAGTATATCAGTTTAACAGTTTTTCTCATTCAACATCTCCAACACGGGTAATTCGCCCCATATTTTGGTCCTTCGAGCCGGATATGAACCAGCGACCTATGGTTTTTTAATAACATTATAACAGTTTAATCACTATAAGTAGTATATCAGTTAAACAGTTTTCTCATCCAACATCTCCAACACTGGTAAATAATAATTAATAATAAAATAAAATTATTCAAAATTAAAATCACCCATTTGCATTAAACGTAGAAGAAGAAAACAATTATATATTTGACTCTACACTGTGCTCATCTTCGCCAATCCTGCTGTTTCCTTAATTTGATCTACTGTCTTCCTCTCTTCCTTTTATTGTAACTCTACCTTTAATAATAATAAGTAATAAATAAATAAATGAATACCCTAAAAATTTTGAAATTGTGTGTGTATGCGTACGTGTGTGTGTGTGTGTGGATGGAGAAATACAGAAGTAATTTCATTAAAATCGTTGATATGATAAAAATATCTACTTTTATTTTCATTCCCAAATTTAAGCTAGCTGCTATGAGCTGTTCTGCTCATAGAAATATATGAATTGATTCAGTACAATGACATTCGGAGCAGTAGTTCCTGATGTTTCGTCAAACTCTTCTTTATAATGGTGGTGATTCTGATGTACACACTCTAGACTAAAAATCTCTCGTTTTAATTTAGACCTGCCAAACAGTTTTATCTCTAAATTGATAGCAATAAGGTTTAAATTGTCAACGTAGAAACATATAGAATAGGTTTTACAGGTCTAAACCTAAATTTAGAGATTTTTAGTTTTAGAGGTGTACATCAGAATCGCCATCAATATCATTTGAGACGAGGAAAATATTAGGTAGATTTTTTACATATATTTATTTATTTTTTATTTATTTCACATTACATTTTTCAGATCGTCAAGCGACGAATCAGGCGCCGTCAAAGAATACGAAACAACGACCATATCAAAACTTACAAACGAGGTCACAACGATCAGCCGACTCGTCAAAGACGACACGAAATCGGAGAAAAAAGACGTCAACACTGTCTCCTACACGAACAACGTTATAAAAATACACGAAATACGAAAAGACGGCCCGGTCAACATCGAGACCAAAACCGATAAAAAAGTCGCGGTTAACGGGAAAAGAGACGGACCGGAAATGAAAAAAGACGGCGTTGACGCGAAAAAAGACTGCCTTAATGGGAAAAAAGGCGGGTGTAATGAGACAGTCCCGCCGATAATGAGTCAGCAATCGTTAGACTACGTCGTGGACAGTTTGAACGATGAATTAGAAAACGATTTAGAAGTTATAGTGAAATTGCCGAATGGAAAAAGAGTGAAAATGAAATCCGTCGAGGAAAATGCGAAGGAAAAGTTGCGGAATGTGATACAAAACAAAATGAAACCAATTCCGGTGATACCGTGTGGTACTTTGATACCAGTGACGATTAAACCGCGGACCGTAGTGCCAATACCCAGATTGAATAGTGTGAAAAGTGATAGTGTTAGTGACAAAGTGAAAAAACCAGTGGATGTGTTGCAAGAGAAGCGGCTGTCTTCATCAGCGGCCTCAAAGCGATATAGGTATAATTTGTTTATTTAAAAAATAAAATAAAATAGTATTTAGGAATCTTTACCAACATTATAAAGGAAGAGTCTTGAATCTCAGAAGCTACTGGTGCGAATTGAATTGCGTTGGATAGTCCATTTATTAATATACAACGCTATATGACAACATACCTGTCTTATAATAGTACCAAAGAAGAAATCTTTACCAATATTATAAAGAGTTTTGAATCTCAGGAGCAACTGGTGCGAATTGAATTGCGTTGGATAGTCCATTTATTAATATACAACGCTATATGACAATATACCTGTCTTATAATAGTACCAAAGAAGAAATCTTTACCAATATTATAAAGAAGAGTTTTGAATCTTAGAATCTACTGCTGCGGCTTTGTATTAATGTTCCATTTATCGGAGAAGGCTATAGACTATATCTATCTACATCTGATATCTGTCTATATCTTAATAATGCAGTGGTTTGTAATCTTATAATTCAGAAATTATGAACATTTTACATTTTTAAATGTCTTAAACAACTCTATTTTGATATTTTATATATAGTATAGTATTTATTGCTATTGTAGAAACAGATTTGATCATGTTTGAAAATTCCAACCATCTTTTGTGACAAACAATTCACTTTTAAAGAAAAACACTTTATTAACGGATTAAATTCATACATTTACAAAATTTAAGTATATTACATTATTTGACGACAAAAAAGTAGACTGAAGACAAAGTGTGTCACAGCTGCAGAGAGGTTGTGTGTTGTCTGTATTTATTTTCCCGGAGTTGGTATCGACTAAAACCAGAAGGATTTTTACAAAACTGGCTCACAGTGTCCTCCATTATATTATTCATGAGATTTTAGTTTAGATATTATAATTTATATAATTCACTGTTTTTCAGAGATCGGTTAAAACAGAGAAAACAACGCGAATACATTGAAATGCAGACTGAAATACAGAGGTTGAAGGATTCAAACCTAGAACTGAGCGCTCAAGTGGATTTATATGAGCAGATAATCAACAAACATATAAAGAAATGTCCGATGGCTGATGATTTGACTGAGTAAACATAACATTTATCATATAACTACTATTATTACAGGATCTTATACAAATACAAAACCTAAGTTCCTCATTCTAGGCTCACCTTCTATGGTATTTTGGAAGTTGACTATGATTTCAGACCTAGTAAATTCATTTTTCATCAATCATTAATCATTGTTCCATTTTACTACATGATTTACATCCTCCTGTAGCCTTCTTCAATCCGACTCATCCTTAACCTCGAGCAGCAACTTATGGTCATCTGTGAATAAACATTGACCATGCTTGACCACCTCTGGCAAATTGTTTATCATTATTATAAACTGGCTAATCTCAGGATGTACTGGCTCGAAATTCTTACTAATTAAATGTTTTTTTTTACTTTCTCCCTTAAATTTATTTATTAGTAAACTTATCATTTATTACATATCTGTACCATCTTCGCTGGTGGATGCTGGGAAAGTGTTTAAATTTTACAGGAAAATCCTAATATCCTTGCTGTCTGTACTGCATTTTCTAATTTACTCTTTACTCACTTATTTACATGACTTCCTTCTTTTTGTAAAACCGCCCTTCCTTTTTAACTATGTATTAAATATTTCAGGTTGCCTGGAAGAGATTGCTTGTTAATGATCTGCTGTCTCTTATTTATATACTTGTTTTTAAGTTATATATGTGGTTTATAATAAAGTAATGATGATAATAACAATATCTTTACATTTAACATACAATAATAATAAATAGCATTTTATTTCAACAAATTTTTGAACAGTAGGACTGTGTAGGATCAGAGGTTCAAGGTGATGGGAGATTGTCAAAGCTATCGGGCAGCCTCACCACAATATAACACTTAAGTAATATGCAAATCTTATTTATTAAGCTGAAGATACACTTTAAATATAAATCACAAATACACACATATACAATATTTCTTATATGAGTGTATTATATCTGAATAATATTTAGAACAAGCGTGTGAGTAGTGTCAGCGGTTGCTCCATGTTCAATGATATCTGATTCATCTGAACCTTTAATTAAATAATCACATACACTACAATAATGAAAAATTGATTCCAGGAATCATTCAACAGGAAATGGATGAGATTCAACGACTAAGAAAAGGCAGCTGAAATGTTATTTTGTGTTTATAAAGATTATATTTTTACATTCCAAAGGGTTTTTATTAAATTGATTGAAAAATGTTTTGTTTCTCTTTATTCATGTGTAGGGATCTTCTGATACTAGTAAATATGAGTAGGTACTTGATACTTTTGATTCCATACATACTTGGTATCAAAATAAAATGACTAGGTATCGAATCGAATCGGCGTCAGCATTAAAAATTAACATTACAGCATTAAATTAAAATTTCAGTTGTCAATTGCTAATGTGATTGTTTACCAGCAATTTTATTTATTGTAATCATTAAACTCATTGATTTGTGTTCAATGCTATCATGGTACCACCAAAATCAATACATGGACACATTGTACCAAAACAAACGAAATTTTTTGAGGTACCTACAAAAAGTACTAAAAACTATCGATTTAAGTAAGTATCCGATACTTTTGGGGTAGTTATTTAAGTAGTATCGAAAAAAGTTTTGAGTGTTATCGAAATGAGTAGGTATCGATACTTTGGTGGTATCGGAACATCCATCGGTCCAATAAGGCTACCCATACTGCCATCAAAATTCAAAACTTAATATTCATAGACAATAGTGTCAGTGTTACATTTATGAACTGAATAATTAATATTCCTCGGGGATGCCAGTATCAGATTCAAATACTCGATTTTTCCTATAGTAATTCACAGTCCAGTTAAACCCTTTTTGAAGTCCATAAAAGTGAGGATTTCATAAATAAACAGATGATTTTGCGACGTATTATGTAATATACAATGCCACAATAAATGAAAACACATACAGTAATAGTCCCTAGTATAATTTTGAAACTATGAAATGAACCCTAACAACAAAATTTAAAAAAAAACATCCGATAGCAGATATGGTGGCTGGTGGATAGGCAGTTCCGATCCTACTCGAAATTTATAATAGAGAGGTCTCATGTCACGAACGCTGTGTCGGCGTTCGGACGTTGATAGGAATGGTGGTCTGTGTCGGAGCCGGATACCGGAGTTCGTTTTATAGTGTTTAAGTGCTTATTATAAGGCTATCGGCTGTTTTAATTTAGTTATGTTGGATTATTATAAGTTTTACTGTTAATTTAGTGTGATTTATAGAAATATCGTGTTAATCCAAATTGTTTTTTTTATATTTGATATCACTTCTGATTGCTAAAAATATATATAAAAACTAAAAAATTATTATCGACTCGTCATTACTAAAATGTAGATACATTTATATCTTGAAAATTCTCACTGAAATAAACACGCAAAGTAATTCTGTCGCGATTCGAAAAATAATTCGTTATACAATGACGAGTTAAATCATATGGAACAGATAATAAAAACACAATTTTATTGTCAGCAAAATAGCTTTATTCTGTAATCTGCTGGTACATTTGCTATTGTTGGCTATGAACTACGCCATAGAGTATATATTAGGAACATGGAAACGCGCGAAAATATTGACACTTCAACCATAGATAATTAATAATTTGCTGTATACTATTTCGTGACAATCGCCTTACCATAGATGAACTTTGAACACTGTGTGCCTTTAAAATATATTTTCTCCAATTTAATTACCAGTAACTCATTAAATTCTTAAATGACGATTTCATGCGTTTCCAGTCCCATTGTTTATAACATTCTTATAAATTTATAACACGATAAAACGATGAATGAAATTAATTAGACTAGAATGTCCGACAGGCTGACTTTAAATGGCTTCATACTTGACAGATTGCGATATTACTAATTTTGATGTACATATAAACTTACAAATTTGACAGCTGACAAGCGTAACACAGACAAATATTTAAACTTAGTTATGATAAACTATTTGTCGAATATTATGTGAAATGAATTAAATTAAATTTATTAATAATAAAAAAAAAAATATGAAAGTGATTTTAAATATTTATAAACATTAATATTGTATTTAAGGTGAATTTTATTTGAATTGATTAATAGTGATTTTCGACAAACGGCAAGCTGTCACCGGCAGGAATTTTCTAAGCAATTATATGAGATTGAATTTTGTCATTAATTATTGACAATCAGATGTCAAGTGACGGCGCTTCTTGACCCAGCATGTATTGATTTTTGACCATTTAGATGTACATCATAATTAGTTTTACCATTAAAATTTTATACACTGTAAAATTTAGATAGCAGTGCATAGAATAAAAGAGATTTAAATGTATAGAGCGTATACGTCAATTGTCAAACACGTCTTTTGACATGTTCGCGCCAATTCCCTCAATATAAAAGTATATTGCAATTTTCAATAGCGTTTGTTTTTAAAACGCCGACTCTATATCTTAAATCTCTTTTTGATGGCTAAACTTTAAATTTTACAAGATCGGATTGAACAAACCGCCAGAACGATATATAACAGGAAATATAATATACACACGAAAACAACGCGAAACACCAAAGCAGTGCTTTGAATCTTGAACACAAACATTTGGAAGTCAATCTTCAGTCAAATTCAACAAACATGAAATTATTGCTCATTACATTACTAACCAACGACTGACATATCCAGTCTCGGCAAACTGACAATCTGCCACATTTTGACAGTTGACAGTTTTAGTTCGCGCCGAAATTCTCTGGAGCAGAAAGAAATCTAAAATGGCGCTGGTTTTGTTTTGATTTGATACAATTTCTACGTTTTAGTAGGATGTGTAAAACTATGAATTTGATGAGAATTTTAGCTTTCAGAGACCATAACGCCATTTTTACATTTCTCTGTATTATTTAATCGGCAATTAGATATAATAATATGTACTTAAAATAACGACACTAGACTATTTTCGAAAATATAACGATAAAATTTGTTTCTTATGTTGTGATCGTTAAACTGAATCAGATAGGACTGCTTTAGTTTTGTTAAATAAGTCAATAAACTTGAAGACAAATATTATAACCGATCACAAACATATACATACATTGTAAATAATTTGTAAATATATTTATTTTAAACAAGTGCTTTATTGCGATAATTTCAATTAACTTACTCCTTTAACTTTGACATTTGACCAATAAATCTTGACACTTGACAGACCCGTGTCCATAGAATGCTTCAGCCATGTTTTCATAGATGGCGGCGTCTGTCAATTGTCAATGCGGTAGACCAGAATTACACAAGAAAAATAACAAACCGGTCACATTATTTCCTTGGAAATTGACATCGGCTATTTTATTATATATTGATTTTTTTTCATGGCGTCGTAGAAGAAGAATTATAATATAGTTGCAACTTATTTTTTAAATGAAATATTTTTCTTTTTTATAATCTCCGTGTACTTTTCCCGTGTATAATATTATACAAGAAAAAATATCCGTTGAAAATAGCCGACACAAATTCCCGAGGCGTTACAACTGCCTTTGAAGCGAAATAACAGTGCATTAGTTAAAAATAACAGTGATAACTTATTAGTGAAAGCTTATCCGCTACTTTTACTGCTATTTCTGTTCGTGACATTAGTTATACGTTACTTATAAACGTTTCTATTTAAAATAAATTGTGAACATCAAAGTTAATGAACATTATAATTAGTAAACACTCAAAAAATTTTGGTTGTTTTAAACACGGTTTTATTTTACTATACACATTCAATTGATAAAAAGAAATTTAAAATACCATTGACTCATATCGACCACGGCGGGACTCGGCCTCGGAGCCTAAGTCCTGGCGACCATTGCGACACTCAATTATGAATACAATGTTACGCGTTTCTATATTCCACCAAATTATAAATTTTATAAGTATCGTATAATTTAATGCCATCGATTGCAGGTTAGTTTCGATCAAACACCTACCGCATGCTTACAGTGCAATCCGGCCATTACAGACTATTGTTAAAAAAGAAACCGAATGCTGACCCCGCCATTACACAGCCCTTAAGATATGTTAAAATCTAAATTGAGAGAAATCTAACGCTACGGTGATATGCAGATGAGTTGTTGAATATGTAGCACCAATCAAACATTTCGACAAGATCATTCGTATCTGTTGAGCAATGATGACTTGTCCAACAAAAATATATTTCAACTCGTCTAAAGCTTTACAAAAATATCGTGGTGCGTACAATGGTTGATATGTATGGGGCGAGCCCTACAGTGCTACATGCTTATAAATTAACATGCAAATCATGACTCTTCGGATTTATGGAAGAATTTAATCATTAAGACTAGTATTAGGAAGGACACTCGCGAAGTCGAATTCTAACTGACCAATCGTGAATATAGCAGATGAAATGTAGCAGTTCTGTCAACTTCGCGTGTGTAGTTAAAATAACAGTGAAAAATAACATTGTATAACAACACTATAACCTAATATGCTAGCGTCCTTTCTAATTTACGCCGCGCTACTCCCAAATTGTATACGATTGGAATAATCTGTGTTTTCGTTACACCAAATGTATGGCTTCCATTTTGTTTTTGTGAATTGTACAAGAGCTGTCAAAATCATGTTTCGATGATGATCGAGTTGTGAGCAGCGTCAACTTCGACCTAACTTCGTGTTCTTCGCATGTCACGAAGCGAAGTATCCAAATACGGGAGTAGTATGGCGGTTAAATGCGAGCGAGACAAAAGAGGACAGATTTAAATGGAACTATATTAAGATTAAATTTACAATTTAATGATTAATTGGTGTTTAATTTCCTAACTTATGTGTTACCTAACTAGCGATCAATAGCTAAATATAAGCGAACATTATTGCACCAATACCACACGGGTGTTTGTACTTGCTATCAAAATATCTATCGAATTGTATAAGAATTTCAACGACTCTGTACTTTCTTGCCTAGAACGCTTCTCTGGCTCTACAATTGACCCATAAATACAAATAAATGCAATGTTTAAATGTTATTGTACGCGCTAAATCGCTGTCAGTCAAAGAAGGATGACACTTGTCACTTTGACACACGAACCGGAGACGGTAGCGTTCCGACATGACGGCGCAAGATAGTTAAATGTTTACCGCCGTCGCGTGCGCACTCAATATAGAGTGCAAACCGTACCGCGTTTACCTATACTGATTATAAGGATCCAGGGTTTGGATGTAGACACACCACCGTTGATGGTAAATGCTAGTTATAATCTTATCGATTGTTGGATTCCTTTATTATACTGACACGCGACAGCCGAACCAGCGCAAATTTATTTCACCTAGGGAAGGGAGCATCTTGGGTATAATTTCCGGATACCCAGGCCCACACAGTTACAATTCCACCTGGATTTAAATAACAAATAGATAATCCAAACTGATATAGTATGCTATTAGAGAGATGGATCTAACGAACTGCTTCCACCCGGAACGTGTGGGCTGAAAGTCGAAGACGAAGATTCGTTCAAGACTATTTACCGTCTTATCCAATTAGTATATAAAATGAGGCTTCTCTTATATAAGTATAAGAGGCTTACATCAATGTTAAATGTGTCAAACAGCTATCCAAAATAAAACACTTAACAGGCAATGAGCCTGCAGGTGAACCTTAACGGTGATAGCACCGTGGACACAGAATCAGGTATGCGTTGCCGGCAGGACACTGGACCTGCCGTTTCCAGAACCATACGTGATAAGCCATAACATTAACTTCAAGTTTTCGCGTTTATCAATCAAATATTGTTAATAGTTAATAGAAATTATTGCCGACCAGCAAAATACGCCTACAATTAATAAATTACTTGTATTTGCAGTCTCTACTCAAACTCGAGACGCGGAATTTCTGTCGGTTTACATAAAAATGCTAATTATTTTTAGTAATAATTAGAAACAATCTATAGAGTATAGCAATCTAGATAAATTGTTTATTGTTAAGTTACGGGTAAAATTTAATTAGTAAATTAATTCTTGTATAGGTTTTAATATTATATATCACGATGCTCGTTTTAAGATATACTTTAGATAGGAAATGATATTAAATAGAATACCAAAACAAAAACACGAATGTGAACTTGGTGTCCGGAATATTTCCCGAAGTCGTACGAAGTGTGAAATAATCTTACACAAATCGATTATTTATCGTTAACTTCGCTTCGTAAATATCGATTTCGTAGAAATCGACACGTCACACTAGAACAAAACCCTAATCGACCAATCTATTAGGAACAAACACTCCGCGAAAAAACCCACTACCACTCGACGCACGTTCCGACACCGGAGCATCCTCAGGATGTTGCCTCTACGTTCAACAAGCGTTCGCGGAGTATTGCTTGTAGATTGGTCTATTAGGGTTTTGTACTATGGACTTCCGCAAACTAACGCCTGAATCTATTAATTATACTTCACGCTAATCCATTTCAAAATATCTATCTAAAGTGCCATATCAAGTGCGCCTATGAGCAAACCTTTGGTCTATAATTTGAAGCGGAATTCCACATTCCATCACTATACTAATTATTACGTAACGTAACGTAATGTCTCAGATGGGCTTAGGGGCCATATATCATATAGCTCATGACCTTAACTAAAGTTTGTGAGAGTGACAAAACATTCGCTATTTGTGATTGTCAAGAATGTCATGTCAACTGACATTTTCATAACACCTGAATAGTTTAACTCGAAGCGTTTCTGGATTTATTGCTATTTGATAATTGCTAACCTAAATGGTTAGTGATAACATTGATTTACATCGAATCTATCTAAGTAGCAAAACCTAGTATTCCATAGATAATCACTATACCCTATTTGGAACGTCACTCGAAATGTTAACGGCAGGTACTTTTGTAAATTTAATTAAATGTTAATTTGAAATCACATAGCCACTTCATTTGAAGAGATTTTTAACTGACAGATAAGGATTTAATGTCATTTAAGGAACGACAAGGATTTGTGTCAGACGGAACCGTCACGTGTCTGTCAGTACTGACACTATAATTGACAAATGGCAAAATTTGGCTGAGAGCGACCTTAAATGACATGCCCTTGCCAAATGACTGCCATCTGTCATAAAACTGTCAAATAAATCATCATCGACGGCTTATGTTTTACAATCATAACGTAAAATGAACATTTTAACTCATATGTTCACTTTACCCAATGACAGTTGACAACTGAGCGCCTGACAGATGAACTCGAGCTATGTCTATGAATCGAAGTGTTATAAATACAAGCGATTATTTCGAAAATGAAGCGCAGCCTAGTCCATTAGGGAGAAATGCGTTTCGTGAAAATTCGCGTTCTACATCTACGATTGGACGAAAATTAATTAAAACTAGGGTTGCAGCGTCGATCGACTCGGTCTACTCACATCGCGCAACAAACCACATTTTACCAAACGCATCTCATTCGCTATTCCTAAATTCCACCACCGTTCACATACCGCACTCTCACAATCGCAATTCACCATTCAAAATGGCGACCCAATCTAAATTTAAATCGATCACCAATTCAAAATACAAATTTCATTTGAACATCGTTAATCACCGAAAAACAATCACCAATTCTAAATTTAAATCAATCACCAATCCTAAATTTAAATCAATCACCAATTCTAAATACAAATTTCATTTGAACATCACCATTCCGAATTCTAAATTCAAATTCCGAATAACCTAAGCACGAATTCCGAAGCGTTCGAGTCGACCGATCATAGCTGCTTCACCTGCATGCGCATGCGATTAGAACCAGTGCGATCGCTAAAACGTTAGAGACAGTCGCTGCGCCGTTGCACATGTCCTCCTCACAGAAACACATATGACCGTGGCCTGTACTTTCCATCATGCAAACGTGGTCCACCATGAAAAGGTTTATCTGCAGCTGTGACGTACACGTTCGCCTCACCACCTCGTACGCTGCAAAGATCAGATTACGTGCGTGTCTTGAACAAAACTTTCCGAAACTATTTCTTATTTGTATAATCTATTTTTAAACCTATTCGGCCTACGTCCTCCGGCTTTGTCACCGGGGCCGTGGGCTAAGCTCTTCCTTAATTTCTTTCCATCCACAGAATAAAACAAGGTTTTCTTTATTATTACCGTGAAACACGCCAACATTGCCCATATTTCGTAAATAAAACTAAATATTTAAAAAAAAAATTGTACGAAGCATCATACATTTTTAATGACCTGTGGCAATATAAAGATCATATGCACCCATTGGTTTACCAAAATCGAACAAAAATTATCTTTTTCCTCCTTAAAATAGCCAATTTTTAAGGCGGGCAAAGTTATCTAGACTTATAGCCAACATTACCCACCATTTTAGAGAAACCGTAGCCCTTATTTATATGCTACCAAAACCGGTAAAATCATTTGTGGTAATAATAGCAATCGCTCAAAAACCTAGCTCGCTATCATATATATTTTGCTACTAAACTAAAGTATAGGACCAGGCGTACATTGTTGTGTCTTGGGCAATCATTTTATGTCTTAATTTTTATATAATTTTGCCTTTTGTTATTTGTTCAGACAACGCCGCTGTATCTATTTACTATGTATATGTCTGTTGTTTTTAGTTTACTATAGTTCTTTTTTATATATATGCAGGCTTAAGAACGATAGGTGGGCAAAAATCATAACTGAGTGGACCCCAGCCGCGAGCTTAAACAAGGCAGACCAAAAAGAAGATGGAGGGACGTATTTTCAAAAAAAAATTGTCTAGCTTTAGAATAGAACGAAATGGGAGGGTTTAGGGGAGGCCTACGCCAAGGCGACTACTATAGAGCAATAAATTAATAAAACTTGATGATATTTAATAAAAAAAAATTGTCTAGCTTTAGAATAGAACGAAATGGGAGGGTTAAGGGGAGGCCTACGCCAAGGCGACTACTATAGAGCAATAAATTAATAAAACTTGATGATATTTAATAAAAAAAAATTGTCTAGCTTTAGAATAGAACGAAATGGGAGGGTTAAGGGGAGGCCTACGCCAAGGCGACTACTATAGAGCAATAAATTAATAAAACTTGATGATATTTAATAAAAAAAAATTGTCTAGCTTTAGAATAGAACGAAATGGGAGGGTTTAGGGGAGGCCTACGCCAAGGCGACTACTATAGAGCAATAAATTAATAAAACTTTATGATAGTTAATAAAATAAAATTGTCTAACTTATGTGTATAAACTGTACTAAACTAAAACTGTAGAAATAAAGGCTTTTTTTATTTATAGTTGTTTTTTTAAATAATTAGTTTTGTTTTTTCAATATATTGGTGGCGTTTCTGATGTACACACTCTAAACTAGCTTTAGACCTGTCAAACAGTTTTAGTGAGCGTAAGCTATTCTGTACATCTCTAAGTTGATAGCAATAAGGTTCAAATTGTCAATGGAGAAACATATAGAATTGGTTACACACGTTTGACAGGTCTAAAGCTAAATTTAGAGATTTTTAGTTTTAGAGGTGTACATCAGAATCGCCACCATTGTGGTAATTTTAAAATTGTGGCTTTTCTAATTGTTTACATATTCTTTGGTCGGTTGACTGACTGATTTGTTTTCCTGTATATATTTGTATGTCTGACTGTATGCGGTGTAATCTTAATAAATAAATAAATTTCTGTGACGTAACATTTGTTTAACAATGTATTTATGAAATTTAAACGTGATTTTTGCTTGATTATTTTCGAAAAGAAATTTCGATTGTAATATTTTTTTCTTTATATATCAGTGTTATATAACATTTGTATTGTAAAAGACCATTTCACCAACTGTATCATTAATAAATCTAATTTACAATATCCCAATAGACCAATATACAAGCGTTCAGCGCGAACTACGTTCGTAGAGGCAACATCCTGATGATGCTCCGGCGTCGGAGCGAAACGTGCGTCGAGTGGTTGTGGGTTTTTCGCGGAGTATTGCTTATTTATTGGGATTTTGTACCATGGACTTCCGCAAAGTAACGCCTGATTTAATTAATTATAATAGTAATTGAGACTCAATCGACGGTCTTCATAGAGGCTACTTTGAAGGGTTTTTTTGCGGAGTATTTCTAGTAAATTGGTCTATTTGTATACTATGGACTTCTGCAAAGTAACGCCTGATTCTATTAATTATAATATTAATTGAGACTCAATGAACGCTTCATAGAGGCTTCTTTGAAGGGTTTTTTCGCGGAGTATTGCTAGTAAATAGGTCTATTAGAATTGTACTATGGACTTCTGCAAAAGAAACGCCTGATTCTATTACTTATAATATTAATTGAGACTCAATGGACGCTCTTCGTAGAGGCTTCTTTGAAGGGCTTTTCGCGGAGTATTGCTAGTAAATTGGTCTATTAGAATTGTACTATGGACTTCTGCAAAGTAACGCCTGATTCTATTAATTAAAATATCAATTGAGACTCAATGAACGCTTCATAGAGGCTTCTTTGCTTTGCTTTCCAGATCTCTGTCCCTTACTTCCATCCTAGTATGTTTTATCAATACTTACGACTCTTCGAATACCGGACCATCTTCACGCAGCATCCATTGCAGGTCTGCAGTGGGGGCTGATCACGTGGGAGGGCGGTGTAATTAAAAGGATCCTTACAGCGAGGATCCGTCCAGCTGTCACACTCGTAACAATATATTGTGCGAGCTGTAATCAAGTATTACATATAATTAATATTACATAAAGTTAACGGTCGTCAAAGGTCAAACATAACTAACATTTAAAGAACTAAAATTGTCTTTTGTTAATATTACCCATTTAAAGAAAAACACTTTGTTAACGGATGAAGTTGTGGTATACAAAAGGTGTTGTGGCCACATTTATCTGTATGAATCTGTATTATTATCTATGGCCACACTCCCTTCGTCCAATAGCAGACGTTCGCGCCAATTAACAAGCGTGGGTTTTAATATTTGTCGCATATAGGATAGAACTACGCCATTCATGCCCTAGGCACGACAATCAATGTAATAAGATAATTTGTAAATATATGTACTTATTATAAGAAGACAAAAACACTTGTATACAGTGGACAGCCTTTGATTATCAACAAAGAGGACACACCCACAGTGTTAATTGTCAAAGCAGCGACACTAACTTTGACAGTTAACACTTGTCTTCAGTCTACCGTGAGCACGCACGCTGTAAATAGCGAATCGTCGGGAAAATTTTAAAGATAATGTAATATACTTAAGTTAACAAAGTGTTTTTCTTTAATTTCCTTTTTTTTATATTGTCTTTTATTCACATAAATGTTACTCATTTAATGAAAAACACTTTGTTAACGGATAAAGTTATGTATTTTTGCAAATTTTAAATACAATAGCATTATTACACGCGTAACGTTGGAAATTTTTTAAATAAATTAATTTTTGCAAAAATACATAACATTGATCCGTTGAAAAGTGTTTTTCTTTCAGTTATTTCCTTTTCTGTTGTATAAATAATTTTATAACAGATTCTGGAAGTTGATCGCAATGCTAACGAATATTATACCTTTTATAAGGTACCAGTTTGTGAGGCATTTAGAAATATATCCAATGCTTTTAATAAAAACCATTTTTTAAAACAATCGTTTGTTTCTAATAACGATTTTTTCCTAACACGCAAACGTGATTACAAAACGCGAAGATTTACATATAATTACTAAAATATCATAAACGAAAGTTTTTAAGTGTGTCTGTTTGTTATTCTTACGAAAAAAAACTACTAAACGCATTTCAATGAAACTACAAAGATATATCTTAATATAGCTAAGATATTTGATGAATTGTCCAATTATAAAAACGCTAGCGTTACACATATGTAATATACGGTAAATAAGACTTATGTGTAAGTAGTGAATCAAATTTCGAATAAAAATTTACAGCGAAATCTCATATATCTTAATATATAGAAATCTCCTGTCACGATGTTTGTAAGCGATGGACTCCTAACTATTTAACCGATTTTAAATTATTTTGGCACGTCCAGTCTGGTCCAACTTAAGAGATAGGATAGCTTAGATCTTTAATTATAGTCGCAATTTTATTTTATTGCAAATTAAAGTCTATAATTAATTGACAGTCACAATTATCTGTTAACTCCAAAAGATTCTAACAGATGTCGATACTTTTCGACTGGATTGAGTGAATAATCATTAGATGGCACTGCTATGGCAAACCGACAAACATGTCATATAAAGATTAATTTATTAACCTAAATAACATACTTTTATTGTTCAAAACGCTTTCGATTATAAACATATCCCCGCACACTTAAAGCTGATCATTATTTTTATTGAACTAAAAAATGATTGCTACAAATCACATTTATGGCAAAAAACGCTTGCCGGATCAGCAAGTGTTTTATAAAATTAACAAACTAAAACAATTAATTCGCTCGTTGTTAACATCAGTCTAAATTGTAACTAAGCTTTACCTTACCTCAATTTTAAAACATTGTGCTTTGACAAAACTGTAATAGACCAATCTACAAGCAATACTCCGAGAAAAAACCCACAACCACTCGACGTACGTTTCGCTCCGACACCGGAGCATCATCAGGATGTTACCAAATGATGCTCATCGAGCGCTGTTCGCAGAGGCAACATCCTGATGAGGCTCCGGTGTCAGGGCGAAACGTGCGTTTGGGTTTTTTCGCGGAGTATTGCTTGTAGATTGGTCTATTAGGGTTTTGTACGATGGACTTCCGCAAGGTAACGCCTGATTCTATTAATTATTGTGCTTTGAATCTCTTAAAACATCTACAATACACGAGCAATACACACGAAAGAGGCAGCTTCAAATGTCACAATGACACATGTCAGTGCTGACATATCAAACCGCGTCACTTTTGACCAATGGCGCCCCTTTTTTGTATCATCTAAAAATACACCAGCAAGCTATAACCTCCAATAGCCAATAATATTCAAATATAAATCTCACCAACCAAATAATACATATTTAATAAAAGAAATTATGTTTGACTGATACATTTGATATTCATAAAACGTAAATTTTATAAAATATGATAGATACTCAAAGGTCGAGGAACGGTGGAGGACCTCAAATGAATGGTATGACCTCAATGACAGGTCAATGAGTCTTGGATCCCATCACAAAAATCAAAGATTATTGTATAAAACTTAAACTATAAGTAAAATTATGAAACCTTGTTTAACCGCATTAAAATTGCTAATGGAGGTTACAGTAGCTGCTAGTTTATTTAAAAAAAAAAACACTTAGTTTAACTACAAAAGGCTATACACAGCGTAAACCAAAATGCGTTTTTATCTATGGCCTGTCAAGCTGTCAAGTATGACTTTCCGGTTCCGGCAAACGTCAACTGTCAATTTCGATTGGGACTGGGCTTTTGATCGTTTGACGTTTAAATATTATATATATATTATAACTAATACATGCAATTCAGAGAGTTTAGATTTTTCGACAGGTTTAATGGTTTTATATAATAATGTTAATGTTGTTCATTGTGTTATTGCCCATAGACTATAGCCGTCTTACAAAACCCTAATAGGCCAATATGTAAGAAATACTCTGCGAAAAAACCCACAACCACTCGACGTACGTTACCTCGTCGCGTTTGTGTTTAAAAAAGAAACACCTTCTCTAAAGTATTTTATTATATTTTCTAATCATAATTACAATAACTTAAAATCACTATTTTTACGACTGATTACTTTTATATAGACTAACAGAAATTCCGCGTCGCGAGTCTAATAGAGACTGATCCATAAATGTAAAATAATTGATTGAATATATAGGCATATTTCTGATCGGCAATAATTTCAGTGTTCAGCTATATAGTATAAAACTGCTCGTCGAGCGCTGTTCCAAGAGACAGCTTCGTCGAGTGGTTGTGGGTTTTGTCGCGGAGTATTTCTTACATATTGGTCTATGAGGGTTTTGTACGTTACACTTCAAGGTAACGCCTGATTAGCCGTCATGTTTGACACTTGACAGCGAGCGCCATAGCTTTGCTACAGATATATAAGCTTAATCATTACATACTTACATCTATCGCATTCAGCTTGTATTAGAGGAGTGAGTGTAATAGTCCATAATGCTGAAAATCCATGCACACCATTAGTTGGGTACGGGTCGCCATAATAGTGAGTACGTCTTAATCTTTACAAATATTATAGATCGGAATATTTAAGATTTACTATGTACCTGATCTATTTAAGTAGGGTTTAAGTATAAAAATAGGTACAATTGTAAATAATAGAAATAGGTTAAATAAGATAAATCTGATTTAACAGATTGTGAAATAATAGTCTACATGAAAATGAAACCTATAATAACGTAATCTCATCCAATGTAATGTAAAATAAATGGGAATCACTACTTTATTTAAATAAAAGCCCCAAAAAATTATCAACTATTCCACGGCCCGGAGATTACTTCGTCCGGGGGGTAGACATAGTAAGAAAAAAACAAAAAAAAAAACGGTATTATAAAATAAACAAGGATAAAAAAGTAGGGTTAACGAGCCAGCGGGTGACCTAAGCAAGAACAGCCCATAAACACCCAATAATGGGTGCGTAGCCGGCCTTTAAGGAAGCAGTACGCTCACTTTTTGATAAGGAGTGATTGCGCCTGTAATAATCTTACAGGCAAATACGCTGTTTGGTGTTGATGGCTTATTAGTGTTTAAGTTCTTTTATTCTCTTATCATACGGTCGTCGAGTTGTGAAAACCTATTTTTATTCACATCCTCTTTTATACAGTCCTTCAGAAATTTGACTTTTCTACATACTTTTGAATTGGAGGTCGTATCTCGTCGTCTTCCGCTAGAAGTCGATTCCGCAGTTCGCTTGTTCTCAAGAGAAAAGTTCGCTTGTTTAATTTGGCCGCAGGTTAAAGATGCTTCGAGTTAAAAAATCTATTTAATAAACGAATTTAATAGCAACACTTCGTATGTTTAGCTATGTTTATATATATATAAAATTCTCGTGTCACGGGGTTCGAACTTGAACTCCTCCGACCGGCTTGACCGATTCTCATGAAACTTTGTGAGCATATTGAGTAGGTCTGAGAATCTTCTGACTACCCTTAACATTTAGGCGAATGGAGAATAGATGTTGGTTTCAATACGTCCATAAAGTTTCATGAGAATCGTTCAAGCCGTTTCGGAGGAGTTCCAAGCAAGTTCCAACCCCGTGACACGAGGATTTTATATATTAGATTAATCATGGCATCAGTTGATGTCGTTCATTCTCTGTACTATAACTTTTGACATGAGCTTTTATACTTATAAGTTTCGGATTCTAAACGGCTATATTCCAAGATCACTTATGTCGCAACGCAAACACAAGACAGGAATTTTATGTGCTAAAAATATTCCAGCCGGAAGCTAGCAACATATATTTTGCACTATTAATATAAAACTGTGGACGTTTTTAACAAAAAACACAAATGCATGTTCATCAAAAGCCTTTAGAGTGGCCTCATTTCGAGAACTACCCGCGCTTTTACATCACGACACGAACAATGAGGTTATATATTCTTAGCACAGAGTACATTTAAACCGGAAATTGTGTGCACACACTGTACGCGAAACGTCGAAAACATTTAAAATAATGTAATATATTTAAAATTTTATAAAAATACATAACTTAATCCGTTAATAAAGTTTTATCCTTTAAATTATTATCTTTTATTGACATAACTATTATTCATTTAAAGAAAAACACTTTATTAACGGATTAAGTTATGTATTTTTATAAAGTCTACCGTCACCACGCACGCTGTAAAGTACGCGAAACGTCGGGAAATTTTAAAATAATGTAAATGTTTATAAAGTGTTTTTCTTTAAATGAAAATTTTATTAGGAGTTTTATTAAGGACATCGCTGGAGCTCACGACCGAAGACATCACCATGTGAAGGTTAAAGACTATCCAGCTTCTAGACACCACCGGTCTAGTAAGATTGAAAAGGAAAAACGATTCGATTTAGTGTTTTAGTGCTAGTGTCAATAGTGATTATTAAAGATAAAGTACACATTAAAAAAGTGTCAGATAGTTAATGTGAATAATAAAAAATTGCTATTTTAAAATTTCAGACGTATATTAATTTATAATGTACTTAAGTCATTGAATATATTCCACTTCTGAACGTGGCCAAGTGTGTTTAATTTTTTGCAATCTGATCCCTAATTCGGTCAATAGTTATACAGATAATCTTATATACATAAAAATGAAACCCGTTTCGCGCTGTCACGGCATCACGTGTGAATGGCTGAACCATTTTCGATAATTCTTTTTTTTTAAATGTTTGTGGAAGTCCAAGGATGGTTCTTACGGAAAAAAAAAAATATTAAGAAAATCTTTCAGGAATATTAAAAAATATACATTTAATATTGCATTAAAAACGCGCAGAACGAATGTCAACGTCATGAGAGAGTGAGAGAGTCGTGGCTTATTTCTATCTCTTTCCCTCTTATAATACGAAATAAGATAGGTCAACTATACAATATAAAAGAGTGCATCAAAGCTACGCTAAGGCGGTAGGAAGTTCGCCGCGTCAGCTAGTTTATTATATATTCTTAAGCAATTTAAGTTAGACGTAAATTACTCATTAGTCTTTCTGAAGGAAGGAGAAGGTGAAGGTAATTCATGCCTATTAAACAAAATAGTTTCTGCTAGGCACTCTAATTCTATAGTCTATATTTATGCTAATCTGTGGTGTTCAGATTTGGCGCATTTTATTACGTAGAGACTGTAAGAAGTGTTAATAGATAATTATTATATTATATATTCTTTAGCAATATAAGTTATCTGTAAATCACTCATTAGTCTTTCTCTAGGCTAGATCTTCTAAATGATCTGTCTCTGTGAAGGTAATTCATGCTTATTAAAAAAAATAGTTTTTGCTACGAACCCCAATTCTATAGTCTTACGTCTACAACGTTTGAAATGTAAAATCAAGACGTACTCACTGAGGAAATAGACTAAATAATGAATTTTCAAGAGGAAATTTAGAAAGTTCCGTACGTAACTGAAAAATTGAATTTCACGAATTCTCTTTTCCCAGTCACGAACAGAGAAGAACCAGGTGTCAAAGTACCTATACACTCATGCATTTCCATTCCTTACGTCACACGCATTCCCGTGAAACACGCGAACAAACACATACAACATCGAATTTCACATCACTAGAGGCAATCGATTTTGGTTAAATTTTTGGTTCTAAAACGGTTTGTCTATTACTATTATAAACCGGATGAATTACGAAGGTTTAATCTTTTGGAAGGTCGCAAAGGTACCAAGGTAAACTGATGATGGCTTGGAGAAGTCGAATTCATTAAAAAAATCTAGAAACGAACCACAGAGGTTCTTCTCGATGACAAAGACCCACTCCAGTCATTTGCGAAGGGTCAACTCTCAGACGCTATCATCAGCTCCTCATAGTGCCTTCGAGTTTTCCAACATAACTCAAACCTTCACAAACTCCTAAACCGAACTCCTTCGAATACAACATTTTGACAATTTGCCCCTAATGACATAAATATCGATTCTCAGAATAACAAATTACATTACCAGTCCGTATACAAGAGTTTGCCCTGACTTCGTCCACTCCAAACCATGACATGAGGAGTACTGGAACAATATGTTATTAATATTATATCTTCAAACAATACGGTGTGAAGACCACACAAATACCACGTACAAAAATTACAATCAATGAAAGTCAAATGCAGACTCTTCTTACCCACATTTAAACGTCATGATTCTTCTATATAGGATATATTTAAGAAAATTTCAATCAAAAAAACCCTAATAGACTCTACAAGGAATACTCCGTGAAAAAACCCACAACCACTCGACGCACGTTTCGCCCCGACACCGGAGCATCATCAGGAAGTTGCCTCTACGAACAGCGTTCGAAGTATTCCTTATAGATTGGTCTATTATGGTTTTGTACTATGGACTTCGGCAAACTGATTCTATTAATTATATAAATATTAAAACCATTTATAAACAACTCAATTTCTAAATCCTTTATACATTACCAATGTATCCTAACATAGTATTACAACCAAGACATATGAATAGATTAAAAACAGGATAATATCAACTGTTTACTATAAAGACAAATTCAAAAATCATTTATTCAAATAGGATCGTTACATGATCGCATTTGCACATTACTTAAAACTAAATTCACAGAGTCTGAGATGAACAAGCAAGAAACTTTGGTTTGTCTTTTTTGATCATATTTACAACTTAGAATTTTTAGAACAGGAGCAATTTAGTCCCAAGCACTTCTGTCATTCAGATAATCCATAATCAATTTCCTTTTAATAACATTTGAATTTGACAGCTCTCGGAATTTGCTTGGGACTTATAAAACAACTCACCTGGCACAGGAAAGATCCACCGCATTTTCATCCCGTCGCTTTCACGAATCACAAATCCATCACATACAATTCGATTTAATCAACCTGCAAATCAAATCTATCCATTTCATTAGCTTGCTCTGTGTCGCTACACTGCTCTGTGGTACGTCACACGCCGCTCTAGTCTGTGGCTGACGTCTACGCAGAGACGGTTTGGGCGGGAAAAGGCGGTGACGTTTCTAATCTCTGTCATACACAACGAATTGATATTATGATTTTATATTGTGTATTAATATATAACTGTGTGGTGTTATTTATAAAACCCTAGTGACTTTCAAAGTGGTATGATATCTTTGCTGTTATTTACGTTTGTCTATTTTCAAATAACGCAGCAGTTTTAGCTATCTATAATTAGACGATCTCACGACGATCATCGGAAATAAAAAAGCGAATATTATTCTTTGAAAATAATCTAATGTAAGGTTTGAAGTGCGTCAGTAGTTTTATTTTTGATATTTCATTGTGAAACAAAGCGACGCGAATCTGTCACCTTTAGTTTTGCTTCCGGTCAATGGTATATTGAATGTCCACACATATTTATTTAGTTTATATCCTTATTTATGTTTATTATTTATATATATCATCTGAATTCACCGAGCATTCACCTTAAATATCTTAGAATATTAAGTTGATCTTAAAAAATTGTTTTGAAGTGAATCTAAACGAAAACTATATTTATGGTTGTAAAAATATAATATTTATTGTAATTTAGCGCGAAATATATGTATTTTAATAAAGAGAAGTTTATATTTATAAAAAAATGAGGTTCCATCCCAATTCATAAACATCTGGATGGATTTAGATGAAAATTTGAACAGCTTTAGAACCAATAATATCAAATATGAAAAATATACCATCCTAAATGAAAATAGATACTTTCTCTTCTATTTATATTTTATCATCTTTAAGGTCGACAACGCACTAGTGACGCCTCTGGCATTGTGTCCATGGGCGGCGGTAACACATTACATCAGGTTTACTCCAGCCCGTTTGTTTTATAAAAAAGGTATTTTATACATAATATAAAGCTGGTGAATTTAACACACACACTCGTAGCTTATGTCGACAGGTATCGAACGAGGGACATTCGATCTGGCATTGCGCCAAGTGGGACATATCATTGATCACCAAAGATTGAAAAAATTCTTTTCTACCTTATTAATTTGATAGTTTAATCACGTTTGTCTAATCTGTAAATCGGTTCTCTAGAATATTTGTCTTTAAATGAAATCTTTAGCCTATTCCCATGTTAAGGGCAAAATAATGTTAGTGTTTTGATTACATTACATTTTATACATTGGCGATATGACTTGGGTGCCTTCAAAAAAGTTCCTTATCCCTTAAAGGCCGGCAACGCGCCTGTAAGCCTGGCGTTGTAGGTGTCCATGGGCAGCGGTAAGCACTATTCTAAGTGACCTGCTCGTATGCTCTGTCTCATAAAAGTAGTATAAATGAAATCTTCTATATAAAATTTTCGTGTTACAGTTTTCGTTCCCATACTCGCCCGAAACGGCTTGACCGATTCTCATGAAACTTTGTGAGCGTATTGAGGTCTGAGATTCGGCCAACATCTATTATTCATCCCCCTAAATGTTAGGTGTAGTCCGCCCCTAAATTTTTTATTTTTTATTTCTTTGACAACATACAAAAATACAACCCTAAATTTTTACCCGTCTAAGATCAACCCTTACTTTTTATTTATTAATTGGAATCACATGTATGGCAAAACAACGTTTGCCGGGTCATCTAGTAGGATATAAAATAAAATTGCATTTCGTTAATTAATTGTATCTTGCATCAATTTCAATATAGATCCAGAATAACATTAATATTCGAGACGACGATCCAGTTGGTAACTGTCGTAAGGGTCCTGGTAGTCAGAGGTAGGTAATTCAGGCTACGATCTCTCGTACGGATAATTGTTATAATTTAAAAGAAATATTTAACATTAAACATAACTCAGTACACCAATATTGAAGCAATACTCCGCGAAAAATGCTCATCGAACGCTGTTCGTAGTGGCAATATCCTGATGATGCTCCGGTGTCAGAGCGAAACGTGGTGAGTGGTAGTGGGTTTTTCGCGGAGTATTAATTGTATATTGGTCTACTGGGTTTTTGTACTATTCCGCAAGGTAACGCCTGATTCTTTTAATTAAAATACTAATTTGTTAAACTCCTAGTATGGTCAGAGCTTCCAAGTTAAACATATCATTTGGGTATCTTTGCTTTTATGTGTTTGAGCTATATGTACAAATAAATAAGTTAATATTAGAAATAATAATTGTACATTTAGTTGGTAGGTCATAATAAATAACCTTTATACCTTATACGCATAAGATATCTTATATAACATACATTTACAAATCATTTGTATGTAATTAAGGGTTCACGAATACTTTAGAACTGTCTGTGATATTATGTAATTTGATTTCTTCAAAGGTTTGTTATTTTAATAGTTCACTCTCCAATTGTATGGTTTTTGAATTGACAAGTGACATGTTATATAAAATTATTAATTTGAATTACGTGATTTGCTCTGCTAAGTTGGAAATTGAATATAATGAAGTATAACTACATTTATATGTGAATTTATCGAATCTACAACACATTATCATTTATTTTACCTAAGCTTAAGTCAGAACTGCGCAGGCTTTATCGATTTTACGAACGAAAGACGCGGGCAACTAAATGAGTTTCATCAAAAGAGATTTTATATTTTTGCCCTGTATAGTCTGTGAATATAATTTACGTTACAATTCTGTTAAATCGTTTTAAATGAATGAAATTATTCATACATTACCGATATATATAACATTATACACAACACAAATCAACACTGTTATAAACGTGTGGGCATTTTTGTTTTTTTTTTATATATTGCACTGTTTCATAATTCTTTTCGTTTATTTGATTTCATGATTTGTCCGATGCGTGCAGCGCGCTCGGAGCACACTGGCGTACTGCGGTTGCCAGCTTACAGAGCTCGGGTTACCCATTGTTAACCGAAATTATTTTTTTATGTTAATTCAATTGAATTAAATTTTGGAATTCAGCTTAATATAAATTACTATAATATTAATATAATATTAGCTCACGTAATACATAATTGTTGAAATTGTCTAATATTTAAATTATCAATTAATTTATTTATTACATTTCGGTAAATTTGTTTTGCTATGATACAAAGTGGGTTGGTGATCATATCGTAGTATCAGCATTTATAACTCTTTAAAATTTGTATAAAAAACACTTTGTTTCGGAATGACTGACCATATTATTTTTTGTTATATCATTTTTTTTAAATAGGGGGGCAAACGAGCTTGTGGGTGGCCTAACTAGGAACAGCCGCAGCCCATAAACACCCATTAATAAGTGCGTTGCCGGCCCTTAAGGTAGTACGCTCTCTTTTTGAAGAATTGGAGTTGATTCCACTGTTCGCTTCTTCGCAAGAGAAAACTTATAAAACGAACTATCGAAGATTAGCTTATTTCAATCCATCTTGATGGAAATAAGCTAATACCATAATAATGGTGGCGATTCTGTGTACATTAGAAACTAAACATATCTAAATTTAGCTTTACAGCTGTTAAACAGTTTTTACCTATTTTGTTCATATCTAAATTGATAGCAATAAGGTTTAAATTGTCAATGTAGAAACATATAAAATAGGTTACACACGTTTGATAGGTCTAAAGCTAAATTTAGAGATTTTTAATTTTATAGGTGTATATGGGCGCAAATTAATGTATTAGAATTATATTTTTACTATTATATTAATGATATGTAATATTATTATTTAAATAACCATTGGTGATCATTAGTTTTAAAACTTTTATATTCTAAACAATATAAGACACTGTATTGACTCCTTAACTGTTTGTAAAACATAATTATCTTCACTATATCATTTTATTGTTAGCGCCATCTGTTGACGAAGTTTGTAAAGTGGCGTTAAGCTATTGAAGTTATAATAAATCTGTACAATTTGTTAAAAGGAAATTATTTGGTGTTGTATAATGTAAAATTCACTATAATATTATTGCTGATTATTTCACTTTGTATTTAATTTATAGTTTAATTAATTGTAGAATTTCATGTAAAGGAAGTTGCAGTTCTAAAACGTTACTTTGGATACTTTGAACCTGGACCCGATATCCCCGGCTTGACGCCGACATGTACATCAGAATCGCCACCATTGTCTTACGATAGACTCCGCTACAGTGACCGTGACCACGCGCGCTAAAGCACGTGAAACTTCGGCAAAAATATAACTTAAATTCGTTAATACAGTGTTTTTCTTTAAATAACTAATACCATTGTATAAAAACGTTAACTTATTTCCGGGTAAATTTATTTCAGTGGCAACACTGAGCACTCGGCATTGGTTGCGCTATGACGCTATGCGGATTCCGAAACGCGTGTCGCAGTACTTTGAGCGCTGCGTTTCGATTCACTGCAATTTCAGTACATATACCGTTATTACGGTAGACTTTGAATTTCATTTGTAAAGACTTTTCAGAGTGGAATTTGGTGAATGCTTATACATTTATTTGTAACTTAATAGTTTTCTGTTCGAAATTATCGATTTAGGTCAAAGCCCGGAAACTGTTTTGTCTAAGTATAAATCACATAGATTTTATTTATAGCTTATACAACTGATTACATCCAGAACAGATCATCAAAATATTGGTATAAATAATCGAAAGGTTAGTTACTGTTTTAAGCGTTTTTACCGATCACATAATTATAATCTAATTTATTTGAAAATTTATTAATTAGAACAGTTAATTAATTAGCATGAGTTGTTTTTTCGCGGAGTATTGCTAGTAAATTAAAAAATAAAACTGTTATACTATGGCCTTCCGAAAAATAACGCCTGATTCTATAACTACAACTAACTAATATTAACTACCGGCAAACGTTTTTTTGCCATAAATATTTTTTTTATTTCAATAAAAGTAATTATCAGCTTTAAGTTCGCGGAGATATGTTTATAATCGAAAGCGTTTTGAACAATAAAAGTATGCTTTTAGGTTAATAAATTAATCTTTATGACACGTTTGACGGTTTGGCATAGCAGTGCCATCCATTGATTACTTACTCAATCCAGTCAAAAAGTATCAACATCTGTTAGAACCTTTTGGAGTTGACAGATAATTGTGACTGTCAATTAATTATAGACTTTAATTTGCAATAAAATAAAATTGCGACTATAATTAAAGATCTAAGGTATCCTATCTCTTAAGTTGGACAAGACTGCTCACGGTGTGCTAATTTAATTTAAAACCGGTTAAGTAGTTTAGGAGTCCATCGCGGACAAACATCGTGACAGGAGATTTATATATATTAAGATCGAGACTTAATGGATGCTGATCGTAGAGATCGTGAGGCTTGATGGGGTTTTTCATGGAGTATTGCTAGTAAATTGGTTTAATAGAATTATCTCCTCTGGACTCAATGGACGCTCTTCGTAGAGGCTTCTTTGAAGGCTCTATTCGCGGAGTTTTGCTAATAAATTGGTCTAATAGGATCGTATACTATGGACTTCTGCAAAGTAACGCCTGATTCTATTAATAATAATATTAATTGAGACTCGAAGGATTCTCTTCGCAAAGGCTTCTTTGAAGGGTTTTTTTCGAGGAATATTCCTAATAAATTGGTCTATTAGAATTGTACTATGGACTTCTTCAAAGTAACGCCTGATTCTATGAATTACTTCATACACTTACACAAAGGAGGAAAGAAATAATGAATACATAAGACACCTGCCGCGCACCGCCGTTATGTGGAACTAGCTAGAAAATGTGTTTTTTTAAAACACAAAGCGTAAGTAAGAAAAGGTCAGTTATAGGTCGTAAAGATCTCTCTAACAAGTAGAGTGCTTAAAAAGAGGATTATAAAAGAATTTCGCAATCACTATTCGCCTGAGAATTTACAAAATACTGCAATTCATGACATACGAGGTATTTCCGGACAATTACGACTTAGGGAACTTCAAAGCGCGTATATCTTAGAGGCCGGCAACGCACTGGTCCTCTGGCATTGCGAGTGTCCATGGGCGGCGCTGTCGCTTAACATCAGATGAGTTTTTAACGAACTGAACACAAAAGCAAATTCTCATGTTCTGTGTCCCGCTTCTAAGCCCAGATCGGTTCAGATATTTTGAGTTATAAACGGTTCAAATTCATTGTTAGTTAGAGGTAAAATGAAAATACCATTTAATTTTACACATATATTAAACCATTAAACATATCTTATGTAAAATACACTTCGCTGCAAATAATCGCATTTGAGTTTATTTTTGAATATCACACGGTTAGCCTCAAGGTAAGGGCTGCTACCAACGCCAAGGGCCAACCACGCGAAACGTCGGATAAATTTAAAATAATGTAATACTTAAATTTTGTAACATACAAAACTATTTAACAAAGTGTTTTTCTTTAAATGATTAATAGTTATGTTAATAAAAGACAGTATTATGATATACAGATTAATAACTTTAAAATACCTTTCGTATCTTATGATACAACCACAGTATCTGCTGGCATTTTTATAATAAAGATTTTAATGAAATATTCCGTTCAGCACGAGACAGTTTCGTTATTAAGACAATGGTGGCGATTCTGATGTACACACTCTAAACTAAAAATCTCTAAATTTAGCTTTAGACCTGTCAAACAGTTTTTACCTATTCTGTTCATATCTAAATTGATAGCAATAAGGTTTAAATTGTCAATGTAGAAACATATAGGATAGTTTGCACACGTTTGACAGGTCTAAAGCTAAATTTAGAGATTTTTAGTTTTAGAGGTGTACATCAGAATCGCCACCAGTATTGTTCAAAATCGCAAATCTCTCGATTGAGTTTAAGGTTCAGCTAACCATAACGCTTACCTCGATGCTAACGGTGTGAGAAACAGTCCTGACTGCTCTATAACGTTAATATTGACTGTTGGACATAATCGGTAGTTTTATTATTCTGAACTTTACGGTAAACCAATTTCTGAACGCAACGTTTATTCTGTGGAGCTGTCACTACATATTTTTCCCGCCATCGGCCTTTAAAAAACCACCAAAATATTTACCAAAAAGATAAATAAACCAAAAGTGAGATTAGGCTGTATGGACTAAAGTCCTTTGCCTTTCCCATTTGGGATAAATTGAAAAAAAAATCCGCCATTTTTCTTTTTATTGAGAACTTATTGTGTGATTACTGTAGCCGTTTCTAGTAACTTAACACAAATTATCACAGATAACAATTTCTACAACTGGAACGAAATTATTTGCCGCTTAGTGTTTACCAATTTGATTGGTGACCTAGTGCATAGTGAACACAAAGTGTGGTTTTATGATAAATACACTTGCAAATAATATCACAGAGATGTTGGCCCATGGTGGGGCATGGGGCGATACCGGTTTTGGTATACTATATATATTGGAGGCTCTGATTAGACCAAACTCTTAGTATACTTTCTTTAAGTTAGATGTACAAATAAATATTGTTTAAGTTTATATTAATTGAATAATTGTACATTTAGTTGGTAGGACATAATATATATACACATATATAAACACACACACACACATATATATATATATGTATATATATTTATATAGATATACATATTATCTTGTATTCTATGAATATATTGATGCAAACAGGTTCCAAAGGTGTTTCAAGAGGCTGTATTTTTAAGGGTTTTACAAAAAATTATTAAAAAAAAAATTATAATCAAGGTAAAGATTATAGTGATTTGAGAGCTTGGATTTTTAAAGCTCAAATCTTTAATAATTTATCAGAAGTCACGAGTTTCAATTTATCCTTCGCGTGTTGTGTTAATCCAAGGTCAACACATTACGATATAAAATGGGCCAGCCACGCATTCGCATTTCTCTATACAACGAGACCAAACCACTATAAAGGGACAAAATATTTAAGTACAACAAAAAAATAAAACGAAAAACAAAAAAAATGCATTTATTTAGCTAACATACAAAAAAATTATAAATACAAAAATATTTCCCATGCCCCACCAATGGGGTATGGGGCAGAGCGCTGCCGCTCGATCAAAAGATACCTTTTGAACTTTTTTTACCCGGATCGAACCAGGGCCCTAGAATAGTATACACGAAAAGCTATATTATATATACATTAGCATATTGTCGCCTTATTTAACGTTAAACTTAGCATAGTTCTGACAGGGTCAACTCTGACAGTCGTCAGGTTGTGACAGAATCCATTCTGACACTTTTTGACATTGTTACGTATTTAATTTGTCAGTTACTTGATGTGAATAAAAAATACGGCTATCACAATTATATTGCATTCAACTACATTTAGCGTTCAAACCACTAATGACAACTGAACGCGTTTCAATCCGACATTCCGACTGCACGATACGCGATTAGGGAGTTACAAATGTCAAAACTTAAAACACGATAAACCCACCGCAATAATGTCACACGATGAAACTATTGACATAAGCTCTACAGAATTGACATGTGTCATTGAAACGACTGACATGTCAACACATGTCAGCTATTGACACATGTCACTAGACCGCAAATGTGATCTCCGATAGCTAGACGTGAAGTTTCATATGATGTTGCAGCAGCGGCAGTAGCGAGTCCTCGCGCCTCCGCCAGTCACGGGCGGAGTCACGGGCGCGAAGTACGCGTGCACTTTTATGTTTGGCAGGTGATTCTGAAAGGTAATAGATAGATAGGGATCATAGAATCAGGCGTTACTTTGCGGAAGTCCATAGTATATTTCTAATAGACCAATTTATTAGCAATACTCCGCGAAAAACCCCTGATTCCATTAATTATAATATTAATTGAGGCTCAATGGACGCTCTTCATAGAGGCTCCTTTGATAGAATTGTAGATTTTAAATTGAAAAATTAAAAAAACTCCAATCCCCCAAAAAACCATGAAATGTATGTTATATATATTATTTTTTCAAGGTTTTGGTTTTTGGTTTAAATAGTAACGTTGCTTACGTAAATCGGGACAAATTTTTATTTTATCGGCGTAGTAAATACACATATATCCGTGCAAAGTTCCATCTTCCTAACACTAACCGTTTCGACGCTACAGTGAGAACTGGCGAATGAACGGACGAAGGGTCCCTTACGTAGACTGTGGAACCCTAATAAAAGTAGCCTAAGTGACTCCTTATTACATCAGCTACCGATCAAAAAAAGTCCCATCAAAATCGGTCCAGCCATTCCAGATATTAGCCGGAACAAACAAACAGCCAGACAGACAGACAAAAATTTAAAAAAATGTCATTTTGGTGTGTGTATCGTATATACATTCATATGCATGTAGTAAAAAACGGTTATTTCCATATTAAAAACAGACACTCCAATTTTATATATTAGTATAGATTAACTATTCTTCATTTGTTAATAATTAATCTCTTAATGTGTTTACTGTATTTAAGTTGTTACTTACATATATTTTTTTATTAAGATGATGTAACCCCCCCCCCATTTTTAATTTAATTGTATAAAATGGTAATAAAATAAAAATTACCCTCAATTTTCGTATCGCGTTCCTCGTTACCATCTGACAGTCGTACAATTCGATTAGCTGGAGATTGTGACAGGAGATCAAATGTTCCAGAGCCCCATCCGTCACTAACGGACAATTATCTAAACCTTAAAAAAAAACCAAAACAATTATGTATTAATGTTTTATTATAAATATGTTATATGTGGGATTTTAACGGTGGTAATTAATCTGTAATAGAAACATTTATTACATTTAACTGCAAAAAAAAACTACATTTTAATTATTATAATAGTCTAGTCTAGACTAATTCTAACATCTAAATAAACATGAAATCTAACCTGTAATAGAAAAATCGACAATTTTAGGTTTCTTTAACACTTTTAACAATATTCGACTATTAAATATAGACACTATCAAAATGATGCATAAGTTAAACAAAAAAAAAAATCTTCTCATATTTTAAAATCATACAACGACTCTGCCGTCAACGTCAAACTCCGGCCGAGACACACTCACATGTAGATGCACACATGTTGTGCAAAGCTTACTTATATGATTTATTTTTGTTTACGTGAGTGTATTTTTTTTAGTATTTACTAATCTAAGACACTCACGATGGCTCTATGACTGACAATATAGACTTTAAAAAAACACTAAAATTTATTTATTAGCATTGTTTTTCAACCTGGGGGTCGAAAAAATGGGTACTTTAGTAAAAAAAAACCACAATAAAGACAATTAATATTGTTAATAGTAATACTGTAACATACACATACATACATGATAAAAAACCGAAGGGTCAAAGGGGGTCGCGAAATATTTTTTTATTCTAGGTGGGTCGCATCATGAAAAAACTTGAAAAACACTGATGTATAGCATAGATAAAACAGTTGTCTATGAAAACGTTTACGTACCTAATACAGTAAGATGTTCCGCGGCGCATGGCGACATTGACAATTGCTTGATCCCATAATCGGTTATTAATTCGCAATGTGAAAGGGTCTGGAATAAAAAAAACATACCCGTGTGACATTGACAGTTGACGCACATGTCATGCCAACACATAATGTCAATACTATATTTTTATCAAGAATAGCCAGGCGTTTTTCGAATGAAGGTGGTAAAACAAATGTCTGTATTAAATGCCCATTTAGCCGTTTATAAACCGGTTATTAAAAAAAGTATTTCGTGCGAGAACATCAACTCCGAACACAATTCATAGGGTTCGGTCCATCCGTTTCGAAGGACCAGCAGTTTAAATACTTAATATTGTTTAAAGAAAAGCACTTTTTAACGGATCTAAAGTATTCATTTTTGCGAAATTCAAATATCTGGGAATACGGAGGACACCGTGAGCCAGTTTTGTAAAAATCCTTCGGGTTTTAGTCGATACCAACTCCGGGGCATTAAATACAGATAACACACAACCTCTCTGCAACTGTGACACTTAATTTGACAAACACCTTTTGTCTTCAGTCTACCGTGACCACGCACGCTGTAAAGCACGCGAAAATTTAAAATAATGTAATATACTTAAATTCAGTAAAAATACATAACTAAATCCGTTTCATAAAGTGTTTTGCTTTGAGTTTAAACACTTACTAGTTTCTCTAACCGCGGACATCCCATGGCCAAGTGGACCAGCGTTGCGTCAGTGATGAGAACACATTCCTCCAGATCCATTCTCTCAAGCATTCGACAGCTCTAAAACATGCATTGCTAAGTCTGTGGTTGCTGGACTCTTTAAATTTATTATTCTTTATTTGTTGACCGACCTGGCCCGGCAAACGTTTTTTGTCATAAATGTGTTTTATGTGACACGAGAGAAGAGATAGGACAGCTTAGATCTTTAATTACAGTCGCGATTTTATTTTATTGCAAATTATTTTGTCTATAATTGATTGACAGTCACAATTATCTGTTAACTCAAAGATTCTAACAGATGTCGATACTTTTCGATTAAATTGTGTAAGTAATCAATAGATGGCACTGCAAACTAACAAACGTGTCATAAAGATAAATTTATTAACCTAAAAGCATACTATTATTGTTTAAAAAGCTTTCGTACAAACACACACACTTAAAGCTAATAATTATTTTAATTGAACTAAAATGATTGCTAGAAATCACATTTATGGCAAAACAACGCTTGCCGGATCAGCTAGTTATTTAATATAAACTCTATATAGTTAAGTATCTTTTGTATTAAAATACCTAATATTAAGAATATTTCAAAACAGTTTGTACAAAAATCCAGACGGGAATAACAGGGACATTTTCATAGCTTGAGACCAAAACGGCGCAAACACTCACCCTTGCGAGGGCCTGGAAGCCGGCGTCCGTCAGCTGGGCACATTGGGCCAACTCCAGAGTCACCAAATCTGGGCACTTCGCCGCCAAAGCGCACAGTGACATATCCGTCAGTCGCGTGCATCCCGAGACGCATAGGCGACGCATGGCGCCGCCCAATTTCGATATCGAGTCATCTGTCAGATTCTGTTCGACAGTGACACTTACAAGTCAGATTTATGACAAATTACACTATTAGTGATATTTACATTCGAAAAGCAATTTCTGCAAATCCTGCTCGACAGAAAAACAAATAGTGACGTTTTAGATGTCAGGTTTGACATTGTGACAAATTACACTATTAGTGATATTTACATTGAAAAGCAATTTCTGCAAATCCTGCTTGACAGCAAAACAGTTAGTGACGTTTTAGATGTCATGTTTGACATTGTGACGAATTAGGCTATTAGTGATATTTACATTGAAAAGCAATTTCTGCAAATCCTGCTTGACAGCAAAACAGTTAGTGACGTTTTAGATGTCATGTTTAACATTGTGACAAATTAGGCTATTAGATGTCAACGAACAGTGCTGGCTTTGTGGTTCGGGCATGTCAACTATAAGGTTCGAATCCCGGCTGAGTACTAATGAGTATGTTAGAACACTTCAGGTGAAGGAAAAATAAGATCATAATAAGTTTTTTTTAAGTCAACTATACGTTTTATATGCAATAAAGTATTTTTATTATTATTATTATTAAAAATAAAGAAACCATGATATAATAGACCCTAAAACATTTAAGATTATGAAACAAAAATTATAATTTACATATCAATCCTGATACAGTGCGACCTCGAAATCGGAGGGGAACAAGAAAATATTCGTAATATCAAGTAATTCGTTGAACTGAAGTCTATGTTGAGGTTAGATTGGTCTAAAATCCGTTATAAAGAGGTCTTTACAAACAAAAGCATTGAATCACATTATAAGATTAAGAGTTATATTATTGGTGGAAACTTTATATAAAGGTGTTGGTTGGCAAAATTCGTTAATTAGAGGTATGAATACTTTCTCTTGATAATTGAAAATTCGTTGTAAAGAGTTAATGTAGAGGTATATTTTATATTGACTCTTTTGGATAATTCAAGGGGATTACGAAGAATTTGTTAAATCGAGGAAGTCCTTATATTGAGGTACGTTATATTAAGGTTGCACTGTATATAAGTAGATTTAAATTAGTTTTTCTTTCTAATTACAAATTGACTATATAATAAATTACAAAAATAACAGTTTTAGATTATATTAATTTTAAACATAACTAGAAATAAATGAAATTTTATGTATATAAATAAGAAGTTTGGTAACGTTGAAATAGATTGTCATAGTTTTAAATTCACTGAAGTAAGGCTGGAAGTGTTAAGAGGAGACCACTACACCGATTTTAATGAAGTTTAGTCTTTTTATACTCACATCGCACCCCTGGACGTTCAGGACTTCCAAGTCGGTGCAAAACGTCGCCAGACAGGATACGGCACGATCGTTCACATTTTTGCAACCTGGACGAAAGAGGGTACTTTTTGACATGAGAGAAAATGTGTAAGTGTTTTTTGACATGAAGTGACATGTGATTCTTTTGTGTTAGATGTGTATTGTTCGATTAATGTACGCTATATTTGCTAGGAGATTGACAACCTAATGATTCCAATGAAAAACACATTTTTGACATGAAGTGACATATGATCTTTTTGTGTGTCAAATAAATGTTAAAGAAATTAATACAGATCTACTATATTCTTTGACATTTATAACCGCCATATGTGCTAGGCGGTCGACATCTTGACGATTGTAACAAAAAAAAATTTTCGTGATCAGGGTTAAAAGTACCGTATAAGTGTTTTTTTGACATGAAGTGACATGACATGTATTCGTTTGACACTTTTGCATGCCATATTTGCTAGCTGGTTGAAAACTTGACGATTCCAACGAAAAAGCATATCAGACGTCATTAGGAAAGTAATTTAATGACATATTTGGCAAATTTAATTTTACAAGTGACATAATTGTTTATTGAAAGACCTGTAGTTTCTTTCACGTTTTTCCAACTCATATTACCACGACTAAGAATAAAGCGAGTTTGACTGACATTTGCTCTGACATCTGACTATTGACATTTTTGAATTAAAAAAAAAACACTTTTTAACGGATTGATGTTATATATTTTTGCAAAATTTAAATATAATCAAATCAATTTAAATGTTGTTGTTCGAGTCTACCGTGACCAGGCACGCTGTAAAGCACGCGAAACGTCGGATTTTTTTTTTTAATAATGTAATTATATTTGAATTAAAAAAAAAATAGCATAGTCAAATCTGTAATCGTATATACTGACATTTCTAATATATTTTTTTTATTACACCACTCTTAGATCCGAATAGACAATTAAAAAAATAAAGAAAGATTATTTCTATGAAACTTTTAAACTCGCATGTTAACAATCAACAATGGCTGGTGTTTTTTTTAAATTTTGGTGTGTCCTGTATGTCTATCTGTTATAACACACGTGACAAACATAACTAAACAATGGCTGGTGTTTTTTTTTTAATTTTGGTGTGTCCTGTATGTCTATCTGTTATAACACACGTGACAAACATAACTAAACAATGGCTGGTGTTTTTTTTTTAATTTTGGTGTGTCCTGTATGTCTATCTGTTGTAACACACGTGACAAACATAACTAAACAATGGCTGGTGTTTTTTTTTTTAATTTTGGTGTGTCCTGTATGTCTATCTGTTGTAACACACGTGACAAACATAACTAAACAATGGCTGGTGTTTTTTTTTTAATTTTGGTGTGTCCTGTATGTCTATCTGTTATAACACACGTGACAAACATAACTAAACAATGGCTGGTGTTTTTTTTTTAATTTTGGTGTGTCCTGTATGTCTATCTGTTATAACACACGTGACAAACATAACTAAACAATGGCTGGTGTTTTTTTTTTAATTTTGGTGTGTCCTGTATGTCTATCTGTTGTAACACACGTGACAAACATAACTAAACAATGGCTGGTGTTTTTTTTTTAATTTTGGTGTGTCCTGTATGTCTATCTGTTGTAACACACGTGACAAACATAACTAAACAATGGCTGGTGTTTTTTTTTTAATTTTGGTGTGTCCTGTATGTCTATCTGTTATAACACACGTGACAAACATAACTAAACAATGGCTGGTGTTTTTTTTTTAATTTTGGTGTGTCCTGTATGTCTATCTGTTATAACACACGTGACAAACATAACTAAACAATGGCTGGTGTTTTTTTTTTAATTTTGGTGTGTCCTGTATGTCTATCTGTTATAACACACGTGACAAACATAACTAAACAATGGCTGGTGTTTTTTTTTTAATTTTGGTGTGTCCTGTATGTCTATCTGTTATAACACACGTGACAAACATAACTAAACAATGGCTGGTGTTTGTTTAATTTTGGTGTGTCCTGTATGTCTATCTGTTATAACACACGTGACAAACATAACTAAACAATGGCTGGTGTTTTTTTTTTAATTTTGGTGTGTCCTGTATGTCTATCTGTTATAACACACGTGACAAACATAACTAAACAATGGCTGGTGTTTTTTTTTTAATTTTGGTGTGTCCTGTATGTCTATCTGTTATAACACACGTGACAAACATAACTAAACAATGGCTGGTGTTTTTTTTTTAATTTTGGTGTGTCCTGTATGTCTGTCTGTTATAACACACGTGACAAACATAACTAAACAATGGCTGGTGTTTGTTTAATTTTGGTGTGTCCTGTATGTCTATCTGTTATAACACACGTGACAAACATAACTAAACAATGGCTGGTGTTTTTTTTTTAATTTTGGTGTGTCCTGTATGTCTATCTGTTATAACACACGTGACAAACATAACTAAACAATGGCTGGTGTTTTTTTTATTTTGGTGTGTCCTGTATGTCTATCTGTTATAACACACGTGACAAACATAACTAAACAATGGCTGGTGTTTTTTTTATTTTGGTGTGTCCTGTATGTCTATCTGTTATAACACACGTGACAAACATAACTAAACAATGGCTGGTGTTTTTTTTATTTTGGTGTGTCCTGTATGTCTATCTGTTATAACACACGTTACAAACATAACTAAACAATGGCTGGTGTTTTTTTAAATTTTGATGTGTTGTGTATGTCTGTCTATCTGTTACACAATACCTCTACAAATGAAGCTCTTCAACTTGGGACAGCTTCGCGCCAAAGCCTCGACGCCATTTTCGGTTATCGACTGACACCATGACACATTCACGTGCGTTAAAAGCTGCAATATTTTGACAATCAATTTCTACCTTTAATATTGTGAAGAGCTTTTAAAGCCCTTTTATAGAACAGGGGGCAAACGGGCAGGAGGCTCACCTGATCGTGTGATATGGACACTCGCGACGCCTCACAAGTGCGTCGCCGGCCTTTAATAGGCTCACCTGATCTAAAGTGACACATGCCAGTGGCCTTGCCAGTACGTTGCCGGCCTTTAAGTTGACCATATGTTAATATTGTATCTTGTGTGCATATTTTTTTTCACTTACATGACATCCATCGGATAACGCTTTAAGAGAAATATCCGTCACGCTCGGGCACGAGTCCAAGTTTATCCTGTAAAAAAAAAATCAATAAAGCGAAAAAAAACAAAAAAAAAAACAAAAAAAACGAAAAAAAAAAACAAAAAAAAAACGAAAAAAAAATGTTCAATCTTCACGCAATTTGGTTTTTTTTTAATAAATACATTTTATCATATAACAAAACATTTGAAAACTTTGAACCGCTTTTACAGTCTCATAAGTACATGACTGTCATTCATAAGGACCAGATTTTTTTGCCAATTCTTCCAGCAAACGAGCAGGCTCGATGGACTGCATTTACAGGTGTGTTGCCGGCCTATAAGTGACTTTCGTATGAAGTGCGAACGTATCTCAAATTATAAGTACATGACCTTATCACTCACAAGGACCAGAAGTTTTTTGCCAATTTTTCAACAAACAAAACAGGATAGCCACCTGCAATTACAGGTGTGTTGCCGGCCTATAAGTGACTCTCATATGAAGTGCGGACGTATCTCAAAATTATAAGTACATGACTTTGTCACTCATAAGGACCAGAATTTTTTAGCCAATCTTTCAACAAACAAAACAGGATAGCCACCTGCAATTACAGGTGTGTTGCCGGCCTATAAGAAATCTAAAAAACGAGTAATTATTTCTTACCTTTGAAGTTTGCTGCATCTGCGTCCGAGGGCCTGACATGTGTGGTCCGTGATCTTTTTACATTTGTTTAGATTTAGCTCCTCGATGTTTGGACATGACTGAAAAACACATTATAATTATATTAACACTAGATGATCTGGCAAACGTTGTTTTGCCAAAGTGATTTCAATTTTCAATTAATAAATAAATAAGGGCTGATCGTAGAGTGAAAATTTAGGATTGTATGTATTTTTGTATGTTGTATCATAGAAATATAGAAATTAGGGGTGGACTACCCTCCACATTTAGGGGGATGAGAAATAGATGTTAGCCGATTCTCAGTAATCAATACGCTCACAATGTTTCATGTGAATCGGTCAAGCCGTTTCAGAGGAGTATGGGAACGAGAACTGTGACACGAGAATTTTATATATAAGATTATATAAATTAAAATTAAAATATATGTAAATAAAAAGGTTTCTCTAATCTGTACACTCTTTGCCAGGTAGAGATGGTTTTTTATTTGAATTCAACATTTGACAATACATCCTCTGTACAGATGTCGCATGTGAATAATCATTTTAGATCAATATTAGCTTTAAGTGCGGGGGGATATGTTATATGTGTATATATGTTATATGTGTATATTATATGTGTATGTGTACAATCGAAGGCGTTTTGAACAATAAAACGTTTTCTCTACGATTGAGAAAATTTCAAAAGCATTATTGGATGTCGGTGTCAAATCGTCGTATTTACCTGCGCAAGAGTCTTCATAGACCCATCTGCGATGCTTTCACAGCCGCGTAGCGACAGCTGTCGGAGGAAACCACCGCATCGATGGGAGATATTCTCTATCACCGGTCCCTGAAATATAGAGTATATTTAAAAAAAATTTAATAAATAAATCTCAGCTTTGATACAGAAAAAGGGTACCCTTTTTTCCCTTTCCTCTGGATCAAGGATATATTGGTGGCGATTCTAATGTACACACTCTAAACTAAAAATCTCTAAATTTAGCTTTAGACCTGTCAAACAGTTTTCGAGAGCGTGACCTATTCTGTACATCTCTAAGTTGATAGCAATAAGGTTCAAATTGTCAATGTAGATATAGAATAGGTTACACACATTTGACAAGTCTAAAGCTAAATTTAGAGATTTTTAGTTTTAGAGGTGCACATCAGAATCGCCACCATTGGTTGTACTGTATTGCATACACTCACCTCAACATCCCTTTGGAAGTCAAAAAGGTCAATCCGTTGCCAGTTCGATCCATCAAGAGCTAGTATATTCCACAACTTTGATACCTGTAATGTTTCACTGATTTCTCAAAGTATACACACATACAGTATAGTTTTAAAATTTATTATACAGTGCAACCTTAATATAACGTACCTCAATATAAGGACTTCCTCGATTTAACAAATTCTTCGTAATCCCCTTGAATTGTCCAAAAGAGTCAATATAAAATATACCTCTACATTATCTTTTTACAACGAAATTTCAACTATCAAGAGAAAGTATTCATACCTCTAATTAACGAATATTGCCAACCAAAACCTTTATATAAAGTTGCCACCAATAATATAACTCTTAATGTTATAATGTGATTCAATGCTTTTGTTTGTAAAGACCTCTTTATAACGGATTTTAGACCAATCTAACCTCAACATAGACCTCAGTTCAACGAATTACTTGATATTACGACTACTGTCTTGTTCCCCTTCGATTTGTTATATCGAGGTTGCACTGTATTTAATTTTCTTATTAAAAACCCGTACTTATACTCCGCTCTTATCGATAGCGATATACAATGGACCATCCAATACAAAAACATTATATAAATCCTAATAATTATGCGTTCAAAAAAATTCAACTTCAAAATGTTCATATAATAATAAAAAAAATTAATTTCACAAAAACCAATCTAATCCTCACTGTCCCTATTTTAGTTTATCCTGTTGAAATGGGCCAGATGTAAAACCAACCTGTGCGCACCGGCAAAGTGATACCACATCCAAATAGGATAGTATACGAAGCAGCAGTTCCTTTGGCAATTTCTTGTTTATGTGATTCTCATCATCCGAAAAGCGAGCGATCTGAAATTGCAACAACAGAGTCAACTAAAAAAGTTGTATTATTCTTACTTTGTATAATTCTTAATTAAATAAAACCAGAGCGTCCTCGGGATGTTGCCTCCAATAACAGCCAAGTGTTTACGGGTTTTTATGGAGTATCACTGGGTCTATTAAGAGTTTTATACCGTGCAAACTAATGTCTGATTATATGAAATAATCTAACCTGATCAGCTCTTTGGAATGGTGATCTTATGATAACTAATAAATAACAAAATAGAGATTGAATAAATAATCATCATACTTATGATGTTTGACAGTTGGTATAGTGATCATCACATCAACTCTACCAGCTCGAGTCTTAAAACATAAGTTATTTTAACTTAATACTGTATTTAGAGTTGGTTCCAACCAGCTGTGTCGGATAGAAGGTGCCTTCATGCTATTCAATCAATGTTATCATTAAGGATAATAATATGGTGAACACCCTTATAATGGTAAGCTTTTGTAAGTTCAGACAATAATTGGGTTTTTTACTATAAAATGTATGAGTTAATTTAACTATTTTAGTCTTAGTTAAACTATATATAAAGGTGATTAATAATGATAATATTTATTAGCACTGACTGTGGACAAGGTGTTATAAAATCAATGTTCAGCTGCTGGCTTGCATGTCAAATAATGTGTCATGTGGAAATTTAAGAAAAGTTGTGTCTACTGTCTACTATTATAAAGTCAAGTATGTCAAAAATACATCTGTAACTATAGAACAGTGTTTTTCAACCTTCTTCATGATGCAACCCCCTTGGTATAAAAAAATATTTCACGACCCCATTTGACCTTCAGTTTTTTATCATGTATGTGTATGTGTATGTTACAGTATTACCATTATCAATATTAATTGTCTTTATTGTTTTTTTTTACTAAAGTACCCATTTTTTTCAACCTCTGGCAACCCCCATAAGAAGCTTAGACCCCTAGGGGGTTGCGAAGCTTCAACCCACAGGTTGAAAAACAATGCTATAGAAAATATATTAACATTGAGCCATTCTTTATTAATATTGCTGTTAATATAAATATCTCAAAATGCTCTAGTTTCCTAGACTTAGGAAGATAACATAATTCTAATAATATTACTCTAGTTAAGTTCATGTTTATAAATTGATGATTATAAAATGATATACTAAATGTCACTAATGTGATTATTAATTTACATATTCACTCATAATAATAATTCAATACACCAAGTCCGTGAGCCTTAGAACTCTGCACCATTACTATAATAAAGGTATTCATAACTAAACTGTTGAGTCAAGGAAACATATAAATCTCAGGTAATACTAGATTTCTATAATAAAACAAAAAGTATTTACAGACCTAGTTAATTCTTATCTATTCATAAGACTATCTAATCTTAGAGATAATAATTTAAATACCCATTTTGTGCATAATGCACATTTACATTATAGAAAAACATAATTGTAAAAGGAACTAATGTGTCCTACTGCATAAACCCTGTGTTGCATATTCCTAAGATTTGAGTTTTCTGTAAAAGAATTATTAATAAAACTATAAAGCCACTATTTGAATACAATACAACATTTAAATACCATATAAGGGGCCTTAAGGTCACACAACCCAGAAAATAACATTCCTCTCAATGGAATCTTACGGCTAAATATATCTACATAATATTAATATCTTCACAATTGATCTACTTTATGAGAAATTCGCCAAGTTCTCACATAATTGGGTGTAGCTAACGGTTGACGGACGAGTTGATTGAACTTCGGTCGTTATACCGGTTAAAAATTTATTACATAAATAAAAATATTTTCTGATACGAAAACACCTTCGCTTTCTTCCTTAATGCATTTATTACGCAATACGCTTTACAGTACAGTATTAATAGCATTGCTAGATACTACATAGGAAGAATTATCTTTGAAAATGCACATGAGAACAAAGAAAACGGGATGGGGTCAGCTGTTATGAAAATACAAACAAAAGAAAATCAATGGCATACCTCGAATTTATTCCGAGTGGAATAACTCATACTGGGGTATGGTGTCACTTTAGCCACTATGTTGGAATATCACACACTTTTCAACAATAACACAATCAACATCAAACAAGCGAGAAATTAAATAAATATGGACGATGTTTTTAATATTTTCGCTGCGTTCTTCGGACTTAGTTTAATTTGAAATTCGTTCGGAAATATCTCTAGAACAAAACAAAGGTATTACATTTACTACTTTATATTTTAAAACATTCAGACTAGCGTAATTAATCACGACAAGATAATTATTATATTTCAAATATATATTATGTTCAAATGGCTTAATTTGTATTCATTGTTTTTATTAACGTCTTATGTATTTGAATGATCGTTCAGAAACGTGAAACAATATATGTCAAAGTCAGTGACATGATAATGATTAATGTCATGCAATAACATTTTTTATTCATAGACTTCATAGAATACTAACATATGGATGAAACAAATATTCGTCCATTCAGAATATTAATTGCATTTTAATTATATTTTGATATGTAAATTAATCAAAAGGAATATGATTGGGTGGCATGGCAAAATCTTGAGAAATTACAGTTTTCTGTACGTGAACTTTTTGGATCCAATATGGCGCGAATTCAAAATAATAAATTATAGGTCAATAATTTTCCTTGAAATAATATTTTGACAATATCATTTTTAATTTCTGTAACATATTAATACTGAAATATCTAATTTTAGTTTTATGTACTAGTATTTATGTGGCCTTTTCATTGTAATGCTTAATAATATTTTCAAATGCATAAATATCAAGATGTTTACATAGTTCAATAATGACGGAACAGTATATAAGGGGATGGGTCAACTAAGTACATATTTAGGTTAACTTGACTAGTAAATAGAAAATGTCTCTTTAAATAGAAACCAAGTTATATTATGTTATACAATTTATTAAAATAAAAAATACTTTATTTTAATAATAATAATTATTTTTAATACAAGATGCCTTTTTCAAAAAATAAATTATTATTTTTTTTATGAAAAAAGGTGTTACAAACCATAGCTGCTAATAGACAAAAAAATAAAATTTTATTGATATGATTCTAAAGAGTGTTTAGTATTGTGACAACTGCAATAATAACCACAGAGAACAAAATCGATTTATTCTGTCATTTTTTTAAATTCATTGGAGAAAGCATTGGATATCTGTCTTTTTTTTTTTTTTTTTTAATTTATTTCCTAACCTGGATCGAGTCCATTGGTCGAATACTTGAAATACTTAATATTTATGTTATAACAAAATTTTACAATTACTATATGTATCTTAAAACAATACATTTATATTTAACTCTTAGCTTAGGGTACTAAAACCGTTCAAACAATAATAAATCGAGTAAATTAAATTTAGAATTACATCTATTACAAATAGGTATTTTACATATTTCTTAAATTTTGCCTACGGTGTTTGTAATAAACTTAAAAATTGGGTAAAACAGTCTTGGATCTGAAAGAATATCTTCAATGAGGCGGGGAACACTGCTACTATTGTTTAGGTTGTTAATGTTAATGTCACATTTTGCATCTTGAAGTTCACATATTAAAAGAAGTCGTTGAATATTGAATTTTGAACACGAAAAAACTAAGTGATTTATATCAGCTACAGGTGCTTCGCAATGGTTACAATTTTCTGTTGCAACTATTTTCAGTCTAAATAGATGGGATGGTATCAGACAATGACCGAACCTAAGTCTATTAATACAGGTAACAAATTTTCTTGAATCAATTTTTTTTGTATGATACCAGGGTCTTTGGGGTAAAGTTTTCTGTATGGAGGCATACCATTTCCCTTTATTTTTCGTTGTTTCTTGCCAGTAGTCATTCCATAACTTATTAATACTAGATTTAACTAAAGACTGATAATCTGTATATGGTATAGGAAAGCTAGTATGGTCACTTGTCTCTTGTGCTTCACGTAGAGCTTTATCAATTATTTCATTTCCATCGATCCCACTGTGGGAGGGTACCCATAGGAACTCTACATTATAGTATTTTTGTACATCATATAAGAGTCTTCTAATTTCATAAATAACGAAATTTAACTTAAAGTCTAGTCTTCCATTCTCTAATGCTAGCAGTACACTTTTAGAATCACTGATTATTATAACACTACTGCCTTTAGGAATCATATCTTTCAAATAATTTAATGTTTGTAAAATAGCATATGCTTCAGATGTGAACACACTCACATTTTTACTAAGTTTAAATATCTTTATGTATTTTACTTGAGGATCATAGTATCCACATCTGACTAAATCTACATTTATAGGATCTTTTGATCCGTCTGTAAACATTTTGTAATAATCCTTTTTTCCTGATATGAACTCTAAATATTCACTATTATTATTTATGTTCATTATATGTACATTGACATGAATATTAAGAAGAGCATTAAACTTAAGGATATACATAGGCCAAGTATTATCATTCATATACATATCTGTAAATTTATTTTTTATATTTGTAAATATTGTACACATTTCTGGTAATTTACCAGTAATTAAATGATTAGTGGAAGTTACATAATTTATGTCCTGGCTGAGTTCCTCAGGTAGCAGTAAACTATTAGTGATTAGTCTATTATTTGCAGACACTTGTTTCAGTGCAAAATTTTGAGCTAGATATAATCTTCTTAGAATTAAGGGAGGAATGCATGTTTCAGCTTCCAATGCATTTATTGGAGTGGATTTCATTGCTCCAGATATAATTCTTAATCCCATATTTTGAATCACATCTAATTTCTTTAATATTTTTGGGCTTGCATTCATATAAGCAATAGCACTATGATCGAAATGACTCCTAACAAGACTTTTGTACAAAATGGATAAAGTTTTGGGATCTGCACCCCAAAAAACTCCAGCCAGGCATCTTATTATGTTAATGCCCTTAAGTGCATTTTGTGAAATATAATTTATATGCAAATTGAACTTTAATTTATTATCAATGATAACACCTAAAAATTTATGTTTAGTGTTTTGAGGAATCAATGACTTCTTATAATAAACCTCTACTGAATCATTTGAACCCATCAATAGGACAGCACTTTTAGATGAATTAATATTAAGCTTAAGGTCATTTTCATAATAGTTTTCTAATTGTTTTAAAGCCAAATTTATTTTCTGTTGACCAATTAAATTACTTCTATTAACAATATACATTAATAAGTCATCAGCAAATTGAAGGATTTTAACTTCCTTACTTACGTGTCTATTTATTTGAGAAGTATATAAATTGTACAATATCGGTGAAAGACATGATCCTTGCATTAGGCCTTTAGAAGAGATACAAGGTCCATGAAGTATGTTATTGAATTTAACAAAAACTGTTCTATTACTCAAAGAATTATAAATCCATTTTATTAATTTTCCAGGTAGCCTCAATTGATGTAGAACATTGCATAAAGAATGTAAATCAACGTTATCATAAGCACCCTGAACATCAAGGAATACACAAACTGCCTTGGACTTGGATAATAAACATTTTTTCATGTCCGAAACAAAGGTGACAAAACTTTCGACAGCACTTCGACCTCTTCGAAACCCAAACTGGTTTTGTGGTAAAATATTGTTTGATTCTGTAAAATAGTCTAATCTTGTCTTAATCATTTGTTCAAAAAGTTTCCCTATGCATGATGTTAAAGAAATTGGTCTATATGAGTTGTGATCATTTGGCTGTTTGTCAGGTTTCAGAATTGGAATTATACATTGTGTTTTCCAAGCATCTGGTATAATTTGATGTTCCCAAAGAAGTTTGAAAATACTAAGTAAAATTTTTTTAACATTAATGTGTAAATTCTTTAACATAATGTATGGTATATTATCTAAGCCTGGAGATGTATTTTTTCTAGACTTAAGAGCTGATATAAATTCTTGAAATTGAAAAGGTTGCAATAAATATTCAGCATCCAAATTTTCATTATTAAAGTTGAACAGTGAATTTAAGTTATGTAAGGTATTATTACTGTCACCTGAGTCAGAAAATTTATTAATAAAATCAGGAATCCATTCATCATTCCTAGAGAAAGCTTTATTATCTGGAACTCTATTAAATCGTCTTATTTTATTCCATATTTGTGTGATTGGAGTATATCGGTTAAATGATTCACATAGTTTACTCCAGCCTTTATGTTTTTCTTCTTTAATTACTAGTTTCTTTTGTGCACCACATTTTTTATATGCAATATAATTATCTAATGTCATATTATTTCTATATTCTTTTAGAGCTTCCTGAAATTTTTTAACAGCAACTTGGCATCTATTATTCCACCAAGGAGCAGGAGCCCGTTTGGACTGATGTATGGATCTTTTCCTACACATTGGTATACATTCATCTTTTAAGTTATCCATCAATGAGCAAAATTTATTATATGTATCTAATGGATGTTCCGAGCTAATTTTAAAACCTTCAAAAGTATCCTTAGATCTGAGCAGAAATTTGGTCCAGTCAGTTTTTTGAAAATGATACTTATCAACATTTTCACCCACTTGAAATGTTATAGGTGAAATATTTAAGTCTATACATATAGGGAGATGTACACTACCTAATGTATCATCTTTCACATCCCAAAGACAATAGGGAGCAAGTTCTGGACTAACACAAGTAATATCAATAGCTGATGAATTCCTATTAGGGCCTTGAATAGTAGTATGTACACCTGAATTCAATATACAGAAATTCATTTCATCTAATAAGTCATATATTTGCCTACCCCGTGCTTTGGTAACTTGACATCCAAAAGCAATGTGATGGGCATTAAAATCTCCTGCGATTATACAGGGTTTTGGTAATATATTTATAATTCTTTTTAATTTATTAATATTAAATCGGTTTTCATTTCCAGGAGGACAATAACCACATAAAATGGATACTGGGCCCCTGGCAGTATAAAGAGAGACTGCAATGCATTGTACCTCTTCATAGAATGGAATTTGAATTTGAACAAACTTTAATGTGTCTTTCAATAAAATACCTACCCCACCATAGCCATTTTTACTATTATTTTTAAGAAAATTGTAACCTGGGAAAGTCATATTAAGATTCTTTTTCTTTAACCAAGTTTCATTTAAGAGGCAAACATCAATATTATACTCCCTTACTAACTGAAGTAGCAAAGGTTTTTTATTATTTAAGCTTTGAATATTATGTTGTAGAATTTTTATATTAGATGTAAATGGCTTCATCACATAGAACTTAAATTTTTAAGTAAAATTTCTTTGATATTAGTTGTAGTTTTAACAGAAGTAGAATTACCTAGTGTAACAAGTGTTTTTATAATGGAATTTAAAATTCTTTCATTACTAACTATGTCTTCTAATTTATATAGTTTAGATTGTTCTTGTTTAGGATTATTGGAAGGGACTGATGGCACATGTGTGTTCCTTAGATTACCAGAGTTTGGTGTAAGAGGAGGAAAATTATTCACTGTTGCTTTAACCACATTTGCGAAACTTTTTTTATTTTTATTACTAGCAATTTTAGCCATTTTGATAGGACATGCTTTAGAGATGGCAAGATGTTCGCCACCACAATTGCTACATTTCAGAATTTCAGACATACATTCTCTATAACAGTGTTTCCCTGAGCATTTTGAACAAACTTGTTCAAACCTACACACTTTAGCCGAATGATTGAACTTAAGGCACCGGTAACATTGCATTACCGGTGGTATGAATTCGTGGACCTTGTACCTCCAATTATCCAAATAAATGAATTGTGGGAGATGTGTTCCTGCAAATGTAACTGAAATTGTTGTTAGAGGTGATAATTCTGTACCTATTTTTTTCATGAATCTTCGGACAGCAATTATTTCTACATCCGCATTAAATTTTTCGTATAATTCCTGGTTTCCGGCTTCTGTCGGTATGTACCGAACCACACCGACCCTCTCCACAGAAGAAGCTGGGATATATGCCTTCATATCATTTGCGGCGAGACATGGATTTTGTAGAAAATCATTAGCCGCTGCTGCTTGTTTAAAAACCAACATTATTTTATTTGCATTGATTCTCCTCCTTTCATGAATGCCTTTTACATTTTTAAAAACTTTTGATAACTGTAATGGATTTTTATTTCCTATTTTACCCTCCCTGCTTGCACTTTCTATGTAAACAGGGAATTCATCACATATGCTATTATCTGGGTAAGATCTTTTATAACCCGCTTTGGTGAAAGTTAGGTATTTGGCGCCAATATTACTGCCACTTTCTAAGCGCCTTTTTTTAATATAAGGACGCCGGTTTTTACCATCCCCATCTTCTCCGTCGCTTTCGCTAGTCATATTAACACTTTTTATCAATCAAAACTTATTAACTATGCCTTCAATAAAATAAAAATGAATTAATATATCGGAGAACAAACTTTCAATTTCCCGCCCAACATTAAACCTCCGGATATCTGTCTTTAGTCTTAATATTGCCACAACTTCCTGTATTTCCATGTATGTAGCGAACTTTTGCTTAATTTTTGCAATATAAAAAAGGGTTTTGCACGGGATCTTCGACCTTCTCAAATGGGTAAAACGGATGATCTTGCCAAAACGATGGAATCGTGAAGCGTTTGTTCTCGTCAAACTCGTTGATTCTCGCGATTTCTTCGTCTGTCAGTGAAAAGTCGAAAATGTCGATATTCTCCTTCAGTCGGTTGACTTTAACTGTTTTCGTCACGGGAACGATTTTTCTGTCAACCTGAAATAAATTAGAGATAAAATTTTAGGCAAAACAACCTTTTAGTACGGTAATGAAAAAATTGAAGGGGATTCTTAAATATCCTATTATTTTATAGGAATAAGGGAAATGCATCACCTGTGAAAATTATATTTCTATTTAACTTCTGTTGAACACATGAGACTAAAATATTGCGTATGTAACGTACATAAAATTTATCCAGAGTTTTTTTTATAAACGCGTACGGCCAGCCTCACCTGACCCTAATATCACAATACCAGAGGCCTCACAAGTGCGCAGACGGCCTTTAAGACGACACGCTCTTTTGTTGAAAGTCACAAGATGTTGTTATGAAAATACTCTATTGACAGCTGGTTGGTTCCACATAGCGGTAGCATAAAATGCCTTCTGGAGCACTCAGTTGTGGAATGGCGGACATTGAGGTCATTCCACCCTTGGGATTTCGTATTCTCAATGTCTGATGATAGAATTCAGCTGCAGGTTGATACCTTACCAGCTGGGGGATGCTTAGAGAAGCTGTTCGTATTGATATACGAACAGCTTCTCTAAGCATCCCCCATGATGTATGCGATAGAAGATGCAGAGATACCCTACATCGACGTATCTCTGCTTTTTAAATGAATTTTTTTGTACATTTTGGATGGAATTGGAATACACGTCCTCTGGTGTGATCGCCAATTTTTATCATACTATCTGTTTCTATTCTCCTTTAATTAAGATCTTTTACATACCAACCATCTTAAGACTATCTGTGGGACGGTCTTATTATATTTCCGAGCGATCGCCACCATTACAGGGTTGTCCATTTTTGGGCCTGGTAACTCCATACCATATCGTGGGACCAGTGAACCGAGGGGTGAGTATCCCATCACGATGATGCCTTTCTCCTGAGCGAAGGTCACCAGCTCGTGTTGGGTTATTTGGAGGTGGTTCTGAAACATAAATGAACACTCCGAGTAGTAGTTACTATGTAAAAAATTGAATTTCAAACTTATGTGGCTTTAATATAAATTTTAACATTAATATTTAAGATTTAATAAGCGATTGTGAGTGCAAGGCGAATGAAATGATGGTAAAACAGCTATTAGAGTTGGCAACACTGCACCTATGCCATGACTGTACGTCAAATTTGGTCTGGAGTAATAAATGTACGTCAATTGTCAATATTCAGCTAATATGTCAAGTATTAACGGTTAGTTTTTAGTTTTATTCACTGAAAAATAATAAAATATTTAAATTTAATTTTCAAAGTTTCCCGCAATGAATGGTCAAACTGACCAAAAAACTGACTGTCGAGATGAAGGTGAGGCTGCTTTGATTAAATAGATGGTTAGTTAAAATCACAGTTTGATATTGTTCAAATTAAATTGCCATGAAATTTAAATAAATCCCAATATCTGTATTCTATCCTAGATCGTTTTGATATTCCTTTGACTCCTACAAATTACTAAAACACTTTTTGAAATATATATTCTTTGCTTTCGATTTAAAAACCGCAGAAGTTGTATTGGAATCAAACTAAGTAGAAAATGATGTCTATGTGCCTTAGATTTTATAGTCAAACTAGTATGACTAGTCATACTAGTCATAGTTTTTACATCGCTATAGATATGTGTATGTATTTCAACAAAAAATCATGTGTAGGTTCATTATTCAGCAATTACTAAAAGTACTTTGATATAAAATAGGTCCAGAAGACCCGAATCGGCTGAAGTTAAAAGACTTGTCAGTGAATAAATTCCTGCCACACAAAATGGAACTACTGGCTGTAGATCAGGTATGAGATACAAATCAAAATTAAACTACCAATTAATAAAATATTATCAATCTGTTAATATAATAACAATATGATTTTAGGTAGTTTAATTTAGATTTTAGATATAACTAGAATTAATGACATTGAGGGTAACAATTTACTTAGTTACTATGGCAAACTTTTCCCTAATTTAATGTGTGTATAGACTCCACAGTACTCCACGACAAAATCTATTAGTATTAGGTCTAATAAGGTTTAGTAAAATGGACTTCTGCAATGTAACACCTGATTTTATTTATGAGATTGGATCTCTCTCATTGTATTGACTCTTTTGACCACAATCAAAAGCGATTGAAATGTTGTGCATAACAACCCTTACAGTAATATTATACACATTTACTATATTGCTGGGATTGTGTTCCGGTATGGTTTCTCCCCTCTGGGTTTCCTCTTCTTTAGCTCCTGCTCTATTGGAGTCCGATATTTTACTGTGCCACGAATAGGGTTCCCGAACGCTATTTATATGTTTTCGATCAAAATAACGGTTACTGTTGCTATGGAGAGACTTCTAGAAATTTCCATAGTACTTTGATTACATAATACAAGGCTCGACCCATTTCCGGTGTGGAACTTTCTCAAAATAAGTATAAAAACTGAGAATTGGAAACCCAGAGAGGATATTTTTACAATCTGTCATTAATCTATATTATTTTTAATTATTTTAATATCCTTTACAATATTTAAAAGCTTAATTTTATAATTTTAAACAATTATTTAGTTGTCATAAATAATTACAGTGACATCTATTATCGAATAGACAAACTATTTAGTAAATATATATTATTATGTCTAGTGCTGCACTAATTGATGACGTCGGTATCGATATTTTTAATATTGAATTTTTATCGACAACTAAACTAAATCTTTGACATAAAAAATTCTATTAAATATTACTTTAAAATCTAGTTTTGTATAATATTGCAAACTTATCTCTAATTTTCCTGCACAAATGTAGTTGTTTAAATTGTCTTTTGAAGTGAATATAGTTATATAGGCGTCATGTTCCACCTTGGTTATACATGGTTGGTTTATATGTATGTATTATGGTTTTATATGGTATGGTTTATATGTATAAAATGTTGGTTTATGTTTTTACAAAGCATCATAGCAGATGTGAGCCAATAAATTTAGAACCACACATATATGAACTGCAATAAAACTTGATAACATTTCAAATACACATTTAGTATTAAAAAATTTGTACCTAAATGTAAAAAGAAGTAGTTTGAATCTAATAAATTTATATACTAATAGTCTAGTGTCGAAATTAATTAGAAAAAAAAAAATTAGATACTTTGAAAACTATATTTTGTATACATTTTGCATACCACATATAATGTGTATGTATGCAATGAGGTGCCATGTACTTATCATTTATAATAATATATACTGTCACAATGTTTGTCTCCGATGGGCTCCTAAACAACTTAAACGATTTTAAATTAAATTGGCACACAGTGTGGTCCAACTTCAGAGATAGGATAGCTTAATTTTTTTATTATAGTCGCAATTTTTTTTTAATTTTTGCTGTTAACATAGCCAACTTGTTACTTAGACCGAAGTGTAAGTCAAAGTCCTGCGCAGACCAATTTACAGGCACCAGCATTATTAATTGTAAGTTTGACATACAATTATAAAGGCATTTATAATTGTATGTCAAATTTAATAATCTACATAGTATAAAACAAAGTCGCTTTCTCTGTCCCTTTGTATGCTTAAATCTTTGAAACTATTATACGCAACGGATTTTGATGCGGTTTTTTTAATAGATAGAGTGGTTCAAGAGGAAGGTTTTGATGTATAATAACATCCATTAAATAGTAGAGAAGTACTGTTGTATTTTTGAGGTTTCTAATGTGATGTCGTAAATAATTACATTTTTCCGCTTACATTGCAAACGCAGGCTGAACCCTACGAGTTTTATCAAAATAATATACTAAGTATTGGACACATTGAAAAGGTCTATAGAAAAGTCCATGATGGTATATGTCTATCTCTTATGGATAAAATAACTTTTTTTTGACATTTACTTTTTACGACAAATAATGGCTAATTTTCGAAGCGATTTTAACCAACACAGCATAAATCCTTAACCAATTAAATTCCTTGAATACATTGTTCATTTAATATAGATCTATATGGCCCCTTACACCGTATGATTTAAGTGAATATTTTCGAAGATATTACAGATTTTACACACACTTTGTATTTAGCAGCGATCGGACGCGTTTATTTTTCTGTAGTGTATTTAGTATCAGCATTGCACCCGTGCGAAGCCGGGGCGGGTCGCTAGTTAGAGGTAAATGTAGAAAGCTGTTGTCATGATTTTGTGAGTAATAGTAAGAATTGTGGGTAGTTTTAAAAATCAAAGATGTATCACCGGTTGTATTAACCAATATTACAAGGTGTAGTTATAAAAGTTTGCTAAGTTTGTGAAAACAAATGTTTTTTTTTAAATATTTTAATATACTGACCTCTATCTGAAGTGCTGCCGGTGGGACTGTTGCTTCGTTAACTAATCGGCACAGCTGGGTCTTATTAAAATTGGACACTCCAATGGCCTTCGTCAAACCGAGGTCCTGGGCATCCTCCATGCCCCTCCATGTCTCTAAGAAATCGACATCGCTGTAGGAGTAATCCTCCTGGAATGATTTTCTTGTGTGAAATAGGTTTTAATAAGAAAAAAGTTTTTTTTTAATACTAGCTGACCCGGCGAACGTTTTGCCATACATGTGATTTTTAGCAGTCATTATTTTAGTTCAATAAAAATATTAATAAATAAGGGGTTGATCGTGGGGGGGGGGGAATTTAGGGTTGTATGTATGCTGTATCATAGAAAAATAAAAATTAGAGGAGGATGAAAAATAGATGTTGTCCACAGACCATCAATAATTAAGGATATAATAGGAACGATGAGTGAGCAGTATTCTACTGTCAAAGAGAATGGCTGTGTTTCTTACACTAATATTAATTTTATTTATTTATTTATATAAGTCACGCCCGTTTCCCATCGGGGTAGGTAGGGACCACAGACCTTCACTTGCTACGATCCTCGCTTCCACACTCATTAAATTCATCATACATTCTCGTCGGTTATGGCTGCTTTTGACCTGCCCTTTCTCCAGAACGTTCTGAATCTGATCCAAACCTTCGGTCCCCAGCCCCACCCTCGCCATATATATACGCCTTGTCTGTCTATCGTTAATGTTTAAGCTTAATGTAGCTGGAGGTAACTTGATTAACTCGTAAATAAAAAAAAATACTGCAGATGAGTTTCACAGAATACAGTTCAAAAGGAGGTTTAATTGTATAGTTACATTAACAGCGATAGGCCAATGCATGAGGTAGAGATCGACATAGTTCAGCCCCATCTTCTTTAAACTGCTCTTCAGAGCAATTGGGACTTGCTCTCTTCTGTGCTGCGTCACCCACAACTGGAAAATTCCACTATTAATTGTGTGAGATGGGATAAATGTTTAATCTATGTGGAAATTGGGTTGGATAGTTCAAATTTAAATTATGTAATTTTGTACTGTTAACTGTGTTTTGTGTGTGTAAATGTGTATTGCGAATGGCTTATATGTTTTTTTTAATGTTTAATAGATAAGCTGTAATATACCTAAAATATGAATAAATTATATTTATTTATGTAGGTAATACAATGTAAAAGTATAGAAAAACACTTTATTATTATGTATTTTTGCAATATTTAAGTATATTCCATTATTTTAAACGACGTTTCGCGTGCTTTACAGTGTGCGTGCTCACGGTAGACTGAAGACAAAAGGTGTTGGTCAAAATAAGTGTCAGATGCAGAGAGGTTGTGTGTTAAAATTTAATGTATTTAAATTTTGTAATAAATTTTTAAAACCGTTAAATAAAGTGTTTTTCTTTAAACTTTTACTTAGGGGGATGAAAAATAGACGTTGGCCGATTCTCAGACCTACTCAATATCACAAAGTTTCATGAGAATCGGTCGATCCGTTTCGGAAGAGTACTAGTTCGAACCCCGTGACACGAGAATTGTATACACTAGATTTACCTTCGTTGTGACAAATACATCTTCCCTCTCTATCTCTCCCGCTTCGATCTTCATACAGATCGCCTCACCTATCTCGCTCTCGGTTTGGTAGAGGGACGCGGTATCAAAATGGCGGTAACCCAGCTCTATAGCACGCAAAATCACATCGCGTAATTGTTTGTTCGATGAACGGACAATGCCTTTCTGTAAACATTTGTTGGAATGAGATATCTCAAGATATAAGCGGGTTTTATTGAAAATTATTAGTGTTTTATATTTAGATGTTGCCTCTACGAACAGCGTTCGATGCTTGTATTGGTCTATTGGGATTTTGTAGAATTTTAACTTAAATTTATAATTTCATGAAGTTATATTGGTGGCGATTCTGATGTACACCTCTAAAACTAAAAATCTATAATTTAACTTTAGACCTGTCAAACGTGTGCAACCTATTCTATATCTACATTGACAATTTGAACCTTATTGCTATCAATTTAGAGATGTACAGAACAGGTCACGCTCTCGAAAACTGTTTGACAGGTCTAAAGCTAAATTTAGAGATTTTTAGTTTAGAGTGTGTAGATCAGAATCGACACCATTGTTTATGTCTTACCTCGTCAAAGCCCAAATATGATCCCAGAGCGATAGCCGGCATATCCAGTCCATTGTTTAATCTATACGCTGGTACACCTGATGAGGATCCCATCTGAACGTGATAAAATAATTTAAAAAGTGCGTATACGATCTATATTTAGTATATGTGCTGGCAAAATAAATTTTGAATCATTATTTACGTAACTTACAGGTTAACGATAATATTGTCTTTTATTAACATAACATTTAAAGAAAAACACTATGAACGGATTTGAGTTATGTATTTTTGCAAAATTTAATTATATTTACAGTATTTTTAAATTTTCCCGACGTTTCCGGCGTGCTTCACAGCGTGCATGGTCACGGTAGACTGAAGACAAAGGGTGTTAATTGTCAAATTAAGTGTCAGCTACAGAGAGGTTGTGTGTTATCTGTATTTATTGCCCCGGAGTTGGTATCGACTGAAACCGAAAGGATTTTTACAGAACTGGCTCACGGTGTCCTCCATTTTCCCGGATTGGTTTTCATGAGAGAAATACATAACTTAAATCCGTTAATAAAGTGTTTTTCTTTAAGAGGTTATAGGTTGGATTTAACATAATGTAATGTCTTTTGTTGACATTTTTGCATGCCTTGATTGGGCACAAAATGGTGTCTGATGTCTCTCTAAACTAAAAATCTTTAAATTTCGCCTTTATCATTTTGTATGAGATCAAATTTATCTAGAACTAAAACTATATTTAGAACTAAAACTAAAATGAAGCGATAATTCATTTCGTTCAACACAAATTATAATATATATAAGATTAATTATAATCTTTTAATTCGGAATTGATCGTTAATGAAGCCAAAATGTGTTGCTGTGAACAAAGAAACGACTTTGACTTAAAATACATTTTTAACAACAATAGAAATAATTCACATGCGACATTTGTACAGAGGATGTATTGTCAAATTTGAATTCAAATAAAATAAAACCATCTCTACCTGGCAAAGAGTTTACAAATTAACGAAAAACTTTTTCTAAACAATATAATAATTATCAATCTAATATATAAAATTGTCACGGGGTTCGAACTTGAACTCCTCGGAAACGGCTTGACCGATTCTCATGAAACTTTGTGAGCGTATTGATTAGGTCTGAGAATCGGCCAACATCTATTTTTCATCCTAAATGCTAAGGGTCCACCCCTAAATTTTTCTTTTATTTTTACGATACAACATACAAAAATACATACAATCCTAAATTTTCTCTCTACGATCAACCCTTATTTATTTATTAATTGAAAATTGAAATCACATGTCACAAAACAACGTTTGCCGGATCAGCTAGTATTAATATAAAAATTGATTAATTTTTACTTCGTAATCGCACATGGTTATTATTAATTTTATTATCACTGACACTTTGAACGTCTGTAACAATTTAATCTTGAGCAGTGAATCTAGAACAACAAACAAAACAAACAGTTGTTTAGTGTTTGATAAGGAGCAAATCGTATGTTTGTCCGGCTCATAATTGCTGAGATTTTATTTATATCTATACTAGCTGATCCGGCGAACGTTGTTTTGCGACATGTGATTTCTAGCAATCATTTTTTTTAGTTCAATATCAGCTTTGTGCGGGGATATTGTATGAAAGCGTTTTGAACAATAAAAGTATGCTTTTAGGTTAATAAATTAATCTTAACTTAAATTAATCTTAACTATTGATTACTTTCTTAATCCAGTCGAAAAGTATCGACATCTGTTAGAATCTTTTGGAGTGAACAGATAATTGTGACTGTCAATTAATTATAGACAAATAATTTGCAATAAAATAAAATTGCGACTATAATTAAAGATCTAAGCTATCCTATCTCTTAAGTTGGACCAGACTGGACGTGCCAATTTAATTTAAAATCGGTTAAATAGGAGTCCATCGCGTACAAACATTGTGACAGGAGATTTATATATTAAGATTAGTTTAATGTTTAAACGTTCAAATTTTTGTACACGATTAATTAAATATTACGATTATCTAGTATAAAAGTTATTATTATGTAAACATTAATATAATTGGGTATATTTAATAATATAACTCACCAATAATAATATTATTAACGCTTCCATTAACGTACAAATAGAACACTTAATTAATACTAAAAATAACGAAAACAGGAACGATATTTTAATTACACCTTTATTATTGACATGTCGCACAACGAAATGTCTCGTTTTAGCGGTAAAATCGAATTTATCAAATGACATTTCACCATTGTTCACCGATGTCAAAGGTGGGAGATAATTTTATTATTCGCTCGCAGGGCAGGCAAAAAACTCAAGATTTTTTTATATTTCAAAAATCGTGCTGTAAATACAATTTTAAATTTTTGTTTTATTATTTATATTAAATACATTTACTTAAATTTATTTAAATATATTTTAATAGGTTGACTCGGCGAATATTATTACAGTACTCTGTGGTGTATCTCCGGAGTACAAAGCGAATCTGTGGTATTAATGTAAACACTCGGCAAGTTTTCTCTAGTCATAACAATTGTTGAAAAAAAACATTTTCAGTCCAAATTTAATGAATTTGAGCATCATAAATCGAAATATCAAATAATGCAGCAAATTAATTAAGCATTAATTTATGTATTTGACATGTAGGGAATTCCGTTCTGTTGATATTATATCTAGCGCGCATGTCGATTGCTAGCGGCAACAGCTAGACACAGACTAGTTATTGTTGCCTCCTTACGAAATAGACTCTCTTTGGAGAACTTCCGTACATTGGAACTATATCTGTGGAGGCCACGAGAGTCTATGGTTTAGTCACACAGAGTCGTCAATCTTGATATTATAAGACCACAGATTAATGTCAAGCCGAGCTGTCACAAATTGCAGAGCAAACTTTTAAATTATTTAAAGATGCATTAAGTACAATAGCTATCGCGAACTAAAGGGTCGGCAGCGCCATCTCTTGGCAAAAGTACTAAACCGAGGGATTTAGGTCCTTGAAATCAACAAAATGCAGTTAAAATAAAATCTTAAAATATTCTATAAATTAAATCGTTTCCGATTTATTATTAATAATTGCTTTTCTCAATGCTTAATAGTTGTATGGTCTATTTTTTAAGAGTACTCACCAGTGTAAAAAAACACCAGAATCAGCGAAGGTAGAAAAAAAACAAATTCTCCCTTCACAGTGGTTTTGTTAAGTGCCGCCGGACGCGGTTACAATCTTTTTGTAAACAAGATAAGGTACCGTCGTGTGAAACGATCAAATGATACGAAATATAACCTCCAGAATATTTATTTATTTTATTTTTATTAGGATCGCCAACAACAATATTGACAAAGCAATTATTAAAACGCATGCTAAGTTACAATTATACGCGACCATGGCACGCGTACAACGTTTGAAGTAATTAAAATTTTTTAAATTAGTTCTTACTGAAATGATATTAAAATAACGTGAATTATTAATTTCTAAATTACGCAGAATCACAAACAATTTTAATTAATAATTCAAACATGTAATAATACAACATCAAAAAAATAATATATATCATAAGATAAGACAAAACTAAATTAAATTAATAATAGAAATTTACAGAAACAAATAGAGTTTTTAAACATTCATCACATCACTCTCAAATTTGAAATGGGAAAAATACATTGTAGAGAGAAAAGCGCGTCGCCATCTTGAAAAATTTTAAACTACATGATAATGTTTTTATTAACATAACTAATGTTCATTTAAAGAGAAACACTTTGTTAACGGATTAAGTTATGTATGTTACAAAATTTAAGTATATTACATTGTTTTAAATTTTCTCCGACGTTTACCGTGTTCTAACGTGACCACGCACGCTGTAAAGCACGCGAAAGCCATGTCAATACTTTAAAATTTAAAGAAAAACACTTTTTAACGGATTTTTGTTATGTATTTCTGTTCAAAATTTAAATATAATTACATTATTTAAAATTTTTCCCGACGTTTCGCGTGCTTTACAGCGTGCGTGGTCACGGTAGACAAAACAGCTAAAAGACAATATTACGAACTCAAAATGTATTTATCTGTATATAATGTATAGGTTAAATAAATTTAAAAGCGTTATGAATATGCTTTAAAATAAGAAAAAATGTACACATCACAAATTGTATTTATCAAAGACAACTTATTTGATAAAAAACATTTCACGGCCCCGGGGCGTGAGTCGCCGGTGAGGAAGGCCGAGTAGGCGTTTACAAAAAAAAACCACTATTAATTCCATTTAAGTAAATTACACTACTTACCCAAACTAAAAATTAAATAGTGAATGTAATTGTAAATATGTTTTATTTAAAAGTCACGCCTATATATATAATATCTAAATTAAAAACTCATGAAAAACAATCCGAGAAATGGAGGACACCGTGAGCCAGTTCTGTAAAAATCCTTCCGGTTTCAGTCGATACCAACTCCGGGGCAATAAATACAGATAACACACAACCTCTCTGCAGCTGTAACAGTTATTTTGACAATTAACACCTTTTGTCTTCAGCCTACCGTCACGCACGCTGTAAAGCACGCGAAACGTCGGAATTTAAAATAATGTAATATATTTAAATTTTGTATAATACATAAATTAATCTATTAACAAAGTGGTTTTCTTTAAATGAGTAACAGTTATGTTAATAAAAGACACGCCTGTTTCCCATTGGGTTAGGCAGAGACCACAGACTTGCTACGATCCTTGCAGACCTCTCTCGCTTCTTCCACACCCATTAAATTCATCATTCATTCTCTCGGTTACAAAAGCTTTTGACCTGCCCTTTGTCCAGGACGTTCTGAATCTGATCCACAAACGTTCGGTCTTCCAGATCCCTTATATATACGCTTTGTCAGTCTACCCTCATTCTCTCCATGTGACCGAACCATCTCATCTTTCGTATCCTTATAACTACATCCTCTATTCCTTATTCTATCCCGCAAACTAACCCCACATGTATAATTCTTGACGCATTCATTTCTCATTTCATCCTTCTGCCAATAGCTAATGTAGAGTAAATAAAAAAGCTTTTAAGAAAAGCGTTTAAGCGTCTTAAAGGCCGACTACGTACTTGAGGCTTTGTGAGTCACATCAGTACAGCCTCCTGCCCGTTTGCGCTTGCCTTATTTATCTTATTCGTATATTATTTAAAATTTGGCACTGCGATGGTAGCGCCGTCTGTCGGATCCAATGTAAAACATTCCAAAATCAACAACTACTAATAAATTTAAAAAAAAACATTGTCCAGCGGACAAAATTGTGAATCTAAACCATTCCCAGATCCCCTTGAACAGACACAAAAAATCTCAACAAAATCCGTCCAGTCGTTTGAGAGAAGTTCAGTGAATTACACACTCACAGAAGAATTATATATTAAAAGACAGATATATAGATCAAAAGAGGTTTTACTGCAGTTCTTTTCAGCACTTTTCTCACCGACTGTACACAATTAATACAAGATTAAGTCAAGAATCATTTCATTCCATTGGAATACCTGATAGTGGCAATGAAGCGATTCGTTTTTGTCTTCTATGTATCAGTGGTTGTCGCCGGGCCACCAGCGAAGAATTATAAGGACCAATGTAAATATAAAACTCTAATTCCCATGTCTTCTTCATCATATCAGTTGGCACAGTGGTCAGCCGAAGGTCGCTGGTACGATACGGTTGACATAACTGTTTAAAACACAGTATTATAAATGTCATTGTAGTGCTAAATTATCTGGAGTATCCTGAACCAATGACACAATGATAATAAATATATTTGCAGAGAATTGATAACTATTAAACATTGGTGGATATTCTGATGTACACACTCTAAACTAGAAATCTCTAAATTTAGCTTTAGACCTGTCAAACAGTTTTCGAGAGCGGTTTAAATTGTCAATGTAGAAACATATAGAAAAGGTTACACACGTTTGACAGGTCTAAAGCTAAATTTAGAGTTTAGTTTTAGAGGTGTACATCAGAATCGCCATCATTATGTTAAATCATATAATTTATTTATTATGACCTACCAAGTAAATGTGCAATTAAATTAAAATTGTTAATATTGTTTTGTAGCCAAACATTTAATCTCAAAAATTCTCGTGTCACAGTTTTTCGTTGCCATACTCCTCCGAAACGGCTTGACCGATTCTCATGGAACTGTGAAAGTAGGACTGAGAACCGACCAACGTCCACTTTTCATCCCCGTTAATGTTGTGGGTAGTCCACCCCTAATTTCTATATTTTTATGATACAACATATTAAAATCCTAAATTTTCAGCCCTAAACGATCAACCCTTATTCTTTATTTGTTAATTGTAAATTGAAACCGCCTGTATGGCAAAACAACGTTTGCCGGATCAGCTAGTATATATAAATTTACAATACTTTTAATCAAATTGGTATCGGTTTATTTAGAAAATAGCTAATTTTATTATTTTAGCAAGTTTTGTTGAAATTTAGTATTTATACAGGTATAATTCGTATTTAGACATATATTAAATAAAAAACTATCCTAGAAATAATGTCTGAACTATGAGTATGGTTTGTTGAATTGGTCGCTACATCGATTAAAACATAATTAAAGAAAAACGCTTTATTAACGAATTAAGCTGTATTTTTACAAAATTTTAGTATATTTTACTATTTTTTTAAGTTTTTGTAAAAATACAATTTGTAATAATAATAATAATAATCCTTTATTGCCATAAAAATATGTTTACAATAAAATTGAGTCCCTGACTTGTGTGCTAGGTGATATACCTGTGTTACACGAGCCAGTGCCCTCTCCGGTGATATGGTAATTAGTAAATATTATTTATGGTATCAGAAAAAAAGAAAAAAAAACTATCGTTATATGTAGCAGATACATGCAAAATATCTAACCAACTAAAATTAAATGCAAGAGAAAAGGAGGAATGTAATGTACCTTACAGCGTGGTCGCGGTAGACTCTAGGTCATTAAGGTAGGAAAATATGACTCCAGGTAGGAAAATTTAAAATAATGTAATATACTTAAACTTAGTTAAAATACATAACTTAAATCGTTAATAAAGTGTTTTTCTTTAAACGAGTAATAATTATGTCAATAAAAGACAATATTATTAAAACTCCTCTATTTAAACATCTCATAGCTAATACGAAACAGTCACAATTAACCTATATCATAAATTTGTATTATTTTCACAAATGTATTATTATTATTTTGTCCCCTATCTATACAATTAATCAGGCGTTACTTTGTAAGTCCATAGTTCAAAATCCCAATAGACCAGTATGAGAGCAGTACTCCGCGAAAAACCCACAACCACTGGACGCAGGTTTCGCTCCGACACCGGAGCATCATCAGATGTTGCCTCTACGAACAGCGTTCGATGAGCTGTAACTCTTTGTTTTGCGCGTATTCCCTTTACGACCGTTTTTAATATCTCCTTCGCTGTTGGGTTGGAAGAGATCGCTTAGTAGCGACAAGGCCGCCCTTTGTATATAATGTTTATTTCTTAATATTGTATTCTTAAAATAATTGTGTGATAAAGTATTATTAATATTACTTTACTGAAAACTTAGTTAATAATTTACGAAAATTACAGATTGCATCGACCCGAGGACGATGAAAAAGCATGAGGTGTACCAAGAGTGGGCTGACGCGTACTCCTGCACCAGGCATCGCTGCCAACCCGGTGGGAGGAACCTAGCCATCTATACCGTTGGGTAAATCTATATTATGTGTAACTAGCTGACCCGGCGAACTTCGTACCGCCTTAGCGTAGCTTTGATTCATTTTATTTTGTATTATACGGTTTTTATTACGTAATTTTATTTGAGCTTTTTATCGGCGTAGTAAATACACATATATCCGTGCAAAGTTCCATCTTCCTAACACTAACAGTTTCGACGCTAGAGTCAGAACGGGCGAATGAACGGACATGAAAAAGGGTTCCTTTACGTAGAAACCTCAAAAATACAACAGTACTTCTCTACTATTTAATGGATGTTATGATACTTATAAACCTTCCTCTTGAATCACTCTATCGCAACCGCATCAAAATCCGTTGCGTAGTTTCAAAGATTTAAGCACACAAAGGGACAGAGAAAGCGACTTTGTTTTAGTGTAGTGATATGAAAAAAATCTCCTTTATGTTCCTCACATTCAAAACGCCATATGTAAAGACCTCATACTGCTAATGACATGACAATGTCATTACTAGTATGAGGTCAAAATCTCTCAAATTACAGATGCAAACGCGTAGAGGCGCCGGAGTCTGCGATAGAGTGCGAAGAGGTCGTTGAAGATACTAACATGCAGTTTCCATACTGCTGTACCAGGCTGAGGTGAGTTGTAATTAATTGAATCAGGCGTTACTTTGCGGAAGTCATTAAGTACAAAATCCTAGTAGACCAATACAAGCAATACTCCGCGAAAAACCCACAACTCGACCCACGTTTCGCTCCGACACCGGAGCATCATCAGGAGATGTTGCCTCATTGAACGCTGTTCGTAGAGGCAACATCTCCTGATTGGGATTTTGTGACCTTTATATGGCTTTGATAGAGACAATAGATTGTAAATTACTTGACTACTAAGTTTTTTGATAAAGTATATTATACATTACAAGTTAGATATAACCATCGATTTAGGTCCCTGACCTGTAAGGATAAATCATCGATTGTAAATGTCGGCGTTATGCCAGGATTTTTGGCTCTTTGTTCCATTATACACGTAAAAACGTTAGTTTAATTCCAGACGGTTTCTGGTAGATTGTTTGAGTGTAAATTGCGATTATTTCTATATAGACTAGTCATTAAACTTAACTTGTACATGTAATTTAAATAACAGTAGAAATACAGTGGACCCCCGGTAATCCGGCACCTGTCTAGTCCGGCACCCTTGTAATCGGACAAGGTCTATGATTTGATAATTTCGCTAATGCATGATTGAACAGGTTACAACTTGTACGGACCATTATTATTGTGCTTGATTATTGCATATTTTTTGTAAGTTCTACAGTATTAATGGCGTTAATTTTATAACAAAAAGTAAGCTCTCTATTGTTGTATTTAATTTACTAAATTTGACGTATATAATGAAGTATAATTTGTACTTAAGAGTACATTATATGGTATATAATATAAAGAATCATCGTTGGATCTATAATTTGACGGATTACAAGGTACTCTTTTGTTAAAAAATTCGGACTATAAGGAGTCTTAGGCAGTACTCTATAATCCGACAAATTCTAGTTCGACACTGCCCTGCAAAATGATTGTCGGACTACCGGGGGGTCCACTGTTATCACAAAGTTATATAATCAACAATAAGATTATAATTAATTTTATAGGATACAACAGCAAATTATCATATTACTAGCTGAACCGGCAAACGTTGTTTTGCCATACATGTGATTAAATTGAAAATTAAGAGAAATATCAGATTTTGTGTTCGGTCATGTGAAAATAAAAAAAATAATTCTTACAAATAGAAATACAGTGTTCAATTAATAAATAAAAAATAAGGGTTGATCGTAGAAGGGTGAAAATTTAGGATTGTATGTATTTTTGTATGATAAAAAAATAGAAACTAAAATTTTTGTTTAAAAAATAAAGATAAAAATTTAGGGGGATGAATAAAAGATGATAGCCGATTCTCAGACCTATCTTACAAAGTTTCATGAGAGTCGGTCAAGCCGTTTCAGAGGAGTATGGGAACGAGAACTGTGACACGAGAATTTTATATATACGATATACATTTACATTTTTCGAAATTTACAATTTTACCTCCGTTCTGGTCTGATAATCCTTAATCCTTATTTATATTTGTGTTAATTTTAACATTACAGATGTCTCGTGGTTGTACGAGGCGAAGTATGGACAAAGGTGCTCGGCCAGCCCTGGGAGAGTCTGCCAGCAGCACCCTGGAGCCATATGTACAAGATGAAGAAACCCCCACCCGCTGACCAGCCAAAGTAAGTGAAATTCAAATTGACGCAACACATAGATGATCATCATATCTTGCTTCTTCTAATGACATTCGTATAACTGTCATACTAGAAATGACATTACTTCAATATTGTCTTATTGACAGATAGCTGTTACTCATTTAAAGAAAAACACATTATTAACGGATTTAAGTTATTGTATTTTAACAAAATTTTAAATAACATTATTTTAAAATTTTCCGACACTTTACAACGTGCGTAGCCACGGTAGTCGGAAGACAAAAGGTGTTTATTGTCAAAATAAGTGTTATAATTCAAATTAAAAATATAGGTTAATTTTGACAGTTTTCAATTACCAGGACACGAATTGAAAGATGTTTAAATAGACGTTACCTCGTTCCGTTTACAAAAGTAATTTTAATCACCGTTCCACATACTATCTGGTTTAATAATGTCCGGGTTATGAACTCCGAACAGCTGACTCAGCAACCTGCTGAGAATTGATATTAAGATAATATAGCAAAACAGACTCAAAAACAGTTCAGTAATATAACAATATATCAATTTAAGAGCTTTTCTCATTCAACATCTCCAATACTGGTAATTCACCCCATATTTTGGACCTTCGAGCCGGATATGAACCAGCGACCTATGGTTTTTTAATAACATTATAACAGTTACAATCATATAAAAGTATTTTAAATGATTGTAACTGTTAATTTAACAGTTTTTCTCATTCAACATCTCCAACGCTGGTAATTCGCCTCATATTTTGGTCCTTCGAGCCGAATATGAACCAGCGACCTATAGTTTTTTAATAACATTATAACAGTTACAATCATATAAAAGTATTTTAAATGATTGTAACTGTTTTTTTTAACTGTTAATTTTACAGTTTTTATCATTCAACATCTCTAACGTTGGTAACTCGCCCCATATTTTGGTCCTTCGAGCCGGATATGAACCAGCGATTATGGTTCATTAATAACATTATAACAGTTTACGCATTATAATCAGTATATTAGTTAAACCGTTGTTAAATAAAATATTATTATTTTAATGTTATTGTTCCAGGGTTATACAAGGTCCGATATACGAAATACAGTCGGAAGCTGACGAAAATTTAGACAAAGTACTGCGTTCGTCCAAGAGGTCGACCGCGAAACCGGATTGCCATGATATAGTTCCCAGAGTCGCCCCAGCTCCTGATTTTGTTGTAAGTTTGACTTTTATATAATCTGTGGCTGTATTTCATTCGATTCTGATGTACACTCTCTAAACTAAAAAGCTCTAAATTTAGCTTATATATATAAAGAGAACCTTTTTATTTTAAACATTTTTTTAGACAGAGACACATGTCCATTATTCGTTTTTTTTTTCACTGTTCTGTAATGTATTAATTTTTTGTGTAGAAAAGGGGCTTTTAATATTGTTTTCTTTCAGGTTAGTTATTCTTATTTTATTATTTATTGTAAATAGTGTTAATTTTATTCTAAAATAAATGTATCCACTTTCAGAAAGACAAACAACCCAACCTTTTCTTTATTATATATTTATTATATATATTTGAAAGCATGTATTACAAATCTTGTCCAAATTGTTGCCCATTACTTATATTATTTATCTTCTATCTATTCTTCTTCTTTCTTATTCTTCTATTATTTATCTATTCTATCTTACCTCTTCCGAGATTTAGTCTGTAGTCGTGACGTTTCATTTGTCAAAACTCCCGCCAATTTCACTAAATTCGTTGCCTCGGCGACATAATATGTCAAATCTCTATAATGCTGTATCTATATCGAGATATAGTTTAATAGTTTGTATTTCAGTGAAAAAAATAACTTACATACAAAACACTTAAATACATAATTATTCATGTTATATCAATATTATAATAAATAATAATAAATTTGTTTATTAGATTCAAAAGAAGTACAAGTTAGTAAAACTAAGATCCATAGCTCCCCCACTAGGATACCCTGTGTTGGAGGCGCCAGTCTCTTTCGTTCTTAATACATTGTAAGAGTTAAATAAAAGTGAGACTTATCAAAGAAATAAATGTGCATTAATAATGTTGGTAACTTAGAATTGTACATAGTTTTTGTATCTTATCATATTAATTTATAGTTATTATTTGATGTTTGTGTATGGGTTTATGCGTAAGTGTGTGTGAGTGTGTGCGTGTGTGTTTGTGTGTGTGAGTAGTATGTTATATGATTATTATATTCCAGATCGCATTGTCGACAAGCAACGACGAAAAGGAGAAAGAGTTTCAGAGTCTAAGGTATGCTATGTCTAAAAAAACCATATAGATGTGATAGGGCAAAGAATAACACTTTATTAACGGATTAAGTTAGGTATTTTTACAAAATTTAAGAGTATTACATTATTTTAAAATTTTCCGGTCACTGTATATAGGAGAGGATGGTTATTTATTTGAACTTTGTTTTCATTTCTAATGAGGCTGTTTTTAGCCTGTCAGACCTCTTGACAAGAGGACTTTTATAATTTATTTATTTATTTCTTTTGACCTACCAACTAAATGTACTATTAATTCTAATATAAACTCAAATCTGGGCACTGAGTTTTTCAACCTGTGGGTCGCCAGAGGTCGAAAAAAACGGGAACTTTAGTAAAAAAAAAAACAAAATTTAAGACATACATGATAAAAAACCGAAGGTCAAGGGGGGTCGCGAAATATTTTTTTATACCAGGGGGGTCGCATCATGAAAACGGTTGAAAAACACTGCACTAGCTTAAACACAACAAAAAAAATAATAGCAAAGAAAGTGTACCGAAATGAAATGTTAAACGTGGAAGCTCTAAAACCCAATAGACCAGTATGGAAGCAGTACTCCGCGAAAAACCCTCGACAGCTCAACGCACGTTTCGCTCCGACACCGGAGCATCATCAGGAGATGTTGCCTCTACGCTGTTCGTAGAGCACCGGAGCATCATCAGGAGATGTTGAGCTGTCGAGGGTTTTTCGCGGAGTACTGCTTCCATACTGGTCTATTGGGTTTTTGAACAATGGACTTCCGCAAAGTAACGCCTGATTCAATTAATTATACGTGGAAGCTCTGACCATACTACTGTGAGTTTAGTCTAATCAGAGCCTCCGCAATAATTTTCTTAAATTTATAGATATTGGCGCGAACTATGTACATATCAATACTTTCTTCACACTTTACTAAAGAATAAATAATGTTGACGTTAAATCCGAGGTCTCCAAAATTTGGCTCTGATTGACTGATCACTTTCTCAGCGGACTTTGCTTAAAAAATTAAATTTTTCAGAGGCAAACGCAATAGGAGAACAACGACTGGTCCAGAAGAGAGCGACAGAGAAGATAATATAGAAGATGAAGTCACGGAGAAGGTAGTTTTTCCATGTCAAGAAATTTTTATAATACGTAGTACTCGCGGTAATATATAGATAAATAGGAATTTTTAGCACGTTTTAAAAAGCCGGCAACGCATTTGCGGCGTTGTAAGCATTCACAGTTGTATAGAACAAAAATCAACAATCTTAATATATATAAATCACCTGTCACGATGTTTTCCGCGACTCCTAAACTATTTAACCGATTTTAAATTGAATTGGCTCACCGTGAGTAGTCTGATCCAACTTAAGAAATAGGATAGCTTACATCTGTAATTATAGTCGCAATTTTATTTTATTGCAAATTATTTGTCTTTAATTAATTGACAGTCACAATTATCTGTTAACTCCAAAAGATTCCAACAGATGACGATACTTTTCGACTGGATTGAGTAAGTAATCAATAGATGGCACTGCTATGGTAGAACGACAAACGTGTCATATAAAGATTAATACATTAACATATTAATTTATTAACCTAAAAGCAAACTAATATTGTTCAAAACGCTTTCGTACAAACATATCCTCGCACACTTAAAGCTGATAATTTTTATTGAACTAAAAAAATGATTGCTAGAAATCACATTAATGGCAAAGCAACGTTTGCCGGATCAGCTAGTATATTTTAAATTTCAATAATACATGAGAATTGTTATATCTTTCAGACGCCGTCAGAATCAATTGAAAAATATTACAGACATGGCGCTGCAAACAAAGACACTAAAGAGGTACAAAGCGTTCCATTTTCAAAATGTTTCATAAACAAGCACTTTTCGCGCCATTTGTGACGTCAGCGCGACAGTTTCTAAAATCAAATCGAAAAAAGAATGTATATAATGTTCAAATGTAGCAAAGAAAGTGTAAAGAGGTATAAAGCATTCCATTTTCAAAATGTTTCATATCACGCACTTTTCGCGCCATTTGTGACGTCAGCGCGACAGTTTCTAAAATCAAATCGAAAAAAGAATGTATATAATGTTCAAATGTAGCAAAGAAAGTGTAAAGAGGTACAAAGCATTCCATTTTCAAAATGTTTCATATCACGCACTTTTCGCGCCATTTGTGACGTCAGTGCGACGCTAGTTTCTAAATTCAAATCACCCGATGTAGTTCCAATGGAACTTGCGATACATTGCTGTTTAATATAAAATAAAATAATCTAAATAAAATAATCGATCTGTTCAAAATATTCTCAGTAATAATACAGTAATGAACGCTGTTACGGCGATATCGACATTTCCTTTGCAGTTTTAATTCAAGTATTCAGAGAAATTTTGAGTACAGACAATTTAATGCGCACATTTCACACTACTAAAATAATTAACAATTAATATTTTCTATGTTAGAATCGAAAATGGACGGAAATACCGCAGAGCCAATGGAACGATCACGAAACAGACGACGCAATGGTTGTAATTGTAAGAATATCTTCATCACTAATTTAACTAACCTTTATTCAGACATAATTTTTATAATTTATGCAAATCTTAATCTAAGACTGGCAAGTCTTCGATAGCGACAATTTCGTCTGTTTGCCACTTTGTTTGGCAATTTCGTCTGCTTGCCCCTTTGTTTGGCAATTTCGTCTGCTTGCCCCTTTGTTTGGAAAGGCCTCCCTTTCCAACCTAATCTATTATGGGCCTCCCTTGACAATGCTTCCCCGGCTCAGTCTTCCCATCTTCGAAACTGTCTGGCTCTGTTTCTCTTTCTGTTTCTTGGGTACCAGAATAGTATTATTCCATTTCTCAATACCTATTATTATGTGTCCCGTCCATTTCCACTTTGGTTTCCTAACTCTTGTGCTGACATCTTCGATTTTTGTCCTCGTTCTGATAGTTGTGTTTCTTATTCTGTCAGACTGCTTTACGTTTGGTTTCTTTCCATTGTAGTCTGACATGTTTTTAGTTTTTTCGATTGTCTTATCACTACTGACAGCTCTCCCGCTGCACAGTAGACGCAGTCCATGCTGGTTAACGTTACTAAAGACTACAGAATCTCTAATAGGTAAATTCTATGTCATTAAAAAGGACACAGAGCCGAGTGAAAAGCAGGAAAAGCCGGGTCTGCAGGCGTTAGTCGACGCGATCGGAAGCCGGATGAGAGATATAGAGAACGTTGTTCAGAAAATGAGCGAGAAGGTACAGAAGAAAGTGGAGCCGTTTGCAAGTTTGGAGAACAGGTACGAACTCAAACACTTACACACATGACACACGTTCGGTTAGCACGCTAACCGTTTGAATTACGCTAACGCAACTGGTATTTGTTTTTCTTTTTTAAGTTGATATTTACTAAAATGTGAATTCGACACTGCATTCCCAATTAAAATATTCAATTTATTTGTCCTTACGTCTAATTATGCTGCCGATAAATATGAATTTATTATCAGTATTTAAAGGCTATATAAGGCTGGATAAGGATAATTTAAATTTTTGGTAAATATATCTTGTGGATATTTTTTTTTTTAATTTCCTATCGTTGCTTTCTAGTTAAGATATCAAAATATCATAAATTACTACCCCATTTCGCCAAATTTATTATCAGCCGAGTAAAATTATTGTATGTCATACGAAAACCGTTTCGGAAGCACCTCCAGATGTCGGTCGGCAGATATTTGCAATTATTTATTTTCAATCAAAAGTTATGGCGATTCATCATTAGCCATAATTCCATCATCGGACATCGAGGCAGAATACGAAATTTCATCCGTATCACCTCGATGTCCGCTTCCCCAACTGAGCGCTTCAGAAGGCACTTTCTGCCGTGCTATGTGGAACCAGCTGCCATATATTTCCGAATAAATTCCAATTAGGGACCTTCAAGAAAAGAGCGTAGAGGCATCTTAAAGGTCGGCAACGTACTTGTGAGGCCCCTGGTATAGCGAGTATCCATGGGCGGTGGTATCCCTTTACATCAGGTGAGCCTCTTGCCCGTTTTATAAAAAAAGCCATCGCTGTGTTGTTATTTTTTTTTTAATTTCCAGGCAAACCGAACGAACCATAGAAGAAGCGAAAGAGTTCGAAATAATTAAGAATCCAAACAAGGATGATCATTATAAACGGTATTTGTAGTTTTCATTACATTAACACACATTTTGTTAGCAAGCTAACATTGCTAACCAGATGTGTGTAATATTCTTACACAAATGATAAACATATTTCCCTACTCTTTAGTAAATTACACCAATTTAATTACTTTTTGCCAAAGCTACATGTAAGAAAAACCAAGTGCTATGACCATACGACTGAAGAAACTTCTTACGCTTGTGTATGCGTGTGTGTGTGAGTGAAATATATATACGTATTTACTACAAATATTTAAATTCACTGTATGTTTTTATTGATAATTTAATATAGATTTTTATTATTGGATGCATTAACAATTACTGTGCTTGATTCTAAAACCAACAATGATAGAAAAAGACTTATGGTTTGAGATTATTTGGATACGAGAGAAAGAATCTCTTGTTTATCATACACTCCACTCCCGTTCGCCTCGCCCAATCACACGTTTCGTAACGCTTATACCACGGGTTTGCCAGCTTACTCCCCTATCTAGGCCTGTGTAAAGAAGTTTCGCTTTAAAAAGTAACATATTGTTAATATACCCATATTAGTAAACCCGACGCAACAATCCAATAAATGATTATAGTGTGATTAAATTTCACACACTTTCGGTTAGCCCCAAGTTTTTGTCGATAGGTTCTCAGTGAAGAATCGAAGCCGATATTTGGGAACCACCGAGAGTGATAAGCCAATATTCGTTGACGACGGATATTTCAGCGATGCGAGTAATGCCGTGAGACGCGCTAATCCACCAAAGGTAAGTAATAATATAACACATTTCACACACACACCACACAGACACACACACAACACACATCTATATATTATGCCCAAAGTTGAATGTTCCCACTACAGCAACGCTTCGCACAATTGAGCACTTTCAAAAGTACTGCTCCCGTGATACTCGCAATGTTAAATCGTAATCCAAATTATTTAAAATAAACATGAAGCCTGTAGCCGGTTTTTAAAGTTAAGCCTTTTTTCAGGAACCCCCAACATACATGGCACCAGTGGACACACGAAAACACGACACAGACGCGAAACACAGAAAAAAGCATGCCCACAAAAAACATGGAAAGGTATGTTTTTACGGATAAACCAATGAATTAATTTTAATAAAACTATGATTAACATACGGTCAATTCTGAAGTAAATTTTATGATCAATAACAGTTACATAAAATGTCAAAAAATTGTTTAAAAGTAATTTGGGTCACATTCAACAGTTTGTTAGAGCTTTCGTTATAATTAATGGTTTGGTTATAGAACCTCATACTGGTGGCGATTCTGATGTAAAACTAAACTAAAAATCTCTAAATTTAACTTTAGACCTGTCATACTTGAGAGTGCTTTAAACCTTAATCAATTTAGAAATATCGATTCTGATGAACACTCTCTAAACTAAAATTCTCTGAAATTTATAGTGTTATTTTTTTATTATATATTTTTTATTTTTTATTATTTTTTTATTATTATATTTATTAGTGTTATTTTCGGGTAATTCGAACAGCTGACTCAGCGGCCCGCTGAGAATTGATATTAAGAGTTAGTTTTAAGATTTTAGTCAGCCTGCAACATATACTAATAACTGCTAACACGCGACGCGCAAAACAGACTCAATAATAGTCTTTAACATTTCAGTAATAACAGTTTCAACAATATGACAGTATATCAATTAAACAGTTTTTATTATCATCCCTAACACGGGTAATTCGCCCCATATTTTGGTCCTTCGAGCCGGATATGAACCAGCGACCTATGGTTTTTTAATAACATTATAACAGTTGCAATTATATAACAGTATATCAATTTAAGAGTTTTTCTCATTCAACATCTCCAACACTGGTAATTCGCCCCATATTTTGGTCCTTCGAGCCGGATATGAACCAGCGACCTATGGTTTTTTAATAACATTATAACAGTTTCAATCAAATAACAGTATATCAATTTAAAAGTTTTTATCATTCAACATCTCCAACGTTGGTAATTCGCCCTAAGGTTTAAAGCTCTCTAAAGCATATTTGACAGGTCTAAAGCTGAATTTAGAGATTTTTAGTTTAGATAGGGGTACATCAGAATCGATACCAATAATTAATATCATTAATTAATGTCATTTAGACATCTCATAAACTCAATTTACTGACGTTTGATTTACGTTGATCAGTTTTCCGTTTTTGTGATGAAAATGTGATGATTTTAACAATCGTTTGAAATATCTATATTTTTATCAAATGACTAATATTTTAACGTATAAAATGACAAATAAATTTCGCTCGGTTGTGATTGTTAATATCATATCAGAGTTTCTTCTACACCGTTTTGACTTTTGAGAACTGACAGTTAATGTTAAGAGCCGTCATTTAGTTGACATTCATATGATGTTTTGAATGAATTTTGACTTTGACAGGGTCACAAAAAACATCACAATGATAAGAGGAAACACGCCAAAGCCACCTCAAATGAATTGGACAAAAATATCGTCTCTTTGGAAGACGCGAGTGATAAATAATCTTTCTGTATAAATAAATTTGTAATCTTAAATAAATATTGTTTAAATAAAACGCTATATGAACAATTATTTTGTGTTTCTCTTAAATGTCTATATAGCAATGCTTCAGAACTCCCACTAGAAGTTAGTTCCTCAAATGGTACATGATAGATATTTATTTCTTACACATATACATATGCAATAGTTAAAATGGAAGGGCGGTTTTACAAAAAGTAAGAATAAAGTCATGTTAAAAAGCTAAAAAAGTGAGAAAAGAGTAGTATATAAGTTTCTGATTTCAGTAGGGAGAGCGTTCTAGAAGAATTATTGGAACTATTGGTCAGAGGTATCTTTGATGGTGGTAAAGGAATCGAGCGACATATGAAAAACTGCTAATAAATACAGATTCAACAATATTTCACTAAAAATAATACAGCACATTATTTTTTAATACTTTAATACACCATAACACAAGGACATGCAACTATAAAACAAAAACTAGTATATTATTAAAAGGCGACCTTATCGCTAACAAGCGTTCTCTTCCAAGCAACCTGACATATACAACGGAAGGGCGGTGTTACAAAAAGAAAGTTATGTTAAAAAGTGAGAAAATAGTAGATTATAAAGTACTTTGGGTCTAAATATGACTCATAATGATGTAAAATAATTTATTATGTATTAAATATATAATGATAAAGGTTTTGTTAAAGCCGTTTTACTTATTTTTGAATCGAAGTAAAATAGTATGGACTATCACGAAGAACTCTGAATGTTTTGAGGAATGACTTAAAAGCTTTTTGCCAAATTAAAAACTAAAGCACCTGTATTATAGTCACCTTTTATATCAGCGAAGGTTGCATTGTTATTTTACTACAATAGAAACGGATTTATTTAATTTTATTATTATAATTATTTATTTCGATGCGTACCAAACTGCAAACGTTTTGTCTCTTACAGCTAAACTCCAACTTCGTTTCACTTACATCACATCATTTTTCATTTATATCTGAGACTTCTGTTTAGTTAAAATAATGAATGATTAAAAAAGGTGATTTATGACTTTTTCAGCTGTTTTTTTAATACATTGACTATGTTACAAAGATCTTGATCATGTCCGGTTTTCGAACTCTAAAATCCGGGGTTTTCACGCGTCCTGTACCGTTTTCCAAATTTTAGAGATGGCAACCCTGCATATATCCAGAACGCACTGTAAGCGTTAATGTAATCGCTACAGAGAATGCTTAGTCTTTGTCTCACATATAATGTTCAGCCATGATATGATTTCTACGAAGAATGTTATTTTATCTCATAAGAGTTTTAGCTGTAAGAATAGAATTATATTAACGGCAGTCTAACATCGACCACCGTTTAAGAAACTTGTATTCACTTAATAAAGTATAATTTTTAAAAAACCTTTTGAATACCGTCGCGATTTGACTACCTTCTCCGGGCCCCTCCCATATGTAAATAAATATCAACAATTTAGTTTTATTTTTGATGGTCTGAAAGCACCGGAACCGCACTTTTAAAGCATTATGAGTATTAAAGGATTTATTTCGGGATTTTAAAAACTCACTTTTACAAGGATTAGATTTAATTAAATAATTCATTATAGTTTGTTTCAAGCCAAAGAATGTTTCTGTGAAGAATGAAACCGAACTGGTTACAAATATTAAATATTACATTTATTATAAATTAATGATCTGCTGAAAATTTGGGATGTCAGCAATATTCTGTTCAGGTTATAACAGTTCAATAAAAATAAAAGAGTTTTCATTAAATATATATATATATTATAATACAGTGTTCAACTATTCCCTATATTCTACATAATTTAATGTATATTTTCTATCACCAGCTTGTCTGTCCTAAACATATTACCGATAATTGCCTGAAACAAAAAAAATATAAATATTATAGAGAATGTTTTTAATCTCAGATTCTTGAGTTGCGTTGGATAGTCCATTTATTAAGGCTATACAACGCTATATGACAATATACCTATCTTATAATAGTACCAAATAAGAAATCTATACCAATATTATAAAGGAAGAGTTTTGGAGTTTATTTATTAGCACTTTGTAAAACAAAAACATTCATTCAAATTGCATCTTACATATGAACAATTCTAGAAATTAACTTAAAAAACATATCCAACAAATAATACCTGTCTCTTAATAATTTCAAGATTTTCTTTGGCAAACTGAATTTCATTGTTAATAGCTTTGCTATCGGTCAATGATTTATTTTCTTTGAAAGCATCTCTGACTCGCCTTAAGGCATATGATCTGAAAAAAAAAAAATTATATCGAAAAAGGATGTGCTAGTCATTCTTCATACCTTAAAGATTTGATAATATATGCAGTGACGAAAGACAATCAAAATCAAAAATCTTCAATTATGTAGACAACTGGGGACACTTAATAATATGAAAAACAAATCTAAATTAATATGTACTATTACTAAAGTAAAGGGCACGAGGAGAAGAACTGGAGTAGAATCTTGTCCCAATATTTTTCACATGTAGTTTTTTTAAATGAGTTGTAACATTACACAGAATTGCTAGATATTGCAAAGATATATATAATAAGATAACAACTGAATAATAAGAACAAAATATAACACTGCCACACACTACTCTTATAGACTTCTGGGATTGGATTGTATTATAGAGCAAACATTGTTAGTGTAGTATTAAGTCAAAGTTTCTTGGCAATATCCCACTGGGCAATAAGCATGATGTTCGTAAGTGATCATTATTTTAAAATAATAAGTTTGCTTTCAAAGTGTAAGGGAGATTCTAAACAATTGCATATTCCAGTCAATCTTGACTATATCAACATTTTATAAATAAGGGAATGGCTGATCATCACGCAAAATTATTTTTTTAGGAATAAGAACACATACACATTAAAAAAATGACTCTGTGCAGAGAGACAATAATTTTATAAGAAATCAGACAAAGAAACTAGACTAACACTAGATATATACCTACAATACATTTTAAAATACCAATAAGATAATATAATAAATAATATTTGTATTGCAAATCACCAATTAACATTTATAAATAAAAATCCAAAACAAAAGGAGTAAAAAACTATATCGCAGTGAAAAAATTTAATAATATTTAGTGAGATGTATTAAGTGTTTATATAATAATGTAATTGGCATAGTATAATTTGTAAGGTAGTTTTAAGATTTGATTTGATGTTAGTGTAACATATGTATGGATGACCTTTTTAAATAAATAAATAAAAAAATATAGTAACATAATGTAGGTGTATAATGTGTAAGTTAAAGAATGCAGGCATAGGAAAAATAATGTTTAAGAACAAATGAGAAAGCTATCAAACCTCAATATTAAACTAAATTATTTTGTTAGCTAATCCACAATGTGTATAAAGGTGGCAGCCTTCAAGCGACTTTCATACAGAATTCATGAGAAGGTTTAAAGATTTATTTGCACTGCATCGAATGTTTTGAATCTAAACTAACTGCATTAATATTATTAATATAAACTTCTCTATTCGAGACAAATAATTTTCTCTTTGTAAACTTTGTTTATAGTTTGACTATTGCACTACAACTATAAATGTATACAAACTTGCCCTTTTTTGGGTACGGCTCTCATTAACAATGATAAATACAGTACAAATATACAGAGATAATTAGTAAATTGTTTTTAAGGTTACGTAAATTAAACAACAGACCTGAAATTGTAGCTTGGAAACTTCTGAGATTCTCGCAGCAAACATTTATATAATGCTAAAATTTGAGATTTCGAAACTGTTCCACTCATTTTTAATTTTACTGTATTTAATACTAAACAACAATGATGAAATTCTTTTATTTATTTACGAAAACCGAATGTCAGCGGATAGTGTTTTGAAACAGCTGACTGTTGAGTACAGAGTATTAGCAATTTGTTGTAAATATGAAGTTTTCAAAAAATCAATTTGTAATTACAGACAAAATAAGAAGTAACGTAAACTAAGATTAGAAAATCTTTTATATTTAACATAAATGACCCAATTTTTGTTCTATCAATAATTAAATATTCTTCTACACATAAAACTTAATTTAAATGCCTATAATGCAATACGCACAATTGGCAAAACAGTAAAAGAAATACTCTCAAAAACTATGTTTATATAATAGTCTCTACCCACATAACGTTTTTAATAAAGAAAAAATAATAAAATATCTGGGATTAAATATTCTCAAGCTTCTTAACATAACGTCGTAGTCTGTCAACGTCAACCATTCATGACATAATTAGATTTGACGAATGAGTCAAATCAACTTTCGATTTCATACTTCAGTTTCAATAAGTTTTCAGGCTATCTAAGTTGATTAAATAAACAGTCCTCCATCAACGTAAATAATTAAGAACCAATGAATTAAAGTAAAGTTTTTGTTATATTATTCCGGCAACTGCACAGGGTAAGTGAAACCTCTTTATATAATAACAAATACCACTTTCTGGAGGTATACAATCAAGAATTAAACAATAATAGGATTTGTCTGGGATTTTCCAGTCAATATGTACAAAATTCATCAAGTATGTCATTATTGTAGTTATTTAAGGCTTTGAAAACCGGTTTTTATCGTAGTTACGTAAAAATACGTACTTCAAATGCTTCTTAAGTATAGAGTACTTATGTTCTCATTTAATGCGCTCAACGCTCTGTTAACTAATTAGTTATAATACTTTTGTCGTGTTTTAACACTTAGTTACGTAAATAATTAGTGGACAGATATCTTTGAAACGTTAATTTACTAATTTAATTAGTAAACAAAAATTTAAGCTCTTTCCTTTTAAGTACCTGACATTTCATTTTATGTTTCATATAAATAAATCTGTATATGCAAGGCAATCAATTAAAAATAATAATAAGAGAAAAGATATAATACAAGCTCATGTTAATGGGAAGTAATTTTTTTTGTCACAATGCATTCAGTGCGGACAAAATAAACCAATATTTATACAATTTATGGTTCATTAAGTTTACAGAATTATTTTAATATAAATGTGTAAATAGATTTATAGACCAGTAATATATATTTCCAATTTTAAATAATTGTAAATACATTATAAAAATTAGCCGAAAACATAGCATCAACAGTTTCTTTCAATTCTTATGAACCTGAGCCATACATTTTCAGGCTTACACTTTTGAAATTACACCATACAAATATATGTTTAGTCATATTCAAAAGGAAGTCTTGATAACACAAAAATTGAAAGTCTGTAATGTCAATATTTCAAGGTTTAAGAGCAGATTTGTGAAAGGGTATGTTTAATCAGATATCGGTAATTTAAAGGGAAAATTCAATTAATCTGTTTTTAAATATCAGTACACATTTCACAATACATAATTAATAATTTTGTGATAATTATAACAAGATTACTGTGACCCAGAACATTATAAATGTTGACTGCATCGGGAATTGTATCTGGGACCAAGTTCATTGAAGATATGAAAATTTCACCATAGCGTTTGTCTAAAAACATGACTAGATATATATACTACTTCAATATATAGTATATTGAACCTTTTTTTTGTTCTTGAATTTGACAGCTGGTTTAATTGTCAAATTTTCCAGCATTGATGGCCCGCGATGAAACGCAATGGGACGACGACGATTGCCAATACTCAAGCAGGGACAGCGATGACAGCCCTTTATTATACAGGTATTTTTTGTAACTACATATTAAAATATCAAATCTCAAATTGTAGCTATATTTTCGCGCCGTACTGCGACGCCGCTCTCGCGCCATTTAATAGCAACGCTTATATGAGGCGTTAAATTCTAAATTCAAAAAATCGCGCTATGAGTTTATAACTGAACTTATTACCGATGACGCGAGAACTTACCAGAATGTTCTGTCGTTATGACGTAATTGATATTGTTTAATGTTTTATTATTACCAAATTTATGTTTAAGCACTTTTCTCGCTGTTCTGTATTTTGTCGTACGATAACAAAATAAACATCATAATATTATGTTGAGATTCTAAAGCCGCATTCAGGAAAAAAAATCCGCGGGAGAAATCGGTTCAATTTCCATTTTTAAAAATTTAAAATGTTCCATCCATTAGATTTTTTGATTAAACACTTCGTTTTTGTTGGCGCGAATGTGGAATTTGAAGAATTCTCTAGTTCCATTTTGAAAAATTTTAACAATTTTCAAACACCAACGACGTAGTTAAGAATATTTGAATAAAACCTTTTTTGACGTTGATGACGCATCGGAAGCCATAGACGATTAAAAGAATACTTCTACGAACGGAACAATGGCGAACTTTTGCCGATCGAACTCATTACACGGCCTTGAACTTTTAATACGAAATATAGGTCTAAGGAGTTCATTGACATTTTGCGTTATCGAATTATTTTAATTAATCTTTCGTATTACCGAAAAAGTATTCATCGGGGCTACAAATTAATTTTTTCTATATTATCTACATTTTATTAAGAATATTGTTATATTGTTGTGAAAATTACATCATTTTTATTTATTTAAATCTTGTATCTTTTGGATCTCGTTAGCTCCAAGTATATATTGTAAATATGGTATGCGCCTGCGTCATATTTAACTATTATATGATTTAAGTTTAATACAAATTTTAAACTCGTACTTAATCTGGAGTTAAAACTGGATGTCTGATACTTTGATGATATATAAACGGCTTGTCTTTGCCAGGAATCGAATACATTAGTACAGTATTAGAACAGTTTGTAAGCAGTTTTAGTATTTTATTGCGCATTTTGGTTGGTCACATTATAATGTAATTATTTTATAAAGTCAATTCACAACAGGGTAGGGTTACCAGGCCTAAAAGCCAGGTTGTTTATAGAGGCAACATCTCCTGATGATGCTCCGGTGTCGGAGCGAAACGTGCGTCGAGTGGTTGTGGGTTTTTCGCGGAGTACCGCTTTCATACTGGTCTATTGGGTTTTTGACCTAAAAATCCTGTCTGACATGTCTAAAAATCCTGATTGTGAAAAAAAAGTCCGATCGAGCACCTGTATTAAATAAAAATCATAGTATTTAAATACAGGCAGAACTCTTGAAATAGTTTTGCGTCATCCACAGGAATTCCTTTATCCCTCAGAAACACTAGATCATCTGTCATCTCTTCAAACTGCAGATCCTTCTTTAAACACATCAACTCGAAACATTTTTGCGTTCCGGGACTTCCCCGGGCTCAGTACATGATTGCGGGAAAAATCCTGTCTAGACCGGCATTATCCATTCAGATGGTAGCCCTACACCAGGGCCATTTCATCATTAATTCAAGTTATATTATAATCAAGTAAAAGTATCAAGGACACAATATTCTTTATGAGAAACATTTCATTATCAAGTAAGAGTCGTCAAGGAACATAGAAATTAATATATATATGAGTAATAGAATCAGGCGTTTCTTTTGCAGAAGTCCATAGTACAATTGTAATAGACCACTTTACTAGCAATACTCCGCGAAAAAACCCTTCAAAGAAGCCTCTATGAAGCGTTCATTGAGTCTCAATTAATATTATAATTAATACAATCAGGCGTTACTTTGCAGAAGTCCATAGTACAATTCTAATAGACCAATTTACTAGCAATACTCCGCGAAAAAACCCTTCAAAGAAGCCTCTACGAAGAGCGTCTATTGAGTCTCAATTAATATTATAATTAATAGAATCATGCGTTACTTTGCAGAAGTCCATAGTACAATTCTAATAGACCTATTGACTAGCAATACTCCGCGAAAAGCCCTTCAAAGAAGCCTCTACGAAGAGCGTCTATTGAGTCTCAATTAATATTATAATTAATAGAATCAGGCGTTACTTCGAAGAAGTCCATAGTGTACAATTCTAATAGACCAATTTACTAACAATACTTGTGAAAAACCTTTCAAAGAAGCCTCTACAAAGAGTGCCCATTGAGTCTCAATTAATATTATAATTAATAGAATTAGGCGTTACTTTGAAGAAGTCCATAGTATACAATTCTAATAGACCAATTTACTAGCAATACTCCGCGAAAAGTCTTTCAAAGAAGCCTCTACGAACAGAGATCATTTAGTCTCAATTAATATTATAATTAATAGAATCAGGCGTTACTTTGCAGAAGTCCATAGTATACAATTCTAATAGACCAATTTACTAGCAATACTCCGCGAAAAGTCTTTCAAAGAAGCCTCTACGAACAGAGATCATTGAGTCTCAATTAATATTATAATTAATAGAATCGGGCGTTACTTTGCAGACGTCCATAATATAATTCTAATAGATCAATCTACATCACATCGAACGTTATTCGTAGAGGCAACATCCTGATGATGCTCCGGTGTCGGAGCGAAACGTGCGTCGAGTGGCTGTGGGGTTTTCCGCGGAATATTGCTTGTATTATCTATTAGAGTTTACTACATTATATAAATACATACAATGGAATATATTTGAACAAATACAAAACTAAATTAAACCGTTTTAAAATCTTGCAGACATGACAGGCGGCAAAGGGATAGATCGGAGAGAAAATGGCCGGTGACTCTGATAGCGAAATTTTCACTTTTCAGCACAGCAATGATATTATTTTGCGTTTTAATGTATATACCAGTGTATAATAGGGCGAACTATCAGATGCCAAAAGGTAAGCCATTTTGTTGACACAAATGCACACACAACTTAGGGGCCTTCAAGCGTCTAAGCATCTTAGAGGCCGGCAACGCACTGATGAGGCGTCTGGCATTGTGTCCATGGGCGGTGTCGATTAACATCAGGTGAGCCTCCAGTCCGTTTGCCCCCTGTTTTATAAAAAAAAGTCATAAAAGAGAAATAATGTTAAAGGTTAAAGTAAACTAGCTTTATTGTTTCTTTTTATAAAACCAATTCAATTTTATATGTCAGGTTGCCTGGAAGAGATCGCTTGTTAGCGATAAGGCCGCCATTTATTTTTATACTAGTTTTTGAGTTGTTTTATTGTTACTTTTCTTCCTTATTGTAATATAATAAATAATAATGATAATAAACACAAAAATTCTCTCGATGAAATAAAATGAAGGAAACGTGGTCTCACACCACGTATTGGCCTAAACTAAAAGCTAATTCGAATAATTATAAAATGTATTCAATTTTGTTTACGTCACAACCATATCAAAGAAAAACACTTTGTATTTGTAAAATAGTAAATTGTCAAAAGTGTGACATTTATTTTGACAATCAACACCTTTTGTCTTCAGTCTACCGTGACCACGCACGCTGTAAAGCACGCGAAACGTCGTTTAAAATAATTTAATATACTAAAAAATACATAACTACATAATCCGTTAACAAAGTGTTTTTATTTAAATGAGTCTTAATAAAAGACAATATTATGAAAAACTCTTATTGAAATCGTGAAAGCCACACTCTCCAGCATCCTAATTGGTTTCTAAGTTCCATTCAAACAGCAGATAGATAGATCTCAATTTTATAAATTCATCTTTAATTGTCCGGAGTTGCTACAAGCATTACTCCGGCTGTTTACCGGACAAAGCTGTATCTCGACAACTACTGTAGGTCTTGAGGGCACTCAATATGAACATAATGCAATTCGCGAACAGTGTTCACACTTATCAAATAAAATCAATTTCCGTATACCTCCTAAATTTCCAAGAACTAAAATCGTGCTTTTCTTGCCTCCTTTACGTAAGACTGTCTCCGGTTGTAATTCTCCTTCTATCAGACTGTTAAAAACTACAAAGAAATACTATAATGTTTCTGACATGTCTCGGAGCTCGCAACTTATTTTAGATCTCCAGCGTAGCTGATTAACTTCTAATTTTGTTTCAGTCTTTCTAAAATTAATTTGTTGCCCATTTATTGTTTAGTTTAAGTACCTTTATATGCATGTTGTGTCGGCCTTTAATAGTATGTTTCACTGTAGAATATAATTTGTAAGGTAGTTTTAAGTTTTGATTTGATGTTGTAACGTATTTATGGATGACCTTTTTAAATAAATAAATGGTGTTGATAATTAATAAATTAATCTGCACCAGAGCAGGATAGAAATAGAATAGAATAGAAGAATCGTTTATTGCCATTAGATTAGAATTTATTTGTTTTTTTTACAGATTAACTTATAATCTTAAAACTAGATTTAATTAATAATTATATAAAATGAAAACTACATTATAATAAAAAATGAATAAAAAGAAAGATAACTTTAATAAATATCATTAGAAATAGGGGAGAGAGAGAGAACAATTGTTTCGATTTAAAGGGGGGCAATCAGAACCAGACTTTTATAGCTGTTTGTGTTCTCAAACAGCGCTGTTTTTCAGTCAGCTCCTGTTATATCTACGAAACAAGAAAATATATATAGAGATATAATATATAATCGGTTTAATAATATATATTAAAAATAAGAAAGTCAACAACAAATACAATAAACAGAAAATGGGATGAAATTTTCTCAAATTGGAAATATAAAAAAAATTAAGTAAATATACTAAATTTTGGCTTTATGCCGTTATTTATTTAATTACAGCCTATAGCCATAACATACTTAAAAACTACCTTCACCTAAACTTACAAATAAAAACTCCTTGCTTCACTCAATCTTACCAAGCCTGTCACAAATTCTGCTCCGGTGCAGATTTAATACATTTATTAATTATCAACACCATTCGAGATATCGCTGATTTCTGGCGAAGCACGGTTCGCGAATCGCATTCAGTCAATATAGGATGCCCTCGAGACCTACAGTAGTTGTCCGGTAATACAGCATACTGTTATTAAATAATAATTTTAGTGGCGGTGGCCGGGTGGTCAATACACACGAATCGCGACACAAAAATCTACGTCCAACCGAACAATATAACGACGCTACACGAGCCGAGGTTTATCTGTACGAAGCGAAAGCTGTTCCTTCTAATCGTTGTGTGTTCGTCGACAACGAATTTCGAGAGGCGCGTCGCGATACGTCAAACGTGGGCCAATGGGTCGAACTATGTCGAGAGCGCGAGAATTTTCCACGCTGTACATGAGAAATATAAGAATTATAATTATACATATGATTTGGAGGCGAATTATACGGATAGGCAGAGACGAGATATAAGAGAGGATATAGATGAGGACGATTCTGAAAATAATGTACAAGAGAATAAAGATGTCAGATTAGATGAAGCAGATCGGAACCAGCTGGAGTCTGTGACAACAGATGAAGACGAAGCACTAGAAAATGTCAAACGAACTAAAGAATTGGACACGTCCGATTTGAACCAAAAATCGGTACCAACCGAATTCGCGATGTCTTTAAATAGATATAAACAGATAACGAAACGTGATCTAAGCTTCAATCAGATACTTCCAGAGCTGGCGAAAGCATTAAGCGTTACCGTGCCAACGGATGACAGAATGCTGCCAGAGTTCGACATGAATAAAGAAATCGGCGAGGTCGATTACGACTACGAGTATGATACAAATATAATGAAGATACCACCGCGTGGCGAGGAGAGTTTCAATTTCGATGAGATAATATCAAAAATCCGCGAGAATTACCCGAAGGATGTACAGCTGGATTACAAAGTCGTGTTCCTGTTGGGGTTGCCAGCTCATGACAACAGTAGCGAAATACAAGATAAAATAGACGAGGAAGTGGATAAATATGGTGATATAATTCAAGAAGGATTCGTCGATTCGTATAACAATTTGACGCTTAAGTCTATCATGATGCTGAAATGGGTTACGAACAATTGTGCTGAGAGCGGTATGTACTCTTAAACAATTAGTACAATTAAAACAAGTTTTGTTAAATTATTAATAGAATCAACAGTGTAAAATTCCAACCAGACCAATTTATTAGCAATATTCCGCGAAAAATTCCACGAACACTTTCGCCATTTCGTGTTTTAGGGTGTTTTTCGCGGAATATTCCAAATGAGTGGTCTAATGGAATTTTTTATTACATATAACACAACTTTTTATTGTTTATTTATTTAAATAAGTAACGCCAGCAGTTTATACAACATACATAGAAAAATTTCGGTGCGAAAACCATTATAGGCGTACAGGCCATTATCAAAGAAATTAAAAGACATTATATTAAGGAAGGAATTTCGACTTAAAAAAAAAACAAATAATAATGTTTATTATGTATATACACAGAAATTTTGTCCGTACCCTGGATTGAACCCAGGCCCAGGAGTCGTCAATTCATTAAATTCGCGTTAACTTACAATTGAAAGAAAGAGAGCGCCAGTGTAGACAAAAAATCTACTTAAAATAAAATAAATAAAACACTCATATGTTGGGGCCATAGCCTTGACCCAACGCTGACCTTCCGTGGCCTCCAAGGTCCAAAAATGACTCTACGATTAACTTAATAATAGATAATGGTGACAATTCTGATGTACACACTCTAAACTAAAAATCTCTAAATTTAGCTTTGGACCTGTCAAACAGTTTTCGAGAGCGTAACCTATTCTGTACATCCTCTAAGTTGATAGCGATAAGGTTCAAATTGTCAATGTAGAAACATATAGAATAGGTTACACACGTTTGACAGGTCTAAAGATAAATTTAGAGATTTTTAGTTTATCAGAATCGCCACCATTGTCTAAGAATTTTAAAACTCGATTATCGATTTTCGAAAAAAAATTCTATTTTAAGTCCTATAGTTCGTTCGTTACTGAAATTAATTGTTACAAATATTTAATATAAAAATATTTATCCACAGTTCGATATATACTAAAAACGGACGACGATATGTATATAAACGTGCCGAACTTGATGATGAACCTCCAAAACCGCTCAACAATACACGATAAAATTTCTAAAGAGAAGGAATATTTGTTGATCGGCGATTTGATATGCGGTGCCCGACCCGTTTTGGACACTACGAATAAATGGTAAGTTTTATTATAATGAAAAATCATATGAAATTAGGTGACTGGAACAACAGGAATACTGTTGAGTATATGATCTCGATTTCAAATTATGAATAAACAGGATACTCTCTCCCTCTCCCTTTCTCCCTTTCCCTTTCTCCCTTTCCCTTTCTCCCTTTCCCTTTCCCCCTCTTCCTTTCTCCCTCTCCCTTTCTTCCTCTCCCTTTCTACCTCTCCCTCTCCCTTTCTCCCTCTCCCTCTCTCTTTCTCTCTCTCTCACTATCTCACTCACACACTTTCTAACACACACTCTCTCTCTCGTCTCTCTATCTTATCAAAAGTCACGGTTAACATTTTCAGTAATTAATCAAATAAGCTATGTATTTTTACAAAATTTAAGTATATTACATTATTTAAAATTTTTCGACGTTTCGCGTACTTTACAGTCGCGGTAGAGTTTAGACAAAAGGTGTTTGTCAAAATAAGTGTCACAGCTGCAGAGAGGTTGTGTGTTATCTGTATTCATTGCCCCGGAGTTGGTATCGACTGAAACCGGAAGGATTTTTTCAAAACTGGCTCACGGTGTCCATAAATAAATATATAATAATGTAATATACATAAATGTTGTAAAAATACATAACTAAATCCGTTTCATAAAGTGTTTTGCTTTGAGTTTAAACACTTACTAGTTTCTCTAACCGCGGACATCCCATGGCCAAGTGGACCAGCGTTGCGTCAGTGATGAGAACACATTCCTCCAGATCCATTCTCTCAAGCATTCGACAGCTCTAAAACATACATTTCTAAGTGTTTTTCTTTAATTTAGTTATGTAAATAAAACACAATATTACATAATAATTTTCTTTACATAAATACATTTGTAGGTATAGCCCCCAATATATGTACTCTGGGAGGTTCTACCCCCGTTATCTGTCTGGTACTGGATATGTCTTAAGTTTGCCTACAGCGCTCGCCTTGTATGAGGCAGCCCTGCGAACGCCCTATTTTCATTTAGAAGACATATATATTACTGGTAAGTTTGTCCATAGTTTAGCTCCACAGTTAAATTTATAAACACTGGCTGTTTCAGCAGACGTTGTTTTGCCATACATGTGATTTCTAGCAATCATTTTTTTTTTTAATTATTTTAAATAGGGGTTGATCGTGTAAGAGTGAAAATTGAGAGTAATTTTTTGAATTATTTCATGACAAAATAAAAAATTAAAATTTATAATAACCAATAAGAAATTGGGGTTGATCGTTAGAGGGGATGAAAAATTGAGAGTGTCAGATTTTTTTATTCAGTTATGTCAATAGAAAAATTCTTGACAAAAAAAATACAGTTTTTAATTAACAAATAAATAGGGGTGGATCGTAGAAGGGATGAAATATAAACCAGTGATATTCAATTTTTTATTCAGTCATGTCAATAGAAAAATTCTTGACAAAAAAAAAAGTTTTTAATAAACAAATAAATAGGGGTGGATCGTAGAGGGGTAATAATTTAGGGTTGTATGTGTAAAAAATTAAGAAATTTTATCCAAAATCAAATCCATCGAGTATCCAATCGATCGAGCTATTTCGGAAGATTTCAATTACGCACGAAAGACGAGAATTTTATATGTATAAGTTAAATTGTATATATATAACAGAGTAGAGAGAAAAGTGGGAAAAATGGAACTACTAACTGTAAAATGTTTAAATCAAATGGTATTTTGAATGTGACAATCATAATATAACTAACACACATAGGCATGTGCGCCCTCCGCGCCGTGCCGCGAATAACTCCGCGCGACGAAGCCGGCTTCTCGTACACGGGCGGGGGCGGCGCGTGCGCAGTCCATTCGAAGCTCACCGCGCACCGAGTCACGCCGTACCGGATGCGGAGGGTCGCGAAACTGTTGACGGACGTGGGATATGTTGATAGGTGAGTGATACGTTGGGTTTATAGGGGGGAAGGGGGGGAACCAGATAAGAAAAGCAGTTTCAGTTTTTGATGCAATGGTTTTTTGTACTTATGCTAACATGGAGATTGGGGGGGTAGGGGGGGAACTAGCCTAAAAAGGGGTCTCAGTTTTTGATACAAAATCATGTGATCAATGGTTTTTTTTGTATATTAGTGTGTGTGGGTTTTTTTTCAGATGTGAACGCTTGCGGCTCACACAGGTAAGAAAAGATCGTCTCAAACCTAAACAACCGACGAAAAGGCAACCTAAGATCGCGTTAGGTTTTATATGATCAAAATCCTTTGTTGCAATGGTTTGACATGCCAACTAGCCTGCAATAATACGGTTTTGACATACATTGATAATGCCAAGTAGTGTGATAGTACAGGAAATGTCAAATGTTTGACAGCTTATAAATCGGTCGCATTGGACTGTGCTAAAGTATATATATTTATATTTTATGTATGTCAATAGATGTCTTTGTATTGGCCAGGCCAAGTATCTGCCATCTTAAACTGGAATCTCATCTATAAATTTTAATATATAGCTAATGTAATACATAAAATGAATCTCAAATTCTTAAATACGAGTTGTTTTACGTCTATTAAAGATTTTTATACTTTAAAGATATTTAAGTTATACGATTACAGATAATTTAGTACCACAGATCACTTGACAGCTGACATATGACGTATCGATTGTCTATGATCTTATTACTGAGCACAGATGACACTTGACAGCTGACATATGACGTATCGAATGTCTATGATCTTATTATTGAGCTTTGATGACACTTGACAGCTGACATATGACGTATCGAATGTCTATGATCTTATTATTGAGCTTTGATGACACTTGACAGCTGACATATGACGTATCGAATGTCTATGATCTTATTATTGAGCTTAGATGACACTTGACAGCTGACATATGACGTATCAAATGTCTATGATCTTATTATTGAGCTTTGATGACACTTGACAGCTGGCATATGACGTATCGAATGTCTATGATCTTATTATTGAGCTTAGATGACACTTGACAGCTGACATATGACGTATCAAATGTCTATGATCTTATTATTGAGCTTTGATGACACTTGACAGCTGACATATGACGTATCGAATGTCTATGATCTTATTATTGAGCTTTGATGACACTTGACAGCTGACATATGACGTATCGAATGTCTATGATCTTATTATTGAGCTTAGATGACACTTGACAGCTGACATATGACGTATCGAATGTCTATGATCTTATTATTGAGATTAGATGACACTTGACAGCTGACATTAGACGATTCTCTATGATCTAGAAATTAGAACAACCTTTTGCCTATAAGTTGTTATTGCAAATAAAAATCCAAACATAAAACGACTCGTGTTTAGATCGAATGATATTATTAAAATTAATTTTTTGTCGCGGTGAGTGAGATAGTAATTATGATTTAATAAAAACTAGACTCAAAAGGGAACAAATTCATTCAGCTCTTTGAAGAAAATTGAATCTCACCGCTTTAATATTAAGGTGCATTTTTGAGAGAGGTGTAGAACAAATTTGCTGCTAAAATATGTCAGGCGTTATTTTGTGGTGCATAGAACAAATTTACTAGCAATATTTCGCGAAAAAACCCTTCAAATACGCCTCTAGGAAGAGCGTCCATTGAGTCTCAATTAATATTATAATTAATAGAATCAGACGTTACTTAGCAGAAGTTCATAGTATACGATTCTAAAAGACTAATTTAGTCGGAATACTCCGCGAAAAACCCCTTCAATGAAGCCCCTCCGAGCAGAGATCATTGAGACTCAAATAATATTATAATTAATAGAATCAGGCGTTAGTTCTAGTTAGGGCGAAGGTCATAGTATACAATTCTATTAAACCAATTTATTATGGAATATTCCGCGAATAAAACTTTGAATCACGCACGTTTCCCCCCGAAACAGAGCTGTGATGTAGATGCGTACTATCTAGATAATAGAATTGCTGTTATCAATCTGTCTGGGATGCATTAAGTATAAATTTCTCATGCCTAGCACAGTTTTTTGACATATATCCAAAACACAAGTCCATCACAGACTGCTACAATTACAATTACAATTTGCAAATACAATTTTGTGCTAGTAAGATTCTTTTGAATTTGGTTAAAAAAAGGGGCCTTTGCCGTACGTTCAGTGATAGTGATGGACACCCATGAACGCTCGTAAGTGTTGCCGGCCTATCAGACAACGAAGGCAGGCGTATAATAGTTAAAATAACTTCTCAATTAATATTGTCTTTTATTGATATAACTATTACTAATTTAAAGAAAAACACGCTAACGGGTTTATTTTATGTTTTTTTTTTTTTGCAAAAATATTAAATATTTCTTAATATCATAATGTAATGTTGGATCGTAAACAGTATCTATATGTACAGAAGTAATTCACCTTTTAAAAATTAGAAATTAGTTGTAAATAAGTGTTATTCTTTAAATAACTTCTCAATTGTTTGACTCTTTCTGCCTACTCCAGATGACATTAGATCTGGTGTCAATTCGCCTGACTCTAATGACATATTTGACTCTGACAACAATTTCACCCGCAATAATTAGTTGAGGCAACCTCCCGATGCTCCGGTGTTGGAGCGAAACCGAGTGTTTGGGTTTTTTCGCGGAATAATTCCAGTAAATTTGTCTATAACAATTTTAGAGTAACCGCAAAGTAACGCCAGATTTCTTTTGTCTAGTCTCAATTTAAAGAAACCGACATACAAGTGCCAACTTAATGTTTAAAACAATAGTCATTTATAATGTTTTAATCTGTTGGGTTCAAGGGTTTTATGATAGTACAACGAAAGATTATGTTTAAAGATAAAATACATTTTAAACGTCATAGACACTCAAATTCCTGTGTTTGTCAGATAAACGAACGGTTTAGTGGGTTTCTAACTAGTATACGTAACATAGATTATGTAAAAACTCCTGTGAAAATCGAGTAACAACGAGGTTTAAATACATACATATAAATTAGGGTTATCACTGTGTTGAGAATACAGTAATACCTCACGATGCCTCTAAATAATAATATTAGATTCAAAACGGTACAATTGACGTTGACGTTGACGTAATTCACAATGGTACAATTGTCATGTTCAAATGACAGCTGACAGACACAGATCAACGCATAACGGGGTATCAAAACTGGTAAGAATAGACGAAGAGTGCATTCTCAAACAGAAATAATTTAATAACTAGTGTTCTAGCACACATTGATGATGCGTTCTATATCAAAATAACCTCGAATTGTTCAATGCAAATATGTTTCCCATATTTTCATTTCTCCGAACCCAATCAAATTCTTCTGTATCGACAGTTTTACCCCCCCAAATTCCCAAAAATAAATCGCTATTGTATTTTTAAACACTAAATAATTGTCTTTCGTTTGGGACGTTCGATTTTCACAGGTTTTTTTTCGTATATTTTATAATAATGGAGTGATATCATTTCCTTCCAAGGGAGTCGGGTGCCTTGATATATAAGTATATATGGACGGGGTACAACGTACGCAAATATATAAATGCCATGAAATGTCATTATTTTTTCATATTAATCGTAGTCAAAGTCTATCATTTAAATTCATGTTTAAATGTAAGACGAAGATAGTAGTATAGAAATGTGTTGCCAGAGCCCGCGACATTGACGGCTTGATTGTAATGACAGTTGACAGACGTCACGTTCTATTTGTCAGTGTTGGCGCGAACTGTATTTATCTGTATTCTAATATTGTTTTCGATTTTAATAGCAAAGTTATTTATTGAGATGTGTAGCGATTAGATTTTCGCGTTGACGCTTCCTTTGTTGTGGCGGCATGATGAGCTGATGAGCATCAAACCGACATTTGCTGCTGTCGGACGCAATTTCCCGCCATCAAATCCCACCACGCATATTTGCTTGTACTCTTTGAAGACGTATGACGTGTTACGGACGATGACGTCACAGTTAGTGACGTCATAGTTCTACGGGCGTCGATTTGCGTCGATCATACTAACACTGCATCTGTGGTAAGCCATGTTTTTTTTTATTTCATTTTTTTTCTCCCCCTTTCCAGATAAAAACGCAACGCGATTCAAGAATGTATATAATTTACAAGTATCTGCGATTGGTTGTTGGTGGAGAGTGTTGATATATCACAGTATACGATTAAACAATTTTTTATCTATGCAAGGGGTATAAACAATGATTGGATCTGATTAGATTTAAGTAGTCTTAATGGGCGACTCTAAGTAGCCTGTTTTAAATTAGGTACAACAAATGAAAACTGTGCATATAAAATCAAATTTTATAATCTGTGGACATGTATTTTATGTCTATGAGTTGACAACGTGAAATGTCAAATGTTTGGGTTGGTTTGTGTTATTTGGGTTGAGGTTTTAATTAAGTCTAACGGTACAACTGTCAAATGGTTTCTATTAAGGTTTAGCTAGAATTTGTAGAAAAATTTATATCATACTAGTATTTTTATAAGATACAATATTTTCTATTTTGTAGCGGAAAAGTATAATAATGTTTAATTTACAGACGTTTTGATGCAATTTTATGTTTGCGTTTTCATCATTTTCTGTCCCTTCATTTTTTGTCATTTTCATAATCATGTAGTTCTCCGACGCCATTTTGTCGACACGTGAAAGTGACGCGCGGGCAACGGTTTTTCGCTATCTCAAGACAAATGTCAAATGCTCGCGTCGAGTCTTTGCGTATTAAGATTTCGTAATGGCGACTTTTTCAAAAGATCGACATTGATTTCTTGAATAATATACAGTCAATTGCTACAATGATACCTTATTTTTACTTTTAATTGCGTTTAAATCATGTCATTTTCTCTAGACTTTCGCTAGATGTCGCTTTCGCCAAAATAAGTATATAGACAATTGACAGCTAAAACTATGGTTATCATTCGGTCTCTGTGGTTTTTTTTATTAGCGTAAGAGTTTTTTTTATACCCGGTTTTGGTTTTTTTTTATTAGCGTAAGACATGCCATGAGTTTTTTTTTTATACCCGATTTTTAGTTTTTTATAAGAAAGGTTGTGTTATACAATTCGAGACTGATTTATTGCTCAAATTTGTCTAAAATCGCGAAGTTGAATGACGTCACGCCCGCATTTAATATGAACTAAGGATTTTTAAGGATAAATTGATGTCCTTCACGCTCAGTTTCTATAAATTTATAAATACGATGGTTATCGGATTTCTATATCGAAGCGACATTCAAACGACATTGACAGCTGACGTTTTCGTCTATGTCAATTGTCAGTTTGGGCGCGGTAAATTTGACAGCCGTTTTTAATCTGGAACTGGTCAAATTCGCACTGACTTTCAACTTCGCGGTTTCATTATTTCATATTAGATTAGTCCGGTTCGAAGCGTCGTTTACGGTAGGAATGTCGAAAAAGATGATCGATTCAATAATCTTTTGGATTATTTTTGTAAATAACTTTTAGCCTCATATACATGTTTCAAAATTACAATTTTTAGTAATAGCTTAGAAAACTTGACGCAATCGAAGTTTTCATACGTTAAGTTTTTGTTTTGAAATGATTTTACTCGGGAAAATTTTAATCATGACGCTTCGTTGTGGACAGGTATTGTATATTTTATTATTTATATGACGTTTGGCGATTGAAAAAGATTTTTAAAAGGCAAATTTTACATCGGTCACCCATCATGTTTCTGGCCGCGTCAGGCGTTGCTTAACCCACCTGATTGGTTGGTTTGCGTCACGCTCATTGTTCCGACCGCAGCAAGTGTTGTTTGATAGTTTTGAAGTATACCCATCAAGTCCATGACCGCTCTAAGGGCAGCTGAACGTAAATAATTGATCTGATTTCGTATATACGCTAAATATAAGTAAAAAATCAATTAAATTCATTCCTCACGAGCGCTTATAATAAAGATATTTTATTAAAATAGTTTATAGTTAAAATTGTATTATTTGCGTTGTAATATTGTTGTATTATCAAGTATTGTAAAATTGGATATTTTTGTGTGGCATTACATTGTTAAATGTCTATGAAATGGATGTAGCCGACGCGACGCCGCGGTAAAATGTAATCTGTGGTAATTTGAATAAAGGTTCTATAGTTTACGTGTGTTGTTAGGAGTATTAATCTGTTGTATGTTACATAAATATATATGGAGAATGGATTTGGCGCCAAATTATTGTTTCTATGTCAAATGTATTTCTTGGATTGAAAAATATGTATTTAAAGTTATTCAATTAACTGTGGATTCCGTATTGTTATGAAAAAGAACGAGGATGTATATTTGTAATGAGGGAAATAATAAAATGTTTTGGCATACGATACAATCGTAAATAACGTTCCGCCATTGGTTGCCATGGCAACGCGAATGTTACCATGGCGACGAAAATTTGGTTTCTAGCCGTGAATGCGTACAGCAAGGTGCCACACGAGAAGTATTTTCATAAAACTATGATAATTTCAATCAGATACTTTAATCACGCCTTATAATGCTTAGTGTTCTTATAAATTGTGATGAATTTTTATAAAATAAAACATATTAAAACCTCTTTGTCATTTTTTTAACCAATCTATAGATTGTTTTAGTTGTCAGTTCATAATCGATAAACATTTGCTAGATTATATTTTTACGACGTGTTAATGTTAATATGACACTTTTGAGGTGACAATAACTTGTACATATTATCCAAGATTAATTATTAATGTATAAATTTTGCGAATTTAATTGAAAGCCTCCAGAATGCTCTGTGATGGGGTCGCGTGACGTCACAAGCAAGTAAACAATGTATTGCCATTGTTTCTTGTTCTGTTTTTACAAGATCTTTATATGAAGTTATATAAATAATAGTGTTTGGTCTTAAAATGGATAATAATTTTGTTCAAGCCGACAATATAAACCTATATAACTAAAAACATGCATTTATGGTAATATAATTAAAATAACACTGATTATTTTAATTTTAGCAAAAAATTAACGGAATACTGTATTAATCATATACCAATATAATAAGAATCAATCAAAAGTCAGTTTGCAAACCTCAGCTGGGTTAAACAAAAAAAAAAAACATTTATTTATCTGAAAATATCATTTATATTCAAAGCATTTTATCGAAATTTATTTGCAACCAAAGTCACAGATGTAAGAATTGATATAATTCAACATCAGCTGTCTCGCTCGGCTGTGGAACGTCTCGCGTTCGAAGATATTCAAAAGTGTCAGATCCCTTGACAGGAAGTTTGACGTCCTTTGATCTGTGAATGTCACAATGGAATGTCAAGTTCGTTATATTGGCGAATTGTTAAATGATATACATAATTTCAAGCCTTTGTACAAATACATTAAAAGTACTGTTAATAATATTTAAAAGTCAGTGAATAGCTGTGAAATATGAAAAGCCATCAAATGAAAAATTACCAAAAAAAAAAAGACGTGGCTTAAAGGTCTCGTTACCAGGTCATAAAATCCAAAAAAAAAAAAAGTTATATTGGCGCCAAAGTGTATATGGTCAGTTAAATGACAATGCGACTGTCACTGATTTTTTTTTTCAATCATTTTACATGACCATGGATACAAGTCCTTCAGCCGGAATCTTAAATACGTATTAACAAACCATATGATAACTTAAAATATGCTAAACCAATTTCTCAATATAATACCACTTAAATTATCTTACTTTACTAATCATTATATTTTCTTAACTGTATTTAAAATAAATTTATGGATGGGAATAAAGAACACATTATTTGATAATAAGTCTTGGGGCTGCGACTGTCACTGATACAAAACAGGGTGACCCGCTACAATATAATGCTTTGTCTTTAAATTTTTAGCAAAAAAATATTCCGAGTTCGTTTCTTCATGATAGATAGATTTTTCGATTCAAAAATAATTAAACCGACTTCTTCAAATCTTTTATCAGTGCCCAAATGTATTTAATTACTTACCTTTTAAGTACCGTAAATTATACATTTTTATTTATATAAAGGTAATTTGATATTGAATACAAAAAAATTGTACGCTACTAACAGTTAATTGTATAAATTAAGTTCATTGTAATTTGGGTCTAAAATCCTGGCAACACAGGAAATTTCATTTTACTGACAGATAAAATCGAAATATATGTTTACCACTTGCTTTTTTCTCAGGAAAATTGTATTTAAGACTCAATGTACGATACATTAAAATAACAGCATGGAAATTAAACTTTCTTTAAATATCATTGTTTTAATAAAATTCAATATTTTTAGTTGGATATCTAAAATCCCGATATAAATGAATCATTAAAATACCATAATAAGTATTCCAATCTCATTTTCACTTACCATTAGGATTAATTTCGAATATTGGCAGAGCTGTGACGTCCGCGAATGTGTGAGATGTACAGGCGTCCATGTTGTTTACATATAAGTTCATTGTCAAACGTATCAAGGCTAAAATTCAAATATGACAACTTTAATAACGAATTATATTCTTTTCATTTTGAAGCAACAAAATGTTCAAGTATCTACGATTTAAAGAAGGATTTATTTACAGAGATCTCTTTATAGTATCTGCCCAACATTTGTATACTCTGTGCTCGGGAATAAAAGGAGTTTTTACACATGATTGTTAAAATTATTATTACCGCAAATATTTATATATGTATAAATATACTAAAATATTATACATACGGTATGTGCCCTTGTAATAATATTGAAAGCTAGTGTCTTCTGCCAATGAATAATGTTGAATGAGAGTTCGATCCGACTCGAAAACGAGGAACGGGCAATCGATTGCAAATACAAGTGCGTCTGTTTGGGTGTTATAACTAAAATTTAAAAAAAATGTTAATTAGCTTACAGATTTGAAATAAATTAAATTGTTAGCTGCAAATCGAAATAACACCAAAAAGTCAAAACGATCGACACTTGGAAATTTAATTACTCACAAGAATTCCGAAACCTGACATCTGTTGTGGTTTCCAATCTTCAAATTCTTATCAATATATGTTGAGTTGAAGTATGGGGTGTGGAATACCACCTCGGGTATGGTGTACACACTTGGTATTACGCCTTTGACATTTGGACTGCAGCGTGAGTTCGTTCGGAAAATTTCTCGAATGCAGTGTGAGTGGGAGAACTGGCATGGCCGAATTATATTTGATGGTCCTGGAAATTCATCTTTCGCGGAAAAAATGCAATTTTCTAATATTACAATTTCGATTATAATGTTGGATATTTTCAACCAATTATGTTTATCAACAACCTTCCTAAATTGTTATTCATAATAGAATAGTATTTTTCGGATTTAATTTTCGTCAAAAAGGCGGGAAAGGACTTGACCAAGCGCAAGTTTCGTCTCGAGATTCCACAGAATATCTCTCGAAACGTCAAACTCTACATAACATTAATTGTAAAGTAATTTTTCTTGTACTAAGAAATCCCACAGGCTATACTAAATAGATTGATTGTCAAGAGAAGGTAACTAACAAAACAAAAAAGTTCATACTGAGAAAATGTATAGTCGCTGGATTAATGTACTCTATTTTTTGAATTACAAAGCTTATGTATATTCTTACCAGCAAAACACGCGGTAAACGCCGCGAGAAAAACAATCATCGACAACATGTTTGCATATATTCACAGAACAATTTCAACTGAAGGTTTGTCAGAAAATAATTCATTAAAATCTATTATTTTATTTCGTTTGAACAGCTGTGTACACAGACGGATGACGTTAGCTTTTATATTATTACGATGCGATTAATATAGAAAATAACATAAAATATGTGTATTGCACAAAGGGTTTTGTAGCGGGAATTGAATTTTACAGACGTCACATTGATTATCTGTTACCCGGTTTGAAGTTGGCGGGAAATTGAAGCTTGGAATATTTCAATCTAATTTATAAACTTCTACTCATTCGAGATTATCGTAAAAATCAGCTTTAAATCACCAACAGTATCATTTTAAATGTATAAAAAATAGTGCTTGGTGCGGATACCTAAAGAGCAGATAAAATGGTTGTTCCAACCATGGCGAAAACATATGTTATATGAATAATATTGTTTATAATACTTTAGCATACTTATTGCATCTGAAACAATACGCTGGGGAAATAAAACAATTTCTAGAAATGTATAGAACAACTAACTGACCCGGCGAACGTTGTTTTGCCATACAGGTGATTTCTAGTGATTGTATGTATTTTTGTCCAAAACAAAATTAGGTGTGGATCCTTAATATTTGGGGGGATAAAAAATAGATGTTGTCCGATTCTCAGACCTGCCCAATATGCACACAAAATTTCATGAGAATCGGAAAAGCCGTTTCGGATGAGTTTAACCACAATCACCGAGACACGAGAATATTATATATAAGGTAACAAACTCTGTTACAAAATTAAATAAAATATTAGTAAAAAAGGTTTTTTATGATACTCAACAAATGTTTTAATTCTGTTATTTGTCTTATCGCGGTTCATGAAACACTTGATTGATGGAAATGAACCTAAATTAAATAATATAGGTATATTGTCATACAGCGTTGTAAAACTTTATAAATATAATATTAATAATTTTTATTTCGCACAAAGCCTTTTAAGTTAATGATAAATGTAGGTATTTATAACCGGAGACGTTAAACCTGAGATGGTTTCATAGTTGTATTTATTATAATGGTTTGTTAACGATACATTTGTATCATAAAAAATAAAATCACTTATTCAACATTCAATATTTAGTCAATATATTCATCATATTTGCAAATCATTAATGAATGAATAAAAATCTAAATATATATAAAACTCCTGTCACGATGTTTGTCCGCGATGGACTGCTAAACTAGTTAACCTGATTTTAAATCAAATTGGCACACCGTGAGCACGAGGTAGCGGCGAAGCATGGTGGCGTGCCGGATTACCCCGCTGTAAAACCCGGTTATATCTCTTGAATCGTTAAAATTAGGAGGTTCAAAGTTTCACTGCAGACGTATTTCTATTGCCGCTACCCTATACGAATAGTAAAACACTAATTAAAACAAGTTATGGGTGGTCATATACTAAAAATATTATTCTTAATTATTTCGTTATATCTCTTGAATCGTTAAAATTAGGAGGTTCAAAGTTTCACTGCAGACGAATTTCTGTTACCGCTACCCCATACGAATAGTAAAAAACAAATTAAAACAAGTTTCGGGTGGCCATATACTAAAAAAGTATTTTGAAATATTTCGTTATATCCCCTTTGATATGAAAGGGATTGTGTGAATATAAGCTATCTTTTTACGTAAATAACTTCCAAAAATATATAGAAATAGTACTACTATTTCTATATACTACTTTTCATGCCGAGAAAAACCGTTAGGTTTTTAACGGTTTTTAATTTCAAAATACCATGAAGTCTTATTGTTATGTAGTATAAAGACTAAAACTAGCCATATAATACTATAAATAAACAATACAAGTAGTGTAACAATGTTTATTATGATTTTTATTGAAAAACAAATTGCATACAAAATAAACACAAAATGGCGGTTGGCGCGTCAACTGCATGTCAAGCCATTTTGGGTTTTATTTCTACACAGATACGGTATTGAATTTATTATTGGCAGTAATTGTTATAGAAACGAGAACTGTCGACCGTTATATCGATAAAGTGACATTTTATAATGTTTTTTGATGATGAAATTTATATTGATTTTTTTTATTCCGTTATTGTTATTTATATTAGTAATAGAGATGGAAAATTTGGTAGCATGTAGGTACTTTATTTGTATATAGGAGCAATGTGATACATTTTATGGCGTGAAATTTTTATGATTTTATATTATTTATCAGTATAATAAAATTTGATTTTTATATTTAGGGAGAAACCTGTCTGGAAATTGCTGCCCTGCCTTGGCTCATTTGAGACGACCGGCCCGGAGATGATGTTCGTTGAAGTTATTATTACGGATATTTTTATTTATTACTTTTTCTTGTTGATACCTAGGTAATATATATACATACATGTACATGTAAAAAATTTATAAATATACCTGATATATATCTAGATATATATCTGATTTATTGTATTTCATTGCATTCAAATTATCCTAAACCAAGTTCATGACCTACATAAACTAATTGCTACCTTATCGATAAAACCACGAAAGTTAACGAACAGCGCTAGTCGATTTTTTACTTTGTTATGTCTGTTTTCAAATGGTTGTATCACATACATCCTAAATGATTATGTAGATATTTTTACATTTTTGTATAGCTTAGATCCTTGTTCATTGGTTTATATTTTATTTTCTAATTTTTACGTAAAACCTAGCCCACAAAATAGGTTTTTTATTTTTTATCACATATAAAAAACTCACTGTTGTTTTTAAATATTAGATTTCATATCTAGCTGATAGTATAATTATCAATTAGTAAGTTGCCGTTTACAGAATGTAAAAATATGATTTAGTTGCTGAGTAAATACATTTATTGCGAAGGTAAGCGGCAGCCAACTTGCCTAGCGCCTCGGCCTTTTTCGAACGGTGGGTCCTGAGGGGTTAACGGTTCTATATGGCCACCCAAAACTTATTTTAATTTGTTTTTTACTATTCGTATGGGGTAGCGGCAACAGAAATACGTCTGCAGTGAAAATTTGAACCTCCACATTTTAACGGTTCAAGAGAAATAACGAAATAGTTAAAAATAATATTTTTAGTATCTGGCCACCCGAAACTTGTTTTAATTTGTTTTTTACTATTCGTATGGGGTAGCGGCAACAGAAATACGTCTGCAGTGAAAATTTGAACCTCCTTATTGTAACGGTTCAAGAGATATAACGAAATAGTTAAAAATAATATTTTTAGTATATGGCCACCCGAAACTTGTTTTAATTTGTTTTTTACTATTCGTATGGGGTAGCGGCAACAGAAATACGTCTGCATTGAAAATAAGAACCTCCTTATTGTAACGGTTCAAGAGATATAACGAAATAGTTAAAAATAATATTTTTAGTATATGGCCACCCGAAACTTGTTTTAATTTGTTTTTTACTATTCGTATGGGGTAGCGGCAACAGAAATACGTCTGCATTGAAAATTAGAACCTCCTTATTGTAACGGTTCAAGAGATATAACGAAATAGTTAAAAATAATATTTTTAGTATATGGCCACCCGAAACTTGTTTTAATTTGTTTTTTACTATTCGTATGGGGTAGCGGCAACAGAAATACGTCTGCAGTGAAAATTTGAACCTCCTTATTGTAACGGTTCAAGAGATATAACGAAATAGTTAAAAATAATATTTTTAGTATATGGCCACCCGAAACTTGTTTAAATTTGTTTTTTACTATTCGTATGGGGTAGCGGCAACAGAAATACGTCTGCAGTGAAAATTTGAACCTCCACATTTTAACGGTTCAAGAGAAATAACGAAATAGTTAAAAATACTATTTTTAGTATATGGCCACCCAAAACTTGTTTTAATTTGTTTTTTACTATTCGTATGGGGTAGCGGCAACAGAAATACGTCTGCAGTGAAAATTTGAACCTCCACATTTTAACGGTTCAAGAGAAATAACGAAATAGTTAAAAATAATATTTTTAGTATCTGGCCACCCGAAACTTGTTTTAATTTGTTTTTTACTATTCGTATGGGGTAGCGGCAACAGAAATACGTCTGCAGTGACAATTAGAACCTCGTTATTGTAAAGGTTCAAGAGATATAACGAAATCTTTAAAAATAATATTTTTAGTATCTGGCCACCCGAAACTTGTTTTAATTTGTTTTTTACTATTCGTATGGGGTAGCGGCAACAGAAATACGTCTGCAGTGAAAATTTGAACCTCCTAATTTTAACGGTTCAAGAGAAATAACGAAATAGTTAAAAATAATATTTTTAGTATATGACCACCCAAACCTTGTTTTTATATGTTTTTTACTATTCGTATGGGGTAGCAGCAACAGAAATACGTCTGCAGTGAAAATTAGACCCTCGTTATTGTAAAGGTTCAAGAGATATAACGAAATCTTTAAAAATAATATTTTTAGTATCTGGCCACCCGAAACTTGTTTTAATTTGTTTTTTACTATTCGTATGGGGTAGCGGCAACAGAAATACGTCTGCAGTGAAAATTTGAACCTCCTAATTTTAACGGTTCAAGAGAAATAACGAAATAGTTAAAAATAATATTTTTAGTATATGGCCACCCGAAACTTGTTTTAATTTGTTTTTTACTATTCGTATGGGGTAGCGGCAACAGAAATACGTCTGCAGTGAAAATTTGAACCTCCTTATTGTAACGGTTCAAGAGATATAACGAAATAGTTAAAAATAATATTTTTAGTATATGGCCACCCGAAACTTGTTTAAATTTGTTTTTTACTATTCGTATGGGGTAGCGGCAACAGAAATACGTCTGCAGTGAAAATTTGAACCTCCACATTTTAACGGTTCAAGAGAAATAACGAAATAGTTAAAAATACTATTTTTAGTATATGGCCACCCAAAACTTGTTTTAATTTGTTTTTTACTATTCGTATGGGGTAGCGGCAACAGAAATACGTCTGCAGTGAAAATTTGAACCTCCTCATTTTAACGGTTCAAGAGAAATAACGAAATAGTTAAAAATAATATTTTTAGTATCTGGCCACCCGAAACTTGTTTTAATTTGTTTTTTACTATTCGTATGGGGTAGCGGCAACAGAAATACGTCTGCAGTGAAAATTTGAACCTCCTTATTGTAAAGGTTCAAGAGATATAACGAAATCTTTAAAAATAATATTTTTAGTATATGGCCACCCAAACCTTGTTTTAGTTTTTTACTATTCGTATGGGGTAGCGGCAACAGAAATACGTCTGCAGTGAAAATTTGAACCTCCTAACTTTAACGGTTCAAGAGATATAACGAAATAGTTAAAAATAATATTTTTAGTATATGGCCACCCAAAACTTGTTTTAATATGTTTTTTACTATCCGTATGGGGTAGCGGTAACAGAAATACGTCTGCAGTGAAAATTTGAACCTCCTCATTGTAAAGGTTCAAGAGATATAACGAAATCTTTAAAAATAATATTTTTAGTATCTGGCCACCCGAAACTTGTTTTAATTTGTTTTTTACTATTCGTATGGGGTAGCGGCAACAGAAATACGTCTGCAGTGAAAATTTGAACCTCCACATTTTAACGGTTCAAGAGAAATAACGAAATAGTTAAAAATAATATTTTTAGTATATGGCCACCCGAAACTTGTTTTAATTTGTTTTTTACTATTCGTATGGGGTAGCGGCAACAGAAATACGTCTGCAGTGAAAATTTGAACCTCCTTATTGTAACGGTTCAAGAGATATAACGAAATAGTTAAAAATAATATTTTTAGTATATGGCCACCCGAAACTTGTTTTAATTTGTTTTTTACTATTCGTATGGGGTAGCGGCAACAGAAATACGTCTGCAGTGAAAATTTGAACCTCCTAACTTTAACGGTTCAAGAGATATAACGAAATAGTTAAAAATAATATTTTTAGTATATGGCCACCCAAAACTTGTTTTAATATGTTTTTTACTATCCGTATGGGGTAGCGGTAACAGAAATACGTCTGCAGTGAAAATTTGAACCTCCTCATTGTAAAGGTTCAAGAGATATAACGAAATCTTTAAAAATAATATTTTTAGTATCTGGCCACCCGAAACTTGTTTTAATTTGTTTTTTACTATTCGTATGGGGTAGCGGCAACAGAAATACGTCTGCAGTGAAAATTAGAACCTCGTTATTGTAAAGGTTCAAGAGATATAACGAAATCTTTAAAAATAATATTTTTAGTATATGGCCACCCAAAACTTGTTTTAATTGTTTTTTACTATTCGTATGGGGTAGCGGCAACAGAAATACGTCTGCAGTGAAAATTTGAACCTCCTAACTTTAACGGTTCAAGAGATATAACGAAATAGTTAAAAATAATATTTTTAGTATATGGCCACCCAAAACTTGTTTTAATATGTTTTTTACTATCCGTATGGGGTAGCGGTAACAGAAATACGTCTGCAGTGAAAATTTGAACCTCCTCATTGTAAAGGTTCAAGAGATATAACGAAATCTTTAAAAATAATATTTTTAGTATCTGGCCACCCGAAACTTGTTTTAATTTGTTTTTTACTATTCGTATGGGGTAGCGGCAACAGAAATACGTCTGCAGTGAAAATTTGAACCTCCACATTTTAACGGTTCAAGAGAAATAACGAAATAGTTAAAAATAATATTTTTAGTATCTGGCCACCCGAAACTTGTTTTAATTTGTTTTTTACTATTCGTATGGGGTAGCGGCAACAGAAATACGTCTGCAGTGAAAATTTGAACCTCCACATTTTAACGGTTCAAGAGAAATAACGAAATAGTTAAAAATACTATTTTTAGTATATGGCCACCCAAAACTTGTTTTAATTTGTTTTTTACTATTCGTATGGGGTAGCGGCAACAGAAATACGTCTGCAGTGAAAATTTGAACCTCCTAATTTTAACGGTTCAAGAGATATAACGAAATCTTTAAAAATAATATTTTTAGTATATGGCCACCCAAACCTTGTTTTAATTTGTGTTTTACTATTCGTATGGGGTAGCGGCAACAGAAATACGTCTGCAGTGAAAATTTGAACCTCCTCATTTTAACGGTTCAAGAGAAATAACGAAATAGTTAAAAATAATATTTTTAGTATATGGCCACCCAAAACTTGTTTTAATTTGTTTTTTTACTATTCGTATGGGGTAGCGGCAACAGAAATACGTCTGCAGTGAAAATTTGAACCTCCTAATTTTAACGGTTCAAGAGATATAACGAAATAGTTAAAAATAATATTTTTAGTATATGGCCACCCGAAACTTGTTTAAATTTGTTTTTTACTATTCGTATGGGGTAGCGGCAACAGAAATACGTCTGCAGTGAAAATTTGAACCTCCACATTTTAACGGTTCAAGAGAAATAACGAAATAGTTAAAAATAATATTTTTAGTATATGGCCACCCAAAACTTGTTTTAATTTGTTTTTTACTATTCGTATGGGGTAGCGGCAACAGAAATACGTCTGCAGTGAAAATTTGAACCTCCACATTTTAACGGTTCAAGAGAAATAACGAAATAGTTAAAAATAATATTTTTAGTATATGGCCACCCGAAACTTGTTTTAATTTGTTTTTTACTATTCGTATGGGGTAGCGGCAACAGAAATACGTCTGCAGTGAAAATTTGAACCTCCTAATTTTAACGGTTCAAGAGATATAACGAAATCTTTAAAAATAATATTTTTAGTATATGGCCACTCAAAACTTGTTTTAATGTTTTTTACTATTCGTATGGGGTAGCGGCAACAGAAATACGTCTGCAGTGAAAATTTGAACCTCCACATTTTAACGGTTCAAGAGAAATAACGAAATAGTTAAAAATAATATTTTTAGTATCTGGCCACCCGAAACTTGTTTTAATTTGTTTTTTACTATTCGTATGGGGTAGCGGCAACAGAAATACGTCTGCAGTGAAAATTTGAACCTCCTAATTTTAACGGTTCAAGAGATATAACGAAATAGTTAAAAATAATATTTTTAGTATATGGCCACCCAAAAATTGTTTTTATTTGTTTTTTACTATTCGTATGGGGTAGCGGCAACAGAAATACGTCTGCAGTGAAAATTTGAACCTCCTCATTGTAAAGGTTCAAGAGATATAACGAAATCTTTAAAAATAATATTTTTAGTATATGACCACCCGAAACTTGTTTTAATTTGTTTTTTACTATTCGTATGGGGTAGCGGCAACAGAAATACGTCTGCAGTGAAAATTAGAACCTCGTTATTGTAAAGGTTCAAGAGATATAACGAAATCTTTAAAAATAATATTTTTAGTATCTGGCCACCCGAAACTTGTTTTAATTTGTTTTTTACTATTCGTATGGGGTAGCGGCAACAGAAATACGTCTGCAGTGAAAATTAGAACCTCGTTATTGTAAAGGTTCAAGAGATATAACGAAATCTTTAAAAATAATATTTTTAGTATATGGCCACCCAAACCTTGTTTTAGTTTTTTACTATTCGTATCGGGTAGCGGCAACAGAAATACGTCTGCAGTGAAAATTTGAACCTCCTAACTTTAACGGTTCAAGAGATATAACGAAATAGTTAAAAATAATATTTTTAGTATATGGCCACCCAAAACTTTTTTTTATATGTTTTTTTACTATTCGTATGGGGTAGCGGTAACAGAAATACGTCTGCAGTGAAAATTTGAACCTCCTCATTGTAAAGGTTCAAGAGATATAACGAAATCTTTAAAAATAATATTTTTAGTATCTGGCCACCCGAAACTTGTTTTAATTTGTTTTTTACTATTCGTATGGGGTAGCGGCAACAGAAATACGTCTGCAGTGAAAATTTGAACCTCCACATTTTAACGGTTCAAGAGAAATAACGAAATAGTTAAAAATAATATTTTTAGTATCTGGCCACCCGAAACTTGTTTTAATTTGTTTTTTACTATTCGTATGGGGTAGCGGCAACAGAAATACGTCTGCACTGAAAATTTGAAGTCCCGCGGTCCTTATTGTAACGGTTCAAGAGAAATGACGGCCATTGTCGTTCGTAATATTATCAAGTTCATTTTTGTATATTGTCACGCAATTCTTGTGTATTTTAATTAGCTCAGTCCATCTAAAGATACTATTCTTATTGCCCAAAAGTTGTAAAAGTTGCGGGCGTATCGAGAAATATGTCTGAAGGTGAAAATTTGAACCTCCTAATTGTAACGGTTCAAAGATATAACGAAATAGTTAAAAATAATAATTTTAGTATATAGTGCCCCCGAAACTTGTTTTAATTTGTTTTACCAGATTACTATTCGTATGGTGTAGTGGCAACAGAAATGCGTCTGTAGTGAAAATTTGAACCTCCTAATTCTAACTAGGTTCAATGAGATTATAACGAAATTTTAAATAATAATATTTTTAGTAATGGCCACCAAACTTGTTTACATAGTTTTATACTATTCGTATCAAGAAATAAGTTTACAGTAATTTAATAGTTCATTATTTCATTGCAGGTGTATGCAGAGAAAACTTGTTTTAATTTGTTTTTTACTATTCGTATGGGGTAGCGGCAACAGAAATACGTCTGCAGTGAAAATTTGAACCTCCTTATTGTAACGGTTCAAGAGATATAACGAAATCTTTAAAAATAATATTTTTAGTATATGGCCACCCGAAACTTGTTTTAATTTGTTTTTTACTATTCGTATGGGGTAGCGGCAACAGAAATACGTCTGCAGTGAAAATTTGAACCTCCTTATTGTAAAGGTTCAAGAGATATAACGAAATATTTAAAAATAATATTTTTAGTATATGGCCACCCGAAACTTGTTTTAATTTGTTTTTTACTATTCGTATGGGGTAGCGGCAACAGAAATACGTCTGCAGTGAAAATTTGAACCTCCTTATTGTAACGGTTCAAGAGATATAACGAAATCTTTAAAAATAATATTTTTAGTATATGGCCACCCAAAACTTGTTTTAATTTGTTTTTTTACTATTCGTATGGGGTAGCGGCAACAGAAATACGTCTGCAGTGAAAATTTGAACCTCCTCATTGTAACGGTTCAAGAGATATAACGAAATCTTTAAAAATAATATTTTTAGTATATGGCCACCCGAAACTTGTTTTAATTTGTTTTTTACTATTCGTATGGGGTAGCGGCAACAGAAATACGTCTGCAGTGAAAATTTGAACCTCCTTATTGTAACGGTTCAAGAGATATAACGAAATATTTAAAAATAATATTTTTAGTATATGGCCACCCGAAACTTGTTTTAATTTGTTTTTTACTATTCGTATGGGGTAGCGGCAACAGAAATACGTCTGCAGTGAAAATTTGAACCTCCTCATTGTAACGGTTCAAGAGATATAACGAAATCTTTAAAAATAATATTTTTAGTATATGGCCACCCAAAACTTGTTTTAATTTGTTTTTTACTATTCGTATGGGGTAGCGGCAACAGAAATACGTCTGCAGTGAAAATTTGAACCTCCTTATTTTAACGGTTCAAGAGATATAACGAAATCTTTAAAAATAATATTTTTAGTATATGGCCACCCGAAACTTGTTTTAATTTGTTTTTTACTATTCGTATGGGGTAGCGGCAACAGAAATACGTCTGCAGTGAAAATTTGAACCTCCTCATTTTAACGGTTCAAGAGATATAACGAAATATTTAAAAATAATATTTTTAGTATATGGCCACCCAAAACTTGTTTTAATTTGTTTTTTACTATTCGTATGGGGTAGCGGCAACAGAAATACGTCTGCAGTGAAAATTTGAACCTCCTTATTGTAACGGTTCAAGAGATATAACGAAATCTTTAAAAATAATATTTTTAGTATATGGCCACCCGAAACTTGTTTTAATTTGTTTTTTACTATTCGTATGGGGTAGCGGCAACAGAAATACGTCTGCAGTGAAAATTTGAACCTCCTTATTGTAACGGTTCAAGAGATATAACGAAATCTTTAAAAATAATATTTTTAGTATATGGCCACCCGAAACTTGTTTTAATTTGTTTTTTACTATTCGTATGGGGTAGCGGCAACAGAAATACGTCTGCAGTGAAAATTTGAACCTCCTCATTGTAACGGTTCAAGAGATATAACGAAATATTTAAAAATAATATTTTTAGTATATGGCCACCCAAAACTTGTTTTAATTTGTTTTTTACTATTCGTATGGGGTAGCGGCAACAGAAATACGTCTGCAGTGAAAATTTGAACCTCCTTATTGTAACGGTTCAAGAGATATAACGAAATCTTTAAAAATAATATTTTTAGTATATGGCCACCCGAAACTTGTTTTAATTTGTTTTTTACTATTCGTATGGGGTAGCGGCAACAGAAATACGTCTGCAGTGAAAATTTGAACCTCCTCATTTTAACGGTTCAAGAGATATAACGAAATCTTTAAAAATAATATTTTTAGTATATGGCCACCCAAAACTTGTTTTAATTTGTTTTTTACTATTCGTATGGGGTAGCGGCAACAGAAATACGTCTGCAGTGAAAATTTGAACCTCCTCATTGTAACGGTTCAAGAGATATAACGAAATCTTTAAAAATAATATTTTTAGTATATGGCCACCCGAAACTTGTTTTAATTTGTTTTTTACTATTCGTATGGGGTAGCGGCAACAGAAATACGTCTGCAGTGAAAATTTGAACCTCCTCATTTTAACGGTTCAAGAGATATAACGAAATCTTTAAAAATAATATTTTTAGTATATGGCCACCCGAAACTTGTTTTAATTTGTTTTTTACTATTCGTATGGGGTAGCGGCAACAGAAATACGTCTGCAGTGAAAATTTGAACCTCCTTATTGTAAAGGTTCAAGAGATATAACGAAATCTTTAAAAATAATATTTTTAGTATATGGCCACCCGAAACTTGTTTTAATTTGTTTTTTACTATTCGTATGGGGTAGCGGCAACAGAAATACGTCTGCAGTGAAAATTTGAACCTCCTTATTGTAAAGGTTCAAGAGATATAACGAAATCTTTAAAAATAATATTTTTAGTATATGGCCACCCGAAACTTTGTTTTAATTTGTTTTTTACTATTCGTATGGGGTAGCGGCAACAGAAATACGTCTGCAGTGAAAATTTGAACCTCCTTATTGTAACGGTTCAAGAGATATAACGAAATATTTAAAAATAATATTTTTAGTATATGGCCACCCGAAACTTGTTTTAATTTGTTTTTTACTATTCGTATGGGGTAGCGGCAACAGAAATACGTCTGCAGTGAAAATTTGAACCTCCTTATTGTAAAGGTTCAAGAGATATAACGAAATCTTTAAAAATAATATTTTTAGTATATGGCCACCCGAAACTTGTTTTAATTTGTTTTTTACTATTCGTATGGGGTAGCGGCAACAGAAATACGTCTGCAGTGAAAATTTGAACCTCCTTATTGTAACGGTTCAAGAGATATAACGAAATCTTTAAAAATAATATTTTTAGTATATGGCCACCCGAAACTTGTTTTAATTTGTTTTTTACTATTCGTATGGGGTAGCGGCAACAGAAATACGTCTGCAGTGAAAATTTGAACCTCCTTATTGTAAAGGTTCAAGAGATATAACGAAATCTTTAAAAATAATATTTTTAGTATCTGGCCACCCGAAACTTGTTTTAATTTGTTTTTTACTATTCGTATGGGGTAGCGGCAACAGAAATACGTCTGCAGTGAAAATTTGAACCTCCTAATTTTAACGGTTCAAGAGATATAACGAAATATTTAAAAATAATATTTTTAGTATATGGCCACCCAAAACTTGTTTTAATTTGTTTTTTACTATTCGTATGGGGTAGCGGCAACAGAAATACGTCTGCAGTGAAAATTTGAACCTCCTTATTGTAACGGTTCAAGAGATATAACGAAATCTTTAAAAATAATATTTTTAGTATCTGGCCACCCGAAACTTGTTTTAATTTGTTTTTTACTATTCGTATGGGGTAGCGGCAACAGAAATACGTCTGCAGTGAAAATTTGAACCTCCTAATTTTAACGGTTCAAGAGATATAACGAAATAGTTAAAAATAATATTTTTAGTATATGGCCACCCGAAACTTGTTTTAATTTGTTTTTTACTATTCGTATGGGGTAGCGGCAACAGAAATACGTCTGCAGTGAAAATTTGAACCTCCTTATTGTAACGGTTCAAGAGATATAACGAAATCTTTAAAAATAATATTTTTAGTATCTGGCCACCCGAAACTTGTTTTAATTTGTTTTTTACTATTCGTATGGGGTAGCGGCAACAGAAATACGTCTGCAGTGAAAATTTGAACCTCCTCATTTTAACGGTTCAAGAGAAATAACGAAATAGTTAAAAATAATATTTTTAGTATATGGCCACCCGAAACTTGTTTTAATTTGTTTTTTACTATTCGTATGGGGTAGCGGCAACAGAAATACGTCTGCAGTGAAAATTTGAACCTCCTTATTGTAACGGTTCAAGAGATATAACGAAATCTTTAAAAATAATATTTTTAGTATCTGGCCACCCGAAACTTGTTTTAATTTGTTTTTTACTATTCGTATGGGGTAGCGGCAACAGAAATACGTCTGCAGTGAAAATTTGAACCTCCTCATTGTAACGGTTCAAGAGATATAACGAAATAGTTAAAAATAATATTTTTAGTATATGGCCACCCGAAACTTGTTTTAATTTGTTTTTTACTATTCGTATGGGGTAGCGGCAACAGAAATACGTCTGCAGTGAAAATTTGAACCTCCTTATTGTAACGGTTCAAGAGATATAACGAAATCTTTAAAAATAATATTTTTAGTATATGGCCACCCGAAACTTGTTTTAATTTGTTTTTTACTATTCGTATGGGGTAGCGGCAACAGAAATACGTCTGCAGTGAAAATTTGAACCTCCTTATTGTAACGGTTCAAGAGATATAACGAAATAGTTAAAAATAATATTTTTAGTATATGGCCACCCGAAACTTGTTTTAATTTGTTTTTTACTATTCGTATGGGGTAGCGGCAACAGAAATACGTCTGCAGTGAAAATTTGAACCTCCTTATTGTAACGGTTCAAGAGATATAACGAAATCTTTAAAAATAATATTTTTAGTATATGGCCACCCGAAACTTGTTTTAATTTGTTTTTTACTATTCGTATGGGGTAGCGGCAACAGAAATACGTCTGCAGTGAAAATTTGAACCTCCTTATTGTAACGGTTCAAGAGATATAACGAAATCTTTAAAAATAATATTTTTAGTATATGGCCACCCGAAACTTGTTTTAATTTGTTTTTTACTATTCGTATGGGGTAGCGGCAACAGAAATACGTCTGCAGTGAAAATTTGAACCTCCTCATTGTAACGGTTCAAGAGATATAACGAAATATTTAAAAATAATATTTTTAGTATCTGGCCACCCGAAACTTGTTTTAATTTGTTTTTTACTATTCGTATGGGGTAGCGGCAACAGAAATACGTCTGCAGTGAAAATTTGAACCTCCTCATTTTAACGGTTCAAGAGATATAACGAAATAGTTAAAAATAATATTTTTAGTATATGGCCACCCGAAACTTGTTTTAATTTGTTTTTTACTATTCGTATGGGGTAGCGGCAACAGAAATACGTCTGCAGTGAAAATTTGAACCTCCTTATTTTAACGGTTCAAGAGATATAACGAAATCTTTAAAAATAATATTTTTAGTATATGGCCACCCGAAACTTGTTTTAATTTGTTTTTTACTATTCGTATGGGGTAGCGGCAACAGAAATACGTCTGCAGTGAAAATTTGAACCTCCTTATTGTAACGGTTCAAGAGATATAACGAAATCTTTAAAAATAATATTTTTAGTATATGGCCACCCGAAACTTGTTTTAATTTGTTTTTTACTATTCGTATGGGGTAGCGGCAACAGAAATACGTCTGCAGTGAAAATTTGAACCTCCTTATTGTAACGGTTCAAGAGATATAACGAAATCTTTAAAAATAATATTTTTAGTATATGGCCACCCAAAACTTGTTTTAATTTGTTTTTTACTATTCGTATGGGGTAGCGGCAACAGAAATACGTCTGCAGTGAAAATTTGAACCTCCTTATTTTAACGGTTCAAGAGATATAACGAAATCTTTAAAAATAATATTTTTAGTATATGGCCACCCAAAACTTGTTTTAATTTGTTTTTTACTATTCGTATGGGGTAGCGGCAACAGAAATACGTCTGCAGTGAAAATTTGAACCTCCTTATTGTAACGGTTCAAGAGATATAACGAAATCTTTAAAAATAATATTTTTAGTATATGGCCACCCAAAACTTGTTTTAATTTGTTTTTTACTATTCGTATGGGGTAGCGGCAACAGAAATACGTCTGCAGTGAAAATTTGAACCTCCTTATTGTAAAGGTTCAAGAGATATAACGAAATCTTTAAAAATAATATTTTTAGTATATGGCCACCCAAAACTTGTTTTAATTTGTTTTTTTACTATTCGTATGGGGTAGCGGCAACAGAAATACGTCTGCAGTGAAAATTTGAACCTCCTCATTGTAACGGTTCAAGAGATATAACGAAATAGTTAAAAATAATATTTTTAGTATATGGCCACCCAAAACTTGTTTTTAATTTTTTTTTACTATTCGTATGGGGTAGCGGCAACAGAAATACGTCTGCAGTGAAAATTTGAACCTCCTTATTGTAAAGGTTCAAGAGATATAACGAAATCTTTAAAAATAATATTTTTAGTATATGGCCACCCGAAACTTGTTTTAATTTGTTTTTTACTATTCGTATGGGGTAGCGGCAACAGAAATACGTCTGCAGTGAAAATTTGAACCTCCTTATTGTAACGGTTCAAGAGATATAACGAAATCTTTAAAAATAATATTTTTAGTATATGGCCACCCAAAACTTGTTTTAATTTGTTTTTTTACTATTCGTATGGGGTAGCGGCAACAGAAATACGTCTGCAGTGAAAATTTGAACCTCCTTATTGTAACGGTTCAAGAGATATAACGAAATCTTTAAAAATAATATTTTTAGTATATGGCCACCCAAAACTTGTTTTAATTTGTTTTTTACTATTCGTATGGGGTAGCGGCAACAGAAATACGTCTGCAGTGAAAATTTGAACCTCCTCATTGTAAAGGTTCAAGAGATATAACGAAATCTTTAAAAATAATATTTTTAGTATATGGCCACCCAAAACTTGTTTTAGTTTTTACTATGTTTTTTACTATTCGTATGGGGTAGCGGCAACAGAAATACGTCTGCAGTGAAAATTTGAACCTCCACATTTTAACGGTTCAAGAGATATAACGAAATAGTTAAAAATACTATTTTTAGTATATGGCCACCCAAAACTTGTTTTAATTTGTTTTTTTACTATTCGTATGGGGTAGCGGCAACAGAAATACGTCTGCAGTGAAAATTTGAACCTCCTTATTGTAACGGTTCAAGAGATATAACGAAATCTTTAAAAATAATATTTTTAGTATATGGCCACCCGAAACTTGTTTTAATTTGTTTTTTACTATTCGTATGGGGTAGCGGCAACAGAAATACGTCTGCAGTGAAAATTTGAACCTCCTTATTGTAACGGTTCAAGAGATATAACGAAATCTTTAAAAATAATATTTTTAGTATATGGCCACCCGAAACTTGTTTTAATTTGTTTTTTACTATTCGTATGGGGTAGCGGCAACAGAAATACGTCTGCAGTGAAAATTTGAACCTCCTTATTGTAACGGTTCAAGAGATATAACGAAATATTTAAAAATAATATTTTTAGTATATGGCCACCCAAAACTTGTTTTAATTTGTTTTTTACTATTCGTATGGGGTAGCGGCAACAGAAATACGTCTGCAGTGAAAATTTGAACCTCCTCATTTTAACGGTTCAAGAGATATAACGAAATCTTTAAAAATAATATTTTTAGTATATGGCCACCCAAAACTTGTTTTAATTTGTTTTTTTACTATTCGTATGGGGTAGCGGCAACAGAAATACGTCTGCAGTGAAAATTTGAACCTCCTTATTGTAACGGTTCAAGAGATATAACGAAATCTTTAAAAATAATATTTTTAGTATATGGCCACCCGAAACTTGTTTTAATTTGTTTTTTACTATTCGTATGGGGTAGCGGCAACAGAAATACGTCTGCAGTGAAAATTTGAACCTCCTTATTGTAACGGTTCAAGAGATATAACGAAATCTTTAAAAATAATATTTTTAGTATATGGCCACCCGAAACTTGTTTTAATTTGTTTTTTACTATTCGTATGGGGTAGCGGCAACAGAAATACGTCTGCAGTGAAAATTTGAACCTCCTTATTGTAACGGTTCAAGAGATATAACGAAATCTTTAAAAATAATATTTTTAGTATATGGCCACCCAAAACTTGTTTTAATTTGTTTTTTACTATTCGTATGGGGTAGCGGCAACAGAAATACGTCTGCAGTGAAAATTTGAACCTCCTTATTTTAACGGTTCAAGAGATATAACGAAATCGTTAAAAATAATATTTTTAGTATATGGCCACCCGAAACTTGTTTTAATTTGTTTTTTACTATTCGTATGGGGTAGCGGCAACAGAAATACGTCTGCAGTGAAAATTTGAACCTCCTCATTTTAACGGTTCAAGAGATATAACGAAATCTTTAAAAATAATATTTTTAGTATATGGCCACCCGAAACTTGTTTTAATTTGTTTTTTACTATTCGTATGGGGTAGCGGCAACAGAAATACGTCTGCAGTGAAAATTTGAACCTCCTCATTGTAACGGTTCAAGAGATATAACGAAATCTTTAAAAATAATATTTTTAGTATATGGCCACCCGAAACTTGTTTTAATTTGTTTTTTACTATTCGTATGGGGTAGCGGCAACAGAAATACGTCTGCAGTGAAAATTTGAACCTCCTTATTGTAACGGTTCAAGAGATATAACGAAATCTTTAAAAATAATATTTTTAGTATATGGCCACCCGAAACTTGTTTTAATTTGTTTTTTACTATTCGTATGGGGTAGCGGCAACAGAAATACGTCTGCAGTGAAAATTTGAACCTCCTTATTGTAACGGTTCAAGAGATATAACGAAATAGTTAAAAATAATATTTTTAGTATATGGCCACCCAAACCTTGTTTTAATTTGTTTTTTACTATTCGTATGGGGTAGCGGCAACAGAAATACGTCTGCAGTGAAAATTTGAACCTCCTTATTGTAACGGTTCAAGAGATATAACGAAATCTTTAAAAATAATATTTTTAGTATATGGCCACCCGAAACTTGTTTTAATTTGTTTTTTACTATTCGTATGGGGTAGCGGCAACAGAAATACGTCTGCAGTGAAAATTTGAACCTCCTTATTGTAACGGTTCAAGAGATATAACGAAATCTTTAAAAATAATATTTTTAGTATATGGCCACCCGAAACTTGTTTTAATTTGTTTTTTACTATTCGTATGGGGTAGCGGCAACAGAAATACGTCTGCAGTGAAAATTTGAACCTCCTTATTGTAAAGGTTCAAGAGATATAACGAAATCTTTAAAAATAATATTTTTAGTATATGGCCACCCAAAACTTGTTTTAATTTGTTTTTTTACTATTCGTATGGGGTAGCGGCAACAGAAATACGTCTGCAGTGAAAATTTGAACCTCCTTATTGTAAAGGTTCAAGAGATATAACGAAATCTTTAAAAATAATATTTTTAGTATATGGCCACCCGAAACTTGTTTTAATTTGTTTTTTACTATTCGTATGGGGTAGCGGCAACAGAAATACGTCTGCAGTGAAAATTTGAACCTCCTTATTGTAAAGGTTCAAGAGATATAACGAAATCTTTAAAAATAATATTTTTAGTATATGGCCACCCAAAACTTGTTTTAATTTGTTTTTTTACTATTCGTATGGGGTAGCGGCAACAGAAATACGTCTGCAGTGAAAATTTGAACCTCCTTATTGTAAAGGTTCAAGAGATATAACGAAATATTTAAAAATAATATTTTTAGTATATGGCCACCCGAAACTTGTTTTAATTTGTTTTTTACTATTCGTATGGGGTAGCGGCAACAGAAATACGTCTGCAGTGAAAATTTGAACCTCCTCATTGTAACGGTTCAAGAGATATAACGAAATCTTTAAAAATAATATTTTTAGTATATGGCCACCCGAAACTTGTTTTAATTTGTTTTTTACTATTCGTATGGGGTAGCGGCAACAGAAATACGTCTGCAGTGAAAATTTGAACCTCCTTATTGTAACGGTTCAAGAGATATAACGAAATCTTTAAAAATAATATTTTTAGTATATGGCCACCCAAACCTTGTTTTAGTTTTTTACTATTCGTATGGGGTAGCGGCAACAGAAATACGTCTGCAGTGAAAATTTGAACCTCCTTATTGTAACGGTTCAAGAGATATAACGAAATATTTAAAAATAATATTTTTAGTATATGGCCACCCAAAACTTGTTTTAATTTGTTTTTTACTATTCGTATGGGGTAGCGGCAACAGAAATACGTCTGCAGTGAAAATTTGAACCTCCTTATTGTAAAGGTTCAAGAGATATAACGAAATCTTTAAAAATAATATTTTTAGTATATGACCACCCGAAACTTGTTTTAATTTGTTTTTTACTATTCGTATGGGGTAGCGGCAACAGAAATACGTCTGCAGTGAAAATTTGAACCTCCTTATTGTAACGGTTCAAGAGAAATAACGAAATCTTTAAAAATAATATTTTTAGTATATGGCCACCCGAAACTTGTTTTAATTTGTTTTTTACTATTCGTATGGGGTAGCGGCAACAGAAATACGTCTGCAGTGAAAATTTGAACCTCCTTATTGTAAAGGTTCAAGAGATATAACGAAATCTTTAAAAATAATATTTTTAGTATATGGCCACCCGAAACTTGTTTTAATTTGTTTTTTACTATTCGTATGGGGTAGCGGCAACAGAAATACGTCTGCAGTGAAAATTTGAACCTCCTCATTGTAACGGTTCAAGAGATATAACGAAATAGTTAAAAATAATATTTTTAGTATATGGCCACCCAAAACTTGTTTTAATTTGTTTTTTACTATTCGTATGGGGTAGCGGCAACAGAAATACGTCTGCAGTGAAAATTTGAACCTCCTCATTGTAACGGTTCAAGAGATATAACGAAATATTTAAAAATACTATTTTTTGTATATGGCCACCCAAAACTTGTTTTAATTTGTTTTTTACTATTCGTATGGGGTAGCGGCAACAGAAATACGTCTGCAGTGAAAATTTGAACCTCCTTATTGTAACGGTTCAAGAGATATAACGAAATCTTTAAAAATAATATTTTTAGTATATGGCCACCCGAAACTTGTTTTAATTTGTTTTTTACTATTCGTATGGGGTAGCGGCAACAGAAATACGTCTGCAGTGAAAATTTGAACCTCCTCATTGTAACGGTTCAAGAGATATAACGAAATATTTAAAAATAATATTTTTAGTATCTGGCCACCCGAAACTTGTTTTAATTTGTTTTTTACTATTCGTATGGGGTAGCGGCAACAGAAATACGTCTGCAGTGAAAATTTGAACCTCCTCATTGTAAAGGTTCAAGAGATATAACGAAATCTTTAAAAATAATATTTTTAGTATATGGCCACCCAAAACTTGTTTTAATTTGTTTTTTACTATTCGTATGGGGTAGCGGCAACAGAAATACGTCTGCAGTGAAAATTTGAACCTCCTTATTGTAACGGTTCAAGAGATATAACGAAATCTTTAAAAATAATATTTTTAGTATATGGCCACCCGAAACTTGTTTTAATTTGTTTTTTACTATTCGTATGGGGTAGCGGCAACAGAAATACGTCTGCAGTGAAAATTTGAACCTCCTCATTGTAACGGTTCAAGAGATATAACGAAATCTTTAAAAATAATATTTTTAGTATATGGCCACCCGAAACTTGTTTTAATTTGTTTTTTACTATTCGTATGGGGTAGCGGCAACAGAAATACGTCTGCAGTGAAAATTTGAACCTCCTTATTGTAAAGGTTCAAGAGATATAACGAAATCTTTAAAAATAATATTTTTAGTATATGGCCACCCAAAACTTGTTTTAATTTGTTTTTTACTATTCGTATGGGGTAGCGGCAACAGAAATACGTCTGCAGTGAAAATTTGAACCTCCTTATTGTAACGGTTCAAGAGATATAACGAAATCTTTAAAAATAATATTTTTAGTATATGGCCACCCGAAACTTGTTTTAATTTGTTTTTTACTATTCGTATGGGGTAGCGGCAACAGAAATACGTCTGCAGTGAAAATTTGAACCTCCTCATTGTAACGGTTCAAGAGATATAACGAAATCTTTAAAAATAATATTTTTAGTATATGGCCACCCGAAACTTGTTTTAATTTGTTTTTTACTATTCGTATGGGGTAGCGGCAACAGAAATACGTCTGCAGTGAAAATTTGAACCTCCTTATTGTAAAGGTTCAAGAGATATAACGAAATATTTAAAAATAATATTTTTAGTATATGGCCACCCAAAACTTGTTTTAATTTGTTTTTTACTATTCGTATGGGGTAGCGGCAACAGAAATACGTCTGCAGTGAAAATTTGAACCTCCTTATTGTAACGGTTCAAGAGATATAACGAAATCTTTAAAAATAATATTTTTAGTATATGGCCACCCAAAACTTGTTTTAATTTGTTTTTTACTATTCGTATGGGGTAGCGGCAACAGAAATACGTCTGCAGTGAAAATTTGAACCTCCTTATTGTAACGGTTCAAGAGATATAACGAAATCTTTAAAAATAATATTTTTAGTATATGGCCACCCGAAACTTGTTTTAATTTGTTTTTTACTATTCGTATGGGGTAGCGGCAACAGAAATACGTCTGCAGTGAAAATTTGAACCTCCTTATTGTAACGGTTCAAGAGATATAACGAAATCTTTAAAAATAATATTTTTTGTATATGGCCACCCAAAACTTGTTTTAATTTGTTTTTTACTATTCGTATGGGGTAGCGGCAACAGAAATACGTCTGCAGTGAAAATTTGAACCTCCTTATTGTAAAGGTTCAAGAGATATAACGAAATCTTTAAAAATAATATTTTTAGTATATGGCCACCCGAAACTTGTTTTAATTTGTTTTTTACTATTCGTATGGGGTAGCGGCAACAGAAATACGTCTGCAGTGAAAATTTGAACCTCCTTATTGTAACGGTTCAAGAGATATAACGAAATCTTTAAAAATAATATTTTTAGTATATGGCCACCCAAAACTTGTTTTAATTTGTTTTTTACTATTCGTATGGGGTAGCGGCAACAGAAATACGTCTGCAGTGAAAATTTGAACCTCCTTATTGTAACGGTTCAAGAGATATAACGAAATCTTTAAAAATAATATTTTTAGTATATGGCCACCCGAAACTTGTTTTAATTTGTTTTTTACTATTCGTATGGGGTAGCGGCAACAGAAATACGTCTGCAGTGAAAATTTGAACCTCCTTATTGTAAAGGTTCAAGAGATATAACGAAATCTTTAAAAATAATATTTTTAGTATATGGCCACCCGAAACTTGTTTTAATTTGTTTTTTACTATTCGTATGGGGTAGCGGCAACAGAAATACGTCTGCAGTGAAAATTTGAACCTCCTTATTGTAACGGTTCAAGAGATATAACGAAATCTTTAAAAATAATATTTTTAGTATATGGCCACCCGAAACTTGTTTTAATTTGTTTTTTACTATTCGTATGGGGTAGCGGCAACAGAAATACGTCTGCAGTGAAAATTTGAACCTCCTTATTTTAACGGTTCAAGAGATATAACGAAATCTTTAAAAATAATATTTTTAGTATATGGCCACCCGAAACTTGTTTTAATTTGTTTTTTACTATTCGTATGGGGTAGCGGCAACAGAAATACGTCTGCAGTGAAAATTTGAACCTCCTTATTGTAAAGGTTCAAGAGATATAACGAAATCTTTAAAAATAATATTTTTAGTATATGGCCACCCGAAACTTGTTTTAATTTGTTTTTTACTATTCGTATGGGGTAGCGGCAACAGAAATACGTCTGCAGTGAAAATTTGAACCTCCTTATTGTAAAGGTTCAAGAGATATAACGAAATCTTTAAAAATAATATTTTTAGTATATGGCCACCCGAAACTTGTTTTAATTTGTTTTTTACTATTCGTATGGGGTAGCGGCAACAGAAATACGTCTGCAGTGAAAATTTGAACCTCCTTATTTTAACGGTTCAAGAGATATAACGAAATCTTTAAAAATAATATTTTTAGTATATGGCCACCCGAAACTTGTTTTAATTTGTTTTTTACTATTCGTATGGGGTAGCGGCAACAGAAATACGTCTGCAGTGAAAATTTGAACCTCCTTATTGTAACGGTTCAAGAGAAATAACGAAATAGTTAAAAATAATATTTTTAGTATATGGCCACCCGAAACTTGTTTTAATTTGTTTTTTACTATTCGTATGGGGTAGCGGCAACAGAAATACGTCTGCAGTGAAAATTTGAACCTCCTTATTGTAACGGTTCAAGAGATATAACGAAATCTTTAAAAATAATATTTTTAGTATATGGCCACCCGAAACTTGTTTTAATTTGTTTTTTACTATTCGTATGGGGTAGCGGCAACAGAAATACGTCTGCAGTGAAAATTTGAACCTCCTAATTTTAACGGTTCAAGAGATATAACGAAATATTTAAAAATACTATTTTTAGTATATGGCCACCCGAAACTTGTTTTAATTTGTTTTTTACTATTCGTATGGGGTAGCGGCAACAGAAATACGTCTGCAGTGAAAATTTGAACCTCCTTATTGTAACGGTTCAAGAGATATAACGAAATCTTTAAAAATAATATTTTTAGTATATGGCCACCCGAAACTTGTTTTAATTTGTTTTTTACTATTCGTATGGGGTAGCGGCAACAGAAATACGTCTGCAGTGAAAATTTGAACCTCCTTATTGTAAAGGTTCAAGAGATATAACGAAATCTTTAAAAATAATATTTTTAGTATATGGCCACCCGAAACTTGTTTTAATTTGTTTTTTACTATTCGTATGGGGTAGCGGCAACAGAAATACGTCTGCAGTGAAAATTTGAACCTCCTTATTGTAACGGTTCAAGAGATATAACGAAATCTTTAAAAATAATATTTTTAGTATATGGCCACCCGAAACTTGTTTTAATTTGTTTTTTACTATTCGTATGGGGTAGCGGCAACAGAAATACGTCTGCAGTGAAAATTTGAACCTCCTTATTGTAACGGTTCAAGAGATATAACGAAATCTTTAAAAATAATATTTTTAGTATATGGCCACCCGAAACTTGTTTTAATTTGTTTTTTACTATTCGTATGGGGTAGCGGCAACAGAAATACGTCTGCAGTGAAAATTTGAACCTCCTTATTGTAAAGGTTCAAGAGATATAACGAAATCTTTAAAAATACTATTTTTAGTATATGGCCACCCAAACCTTGTTTTAATTTGTTTTTTTACTATTCGTATGGGGTAGCGGTAACAGAAATACGTCTGCAGTGAAAATTTGAACCTCCTTATTGTAAAGGTTCAAGAGATATAACGAAATCTTTAAAAATAATATTTTTAGTATATGGCCACCCGAAACTTGTTTTAATTTGTTTTTTACTATTCGTATGGGGTAGCGGCAACAGAAATACGTCTGCAGTGAAAATTTGAACCTCCTTATTTTAACGGTTCAAGAGATATAACGAAATCTTTAAAAATAATATTTTTTAGTATATGGCCACCCGAAACTTGTTTTAATTTGTTTTTTACTATTCGTATGGGGTAGCGGCAACAGAAATACGTCTGCAGTGAAAATTTGAACCTCCTTATTGTAACGGTTCAAGAGAAATAACGAAATAGTTAAAAATAATATTTTTAGTATATGGCCACCCGAAACTTGTTTTAATTTGTTTTTTACTATTCGTATGGGGTAGCGGCAACAGAAATACGTCTGCAGTGAAAATTTGAACCTCCTTATTGTAAAGGTTCAAGAGATATAACGAAATCTTTAAAAATAATATTTTTAGTATATGGCCACCCGAAACTTGTTTAAATTTGTTTTTTACTATTCGTATGGGGTAGCGGTAACAGAAATACGTCTGCAGTGAAAATTTGAACCTCCATATTGTAAAGGTTCAAGAGATATAACGAAGTCTTTAAAAATAATATTTTTAGTATATGGCCACCCGAAACTTGTTTAAATTTGTTTTTTACTATTCGTATGGGGTAGCGGCAACAGAAATACGTCTGCAGTGTAAATTTGAACCTCCTAACTTTAACGGTTCAAGAGATATAACGAAATATTTAAAAATCCTATTTTTTGTATATAGCCACTCAAAACTTGTTTTAATTTGTTTTTTACTATTCGTATGGGGTAGCGGCAACAGAAATACGTCTGCAGTGAAAATTTGAACCTCCATATTGTAAAGGTTCAAGAGATATAACGAAGTCTTTAAAAATAATATTTTTAGTATATGGCCACCCGAAACTTGTTTAAATTTGTTTTTTACTATTCGTATGGGGTAGCGGCAACAGAAATACGTCTACAGTGAAAATTTGAACCTCCTTATTGTAAAGGTTCAAGAGATATAACGAAATCTTTAAAAATAATATTTTTAGTATATGGCCACCCGAAACTTGTTTAAATTTGTTTTTTACTATTCGTATGGGGTAGCGTCAACAGAAATACGTCTGCAGTGAAAATTTGAACCTCCTTATTTTAACGGTTCAAGAGATATTACCAAATATTTTAAAATCCTATTTTTTGTATATAGCCACCCGAAACTTGTTTTAATTTGTTTTTTACTATTCGTATGGGGTAGCGGTAACAGAAATACGTCTGCAGTGAAAATTTGAACCTCCATATTGTAAAGGTTCAAGAGATATAACGAAGTCTTTAAAAATAATATTTTTAGTATATGGCCACCCGAAACTTGTTTAAATTTGTTTTTTACTATTCGTATGGGGTAGCGGCAACAGAAATACGTCTGCAGTGAAAATTTGAACCTCCTTATTGCAAAGGTTCAAGAGAAATAAAGAAATAGTTAAAAATAATATTTTTTAGTATATGGCCACCCGAAACTTGTTTTAATTTGTTTTTTACTATTCGTATGGGGTAGCGGCAACAGAAATACGTCTGCAGTGAAAATTTGAACCTCCTAACTTTAACGGTTCAAGAGATATAACGAAATATTTAAAAATCCTATTTTTTTATATTACCACCCAAAACTTGTTTTAATTTGTTTTTTTACTATTCGTATGGGGTAGCGGCAACAGAAATACGTCTGCAGTGAAAATTTGAACCTCCTTATTGCAAAGGTTCAAGAGAAATAACGAAATAGTTAAAAATAATATTTTTAGTATATGGCCACCCGAAACTTGTTTAAATTTGTTTTTTACTATTCGTATGGGGTAGCGGCAACAGAAATACGTCTACAGTGAAAATTTGAACCTCCTTATTGTAAAGGTTCAAGAGATATAACGAAATCTTTAAAAATAATATTTTTAGTATATGGCCACCCGAAACTTGTTTAAATTTGTTTTTTACTATTCGTATGGGGTAGCGGGAACAGAAATACGTCAGCAGTGAAAATTTGAACCTCCTTATTGTAAAAGTTCAAGAGATATAACGAAATCTTTAAAAATCCTATTTTTATTATATTGCCACCCAAACCTTGTTTTAATTTGTTTTTTACTATTCGTATGGGGTAGCGGTAACAGAAATACGTCTGCAGTGAAAATTTGAACCTCCATATTGTAAAGGTTCAAGAGATATAACGAAGTCTTTAAAAATAATATTTTTAGTATATGGCCACCCGAAACTTGTTTAAATTTGTTTTTTACTATTCGTATGGGGTAGCGGCAACAGAAATACGTCTGCAGTGTAAATTTGAACCTCCTAACTTTAACGGTTCAAGAGATATAACGAAATATTTAAAAATCCTATTTTTTGTATATTACCACTCAAAACTTGTTTTAATTTGTTTTTTACTATTCGTATGGGGTAGCGGCAACAGAAATACGTCTGCAGTGAAAATTTGAACCTCCTTATTGCAAAGGTTCAAGAGAAATAACGAAATAGTTAAAAATACTATTTTTAGTATATGGCCACTCGAAACTTGTTTAAATTTGTTTTTTCCTATTCGTATGGGGTAGCGGCAACAGAAATACGTCTGCAGTGAAAATTTGAACCTCCTTATTGTAAAGGTTCAAGAGATATAACGAAATCTTTAAAAATAATATTTTTAGTATATGGCCACCCGAAACTTGTTTAAATTTGTTTTTTACTATTCGTATGGGGTAGCGGTAACAGAAATACGTCTGCAGTGAAAATTTGAACCTCCATATTGTAAAGGTTCAAGAGATATAACGAAGTCTTTAAAAATAATATTTTTAGTATATGGCCACCCGAAACTTGTTTAAATTTGTTTTTTACTATTCGTATGGGGTAGCGGCAACAGAAATACGTCTGCAGTGTAAATTTGAACCTCCTAACTTTAACGGTTCAAGAGATATAACGAAATATTTAAAAATCCTATTTTTTTATATTACCACTCAAAACTTGTTTTAATTTGTTTTTTACTATTCGTATGGGGTAGCGGCAACAGAAATACGTCTGCAGTGAAAATTTGAACCTCCTTATTGCAAAGGTTCAAGAGAAATAACGAAATAGTTAAAAATAATATTTTTAGTATATGGCCACCCGAAACTTGTTTAAATTTGTTTTTTACTATTCGTATGGGGTAGCGGCAACAGAAATACGTCTACAGTGAAAATTTGAACCTCCTTATTGTAAAGGTTCAAGAGATATAACGAAATCTTTAAAAATAATATTTTTAGTATATGGCCACCCGAAACTTGTTTAAATTTGTTTTTTACTATTCGTATGGGGTAGCGGTAACAGAAATACGTCTGCAGTGAAAATTTGAACCTCCATATTGTAAAGGTTCAAGAGATATAACGAAGTATTTAAAAATAATATTTTTAGTATATGGCCACCCGAAACTTGTTTAAATTTGTTTTTTACTATTCGTATGGGGTAGCGGCAACAGAAATACGTCTGCAGTGTAAATTTGAACCTCCTAACTTTAACGGTTCAAGAGATATAACGAAATATTTAAAAATCCTATTTTTTTATATTACCACTCAAAACTTGTTTTAATTTGTTTTTTACTATTCGGGGGGGGGGGGGGAGGGGGCGCCGGGAGGGGGGGGGGAGTCCCCCCTCCGGGGGGGGGGGGGGAGAAAAAAAAAGGGAAAAAAAAATATTTTTTTTTTTATTTTATCGGGCGCGGGTGTTTTTTTTTTTTTTTTTTTTTTTTGGGGGGGGGGGGGGGGGGGGAGACACCCCCCCCCACAAGTATTTTTACTCTTTTTTTTTTAGGGGGGGGGGGGGAAAAAAAAAATAAAAAATAATTTTTTTTTTTTTTTGGGGGCCCCCCCATTTTTGTTTTTTTTTTTTTTTTTTTTTTGGGGGGGGGGGGGGGGGGGAAAAGCCCCCCGGGGGGGGTTTTGGGCCCCCCCCTTTTTTTGGGGGGGGGGGTTTTAAAAAATTTTTTTAAAATTTTTTTTTTTTTTTTTAGCCACCCCGAAACTGGTTTTATTTGGTTTTTACTATTCGTATGGGGTAGCAGCAACAAAAATACGTCAGCAGTGAAAATTTGAACCTCCTTATTGCAAAGGTTCAAGAGAAATAACGAAATAGTTAAAAATAATATTTTTAGTATATGGCCACCCGAAACTTGTTTAAATTTGTTTTTTACTATTCGTATGGGGTAGCGGCAACAGAAATACGTCTGCAGTGAAAATTTGAACCTCCTTATTGTAAAAGTTCAAGAGATATAACGAAATCTTTAAAAATCCTATTTTTAGTATATTGCCACCCAAACCTTGTTTTAATTTGTTTTTTACTATTCGTATGGGGTAGCGGTAACAGAAATACGTCTGCAGTGTAAATTTGAACCTCCTAATTTTAACGGTTCAAGAGATATAACCAAATATTTAAAAATCCTATTTTTTTTATATAGCCACTCAAAACTTGTTTTAATATGTTTCTTCCTATTCGTATGGGGTAGCGGCAACAGACATACGTCTGCAGTGTAAATTTGAACCTCCTAACTTTAACGGTTCAAGAGATATAACGAAATATTTAAAAATCCTATTTTTTTATATTACCACTCAAAACTTGTTTTAATATGTTTTGTACTATTCGTATCGGGTAGCGGCAACAGAAATACGTCTGCAGTGAAAATTTGAACCTCCTAACTTTAACGGTTCAAGAGATATAACGAAATATTTAAAAATCCTATTTTTTTATATTACCACTCAAAACTTGTTTTAATTTGTTTTTTACTATTCGTATGGGGTAGCGGCAACAGAAATACGTCTGCAGTGAAAATTTGAACCTCCTTATTGCAAAGGTTCAAGAGAAATAACGAAATAGTTAAAAATAATATTTTTAGTATATGGCCACCCGAAACTTGTTTAAATTTGTTTTTTACTATTCGTATGGGGTAGCGTCAACAGAAATACGTCTGCAGTGTAAATTTGAACCTCCTAACTTTAACGGTTCAAGAGATATTACCAAATATTTTAAAATCCTATTTTTTGTATATAGCCACCCGAAACTTGTTTTAATTTGTTTTTTACTATTCGTATGGGGTAGCGGTAACAGAAATACGTCTGCAGTGAAAATTTGAACCTCCATATTGTAAAGGTTCAAGAGATATAACGAAGTCTTTAAAAATAATATTTTTAGTATATGGCCACCCGAAACATGTTTAAATTTGTTTTTTACTATTCGTATGGGGTAGCGGCAACAGAAATACGTCTGCAGTGAAAATTTGAACCTCCTTATTGCAAAGGTTCAAGAGAAATAACGAAATAGTTAAAAATAATATTTTTAGTATATGGCCACCCGAAACTTGTTTTAATTTGTTTTTTACTATTCGTATGGGGTAGCGGCAACAGAAATACGTCTGCAGTGAAAATTTGAACCTCCTAACTTTAACGGTTCAAGAGATATAACGAAATATTTAAAAATCCTATTTTTTTATATTACCACTCAAAACTTGTTTTAATTTGTTTTTTACTATTCGTATGGGGTAGCGGCAACAGAAATACGTCTGCAGTGAAAATTTGAACCTCCTTATTGCAAAGGTTCAAGAGAAATAACGAAATAGTTAAAAATAATATTTTTAGTATATGGCCACCCGAAACTTGTTTAAATTTGTTTTTTACTATTCGTATGGGGTAGCGGCAACAGAAATACGTCTACAGTGAAAATTTGAACCTCCTTATTGTAAAGGTTCAAGAGATATAACGAAATCTTTAAAAATAATATTTTTAGTATATGGCCACCCGAAACTTGTTTAAATTTGTTTTTTACTATTCGTATGGGGTAGCGGGAACAGAAATACGTCAGCAGTGAAAATTTGAACCTCCTTATTGTAAAAGTTCAAGAGATATAACGAAATCTTTAAAAATCCTATTTTTATTATATTGCCACCCAAACCTTGTTTTAATTTGTTTTTTACTATTCGTATGGGGTAGCGGTAACAGAAATACGTCTGCAGTGAAAATTTGAACCTCCATATTGTAAAGGTTCAAGAGATATAACGAAGTCTTTAAAAATAATATTTTTAGTATATGGCCACCCGAAACTTGTTTAAATTTGTTTTTTACTATTCGTATGGGGTAGCGGCAACAGAAATACGTCTGCAGTGTAAATTTGAACCTCCTAACTTTAACGGTTCAAGAGATATAACGAAATATTTAAAAATCCTATTTTTTTATATTACCACTCAAAACTTGTTTTAATTTGTTTTTTACTATTCGTATGGGGTAGCGGCAACAGAAATACGTCTGCAGTGAAAATTTGAACCTCCTTATTGCAAAGGTTCAAGAGAAATAACGAAATAGTTAAAAATACTATTTTTAGTATATGGCCACTCGAAACTTGTTTAAATTTGTTTTTTACTATTCGTATGGGGTAGCGGCAACAGAAATACGTCTGCAGTGAAAATTTGAACCTCCTTATTGTAAAGGTTCAAGAGATATAACGAAATCTTTAAAAATAATATTTTTAGTATATGGCCACCCGAAACTTGTTTAAATTTGTTTTTTACTATTCGTATGGGGTAGCGGTAACAGAAATACGTCTGCAGTGAAAATTTGAACCTCCATATTGTAAAGGTTCAAGAGATATAACGAAGTCTTTAAAAATAATATTTTTAGTATATGGCCACCCGAAACTTGTTTAAATTTGTTTTTTACTATTCGTATGGGGTAGCGGCAACAGAAATACGTCTGCAGTGTAAATTTGAACCTCCTAACTTTAACGGTTCAAGAGATATAACGAAATATTTAAAAATCCTATTTTTTTATATTACCACTCAAAACTTGTTTTAATTTGTTTTTTACTATTCGTATGGGGTAGCGGCAACAGAAATACGTCTGCAGTGAAAATTTGAACCTCCTTATTGCAAAGGTTCAAGAGAAATAACGAAATAGTTAAAAATAATATTTTTAGTATATGGCCACCCGAAACTTGTTTAAATTTGTTTTTTACTATTCGTATGGGGTAGCGGCAACAGAAATACGTCTACAGTGAAAATTTGAACCTCCTTATTGTAAAGGTTCAAGAGATATAACGAAATCTTTAAAAATAATATTTTTAGTATATGGCCACCCGAAACTTGTTTAAATTTGTTTTTTACTATTCGTATGGGGTAGCGGTAACAGAAATACGTCTGCAGTGAAAATTTGAACCTCCATATTGTAAAGGTTCAAGAGATATAACGAAGTATTTAAAAATAATATTTTTAGTATATGGCCACCCGAAACTTGTTTAAATTTGTTTTTTACTATTCGTATGGGGTAGCGGCAACAGAAATACGTCTGCAGTGTAAATTTGAACCTCCTAACTTTAACGGTTCAAGAGATATAACGAAATATTTAAAAATCCTATTTTTTTATATTACCACTCAAAACTTGTTTTAATTTGTTTTTTACTATTCGTATGGGGTAGCGGCAACAGAAATACGTCTGCAGTGAAAATTTGAACCTCCTTATTGCAAAGGTTCAAGAGAAATAACGAAATAGTTAAAAATAATATTTTTAGTATATGGCCACCCGAAACTTGTTTAAATTTGTTTTTTACTATTCGTATGGGGTAGCGGCAACAGAAATACGTCTACAGTGAAAATTTGAACCTCCTTATTGTAAAGGTTCAAGAGATATAACGAAATCTTTAAAAATAATATTTTTAGTATATGGCCACCCGAAACTTGTTTAAATTTGTTATTTACTATTCGTATGGGGTAGCGGCAACAGAAATACGTCTGCAGTGTAAATTTGAACCTCCTAACTTTAACGGTTCAAGAGATATTACCAAATATTTTAAAATCCTATTTTTTGTATATAGCCACCCGAAACTTGTTTTAATTTGTTTTTTACTATTCGTATGGGGTAGCAGCAACAAAAATACGTCAGCAGTGAAAATTTGAACCTCCTTATTGCAAAGGTTCAAGAGAAATAACGAAATAGTTAAAAATAATATTTTTAGTATATGGCCACCCGAAACTTGTTTAAATTTGTTTTTTACTATTCGTATGGGGTAGCGGCAACAGAAATACGTCTGCAGTGAAAATTTGAACCTCCTTATTGCAAAGGTTCAAGAGAAATAACGAAATAGTTAAAAATACTATTTTTAGTATATGGCCACTCGAAACTTGTTTAAATTTGTTTTTTTACTATTCGTATGGGGTAGCGGCAACAGAAATACGTCTGCAGTGAAAATTTGAACCTCCTTATTGTAAAAGTTCAAGAGATATAACGAAATCTTTAAAAATCCTATTTTTAGTATATTGCCACCCAAACCTTGTTTTAATTTGTTTTTTACTATTCGTATGGGGTAGCGGTAACAGAAATACGTCTGCAGTGTAAATTTGAACCTCCTAATTTTAACGGTTCAAGAGATATAACCAAATATTTAAAAATCCTATTTTTTTTATATAGCCACTCAAAACTTGTTTTAATATGTTTCTTCCTATTCGTATGGGGTAGCGGCAACAGACATACGTCTGCAGTGTAAATTTGAACCTCCTAACTTTAACGGTTCAAGAGATATAACGAAATATTTAAAAATCCTATTTTTTTATATTACCACTCAAAACTTGTTTTAATATGTTTTGTACTATTCGTATCGGGTAGCGGCAACAGAAATACGTCTGCAGTGAAAATTTGAAGCTCCTTATTGTAAAGTTTCAAGAGATATAACGAAATCTTTAAAAATAATATTTTTAGTATATGGCCACCCGAAACTTGTTTTAATTTGTTTTTTACTATTCGTATGGGGTAGAGGCAACAGAAATACGTCTGCAGTGTAAATTTGAACCTCCTAACTTTAACGGTTCAAGAGATATAACGAAATATTTAAAAATCCTATTTTTTTATATTACCACTCAAAACTTGTTTTAATATGTTTTTTCCTATTCGTATGGGGTAGCGGCAACAGAAATACGTCTGCAGTGAAAATTTGAACCTCCTTATTGTAAATGTTCAAGAGATATAACGAAATCTTTAAAAATAATATTTTTAGTATATGGCCACCAAAAACTTGTTTTAATTTGTTTTTTACTATTCGTATGGGGTAGCGGCAACAGAAATACGTCTGCAGTGAAAATTTGAACCTCCTTTTTGCAAAGGTTCAAGAGAAATAACGAAATAGTTAAAAATACTATTTTTAGTATATGGCCACTCGAAACTTGTTTAAATTTGTTTTTTACTATTCGTATGGGGTAGCGGCAACAGAAATACGTCTGCAGTGAAAATTTGAACCTCCTTATTGTAAAGTTTCAAGAGGAATAACGAAATATTTAAAAATCCTATTTTTTGTATATAGCCACCGAAACTTGTTTTAATTTGTTTTTTACTATTCGTATGGGGTAGCGGTAACAGAAATACGTCTGCAGTGAAAATTTGAACCTCCACATTATAACGGTTCAAGAGAAATAACGAAATAGTTAAAAATACTATTTTTAGTATATGGCCACCCAAAACTTGTTTTAATTTGGTTTTTACTATTCGTATGGGGTAGCGGCAACAGAAATACGTCTGCAGTGAAAATTTGAACCTCCATATTGTAAAGGTTCAAGAGATATAACGAAGTCTTTAAAAATAATATTTTTAGTATATGGCCACCCGAAACTTGTTTAGATTTGTTTTTTACTATTCGTATGGGGTAGCGGCAACAGAAATACGTCTACAGTGAAAATTTGAACCTCCTTATTGTAAAGGTTCAAGAGATATAACGAAATCTTTAAAAATAATATTTTTAGTATATGGCCACCCGAAACTTGTTTAAATTTGTTTTTTACTATTCGTATGGGGTAGCGGCAACAGAAATACGTCTGCAGTGTAAATTTGAACCTCCTAACTTTAACGGTTCAAGAGATATTACCAAAAATTTTAAAATCCTATTTTTTGTATATAGCCACCCGAAACTTGTTTTAATTTGTTTTTTACTATTCGTATGGGGTAGCAGCAACAGAAATACGTCAGCAGTGAAAATTTGAACCTCCTTATTGTAAAGTTTCAAGAGGAATAACGAAATATTTAAAAATCCTATTTTTTGTATATAGCCACCGAAACTTGTTTTAATTTGTTTTTTACTATTCGTATGGGGTAGCGGTATCAGAAATACGTCTGCAGTGAAAATTTGAACCTCCACATTATAACGGTTCAAGAGAAATAACGAAATAGTTAAAAATACTATTTTTAGTATATGGCCACCCAAAACTTGTTTTAATTTGGTTTTTACTATTCGTATGGGGTAGCGGCAACAGAAATACGTCTGCAGTGAAAATTTGAACCTCCATATTGTAAAGGTTCAAGAGATATAACGAAATCTTTAAAAATAATATTTTTAGTATATGGCCACCCGAAACTTGTTTAAATTTGTTTTTTACTATTCGTATGGGGTAGCGGCAACAGAAATACGTCTGCAGTGAAAATTTGAACCTCCATATTGTAAAGGTTCAAGAGATATAACGAAGTCTTTAAAAATAATATTTTTAGTATATGGCCACCCGAAACTTGTTTAAATTTGTTTTTTACTATTCGTATGGGGTAGCGGCAACAGAAATACGTCTGCAGTGAAAATTTGAATCTCCATATTGTAAAGGTTCAAGAGATATAACGAAGTCTTTAAAAATAATATTTTTAGTATATGGCCACCCGAAACTTGTTTAAATTTGTTTTTTACTATTCGTATGGGGTAGCGGCAACAGAAATACGTCTGCAGTGTAAATTTGAACCTCCTAACTTTAACGGTTCAAGAGATATAACGAAATATTTAAAAATCCTATTTTTTTATATTACCACTCAAAACTTGTTTTAATATGTTTTTTCCTATTCGTATGGGGTAGCGGCAACAGAAATACGTCTGCAGTGAAAATTTGAAGCTCCTTATTGTAAAGTTTCAAATGATATAACGAAATCTTTAAAAATAATATTTTTAGTATATGGCCACCCGAAACTTGTTTTAATTTGTTTTGTACTATTCGTATGGGGTAGCGGCAACAGAAATACGTCTGCAGTGTAAATTTGAACCTCCTAACTTTAACGGTTCAAGAGATATAACGAAATATTTAAAAATCCTATTTTTTTATATTACCACTCAAAACTTGTTTTAATATGTTTTTTCCTATTCGTATGGGGTAGCGGCAACAGAAATACGTCTGCAGTGAAAATTTGAACCTCCTTATTGTAAAGGTTCAAGAGATATAACGAAATCTTTAAAAATAATATTTTTAGTATATGGCCACCCGAAACTTGTTTTAATTTGTTTTTTACTATTCGTATGGGGTAGAGGCAACAGAAATACGTCTGCAGTGTAAATTTGAACCTCCTAACTTTAACGGTTCAAGAGATATAACGAAATATTTAAAAATCCTATTTTTTTATATTACCACTCAAAACTTGTTTTAATATGTTTTTTCCTATTCGTATGGGGTAGCGGCAACAGAAATACGTCTGCAGTGAAAATTTGAACCTCCTTATTGTAAATGTTCAAGAGATATAACGAAATCTTTAAAAATAATATTTTTAGTATATGGCCACCAAAAACTTGTTTTAATTTGTTTTTTACTATTCGTATGGGGTAGCGGCAACAGAAATACGTCTGCAGTGAAAATTTGAACCTCCTTTTTGCAAAGGTTCAAGAGAAATAACGAAATAGTTAAAAATACTATTTTTAGTATATGGCCACTCGAAACTTGTTTAAATTTGTTTTTTACTATTCGTATGGGGTAGCGGCAACAGAAATACGTCTGCAGTGAAAATTTGAACCTCCTTATTGTAAAGTTTCAAGAGGAATAACGAAATATTTAAAAATCCTATTTTTTGTATATAGCCACCGAAACTTGTTTTAATTTGTTTTTTACTATTCGTATGGGGTAGCGGTAACAGAAATACGTCTGCAGTGAAAATTTGAACCTCCACATTATAACGGTTCAAGAGAAATAACGAAATAGTTAAAAATACTATTTTTAGTATATGGCCACCCAAAACTTGTTTTAATTTGGTTTTTACTATTCGTATGGGGTAGCGGCAACAGAAATACGTCTGCAGTGAAAATTTGAACCTCCATATTGTAAAGGTTCAAGAGATATAACGAAGTCTTTAAAAATAATATTTTTAGTATATGGCCACCCGAAACTTGTTTAGATTTGTTTTTTACTATTCGTATGGGGTAGCGGCAACAGAAATACGTCTACAGTGAAAATTTGAACCTCCTTATTGTAAAGGTTCAAGAGATATAACGAAATCTTTAAAAATAATATTTTTAGTATATGGCCACCCGAAACTTGTTTAAATTTGTTTTTTACTATTCGTATGGGGTAGCGGCAACAGAAATACGTCTGCAGTGTAAATTTGAACCTCCTAACTTTAACGGTTCAAGAGATATTACCAAAAATTTTAAAATCCTATTTTTTGTATATAGCCACCCGAAACTTGTTTTAATTTGTTTTTTACTATTCGTATGGGGTAGCAGCAACAGAAATACGTCAGCAGTGAAAATTTGAACCTCCTTATTGTAAAGTTTCAAGAGGAATAACGAAATATTTAAAAATCCTATTTTTTGTATATAGCCACCGAAACTTGTTTTAATTTGTTTTTTACTATTCGTATGGGGTAGCGGTAACAGAAATACGTCTGCAGTGAAAATTTGAACCTCCACATTATAACGGTTCAAGAGAAATAACGAAATAGTTAAAAATACTATTTTTAGTATATGGCCACCCAAAACTTGTTTTAATTTGGTTTTTACTATTCGTATGGGGTAGCGGCAACAGAAATACGTCTGCAGTGAAAATTTGAACCTCCATATTGTAAAGGTTCAAGAGATATAACGAAGTCTTTAAAAATAATATTTTTAGTATATGGCCACCCGAAACTTGTTTAGATTTGTTTTTTACTATTCGTATGGGGTAGCGGCAACAGAAATACGTCTACAGTGAAAATTTGAACCTCCTTATTGTAAAGGTTCAAGAGATATAACGAAATCTTTAAAAATAATATTTTTAGTATATGGCCACCCGAAACTTGTTTAAATTTGTTTTTTACTATTCGTATGGGGTAGCGGCAACAGAAATACGTCTGCAGTGTAAATTTGAACCTCCTAACTTTAACGGTTCAAGAGATATTACCAAAAATTTTAAAATCCTATTTTTTGTATATAGCCACCCGAAACTTGTTTTAATTTGTTTTTTACTATTCGTATGGGGTAGCAGCAACAGAAATACGTCAGCAGTGAAAATTTGAACCTCCTTATTGTAAAGTTTCAAGAGGAATAACGAAATATTTAAAAATCCTATTTTTTGTATATAGCCACCGAAACTTGTTTTAATTTGTTTTTTACTATTCGTATGGGGTAGCGGTATCAGAAATACGTCTGCAGTGAAAATTTGAACCTCCACATTATAACGGTTCAAGAGAAATAACGAAATAGTTAAAAATACTATTTTTAGTATATGGCCACCCAAAACTTGTTTTAATTTGGTTTTTACTATTCGTATGGGGTAGCGGCAACAGAAATACGTCTGCAGTGAAAATTTGAACCTCCATATTGTAAAGGTTCAAGAGATATAACGAAATCTTTAAAAATAATATTTTTAGTATATGGCCACCCGAAACTTGTTTAAATTTGTTTTTTACTATTCGTATGGGGTAGCGGCAACAGAAATACGTCTGCAGTGAAAATTTGAACCTCCATATTGTAAAGGTTCAAGAGATATAACGAAGTCTTTAAAAATAATATTTTTAGTATATGGCCACCCGAAACTTGTTTAAATTTGTTTTTTACTATTCGTATGGGGTAGCGGCAACAGAAATACGTCTGCAGTGAAAATTTGAATCTCCATATTGTAAAGGTTCAAGAGATATAACGAAGTCTTTAAAAATAATATTTTTAGTATATGGCCACCCGAAACTTGTTTAAATTTGTTTTTTACTATTCGTATGGGGTAGCGGCAACAGAAATACGTCTGCAGTGAAAATTTGAACCTCCTTATTGTAAAGGTTCAAGAGATATAACGAAATCTTTAAAAATAATATTTTTAGTATATGGCCACCCGAAACTTGTTTTAATTTGTTTTTTACTATTCGTATGGGGTAGCGGAAACAGAAATACGTCTGCAGTGAAAATTTGAAGCTCCTTCTTGTAAAGTTTCAAGAGATATAACGAAATCTTTAAAAATAATATTTTTAGTATATGGCCACCCGAAACTTGTTTAAATTTGTTTTTTACTATTCGTATGGGGTAGCGGCAACAGAAATACGTCTGCAGTGAAAATTTGAACCTCCTTATTGTAAAGGTTCAAGAGATATAACGAAATCTTTAAAAATAATATTTTTAGTATATGGCCACCCGAAACTTGTTTTAATTTGATTTTTACTATTCGTATGGGGTAGCGGCAACAGAAATACGTCTGCAGTGAAAATTTGAAGCTCCTTATTGTAAAGTTTCAAGAGATATAACGAAATCTTTAAAAATAATATTTTTGGTATATGGCCACCCGAAACTTGTTTTAATTTGTTTTTTACTATTCGTATGGGGTAGCAGCAACAGAAATACGTCTGCAGTGTAAATTTGAAACTCCTAGTTTTAACGGTTCAAGAGATATAACCAAATATTTAAAAATCCTATTTTTTTTATATAGCCACTCAAAACTTGTTTTAATATGTTTCTTCCTATTCGTATGGGGTAGCGGCAACAGAAATACGTCTGCAGTGTAAATTTGAACCTCCTAACTTTAACGGTTCAAGAGATATAACGAAATATTTAAAAATCCTATTTTTTTATATTACCACTCAAAACTTGTTTTAATATGTTTTTTCCTATTCGTATGGGGTAGCGGCAACAGAAATACGTCTGCAGTGAAAATTTGAAGCTCCTTATTGTAAAGTTTCAAATGATATAACGAAATCTTTAAAAATAATATTTTTAGTATATGGCCACCCGAAACTTGTTTTAATTTGTTTTGTACTATTCGTATGGGGTAGCGGCAACAGAAATACGTCTGCAGTGTAAATTTGAACCTCCTAACTTTAACGGTTCAAGAGATATAACGAAATATTTAAAAATCCTATTTTTTTATATTACCACTCAAAACTTGTTTTAATATGTTTTTTCCTATTCGTATGGGGTAGCGGCAACAGAAATACGTCTGCAGTGAAAATTTGAACCTCCTTATTGTAAAGGTTCAAGAGATATAACGAAATCTTTAAAAATAATATTTTTAGTATATGGCCACCCGAAACTTGTTTTAATTTGTAAAGTTTCAAGAGATATAACGAAATCTTTAAAAATAATATTTTTAGTATATGGCCACCCGAAACTTGTTTTAATTTGTTTTTTACTATTCGTATGGGGTAGCGGCAACAGAAATACGTCTGCAGTGTAAATTTTAACCTCCTAACTTTAACGGTTCAAGAGATATAACCAAATATTTAAAAATCCTATTTTTTTATATAGCCACTCAAAACTTGTTTTAATATGTTTCTTCCTATTCGTATGGGGTAGCGGCAACAGAAATACGTCTGCAGTGAAAATTTGAACCTCCTTATTGTAAAGGTTCAAGAGATATAACGAAATCTTTAAAAATAATATTTTTAGTATATGGCCACCCGAAACTTGTTTTAATTTGATTTTTACTATTCGTATGGGGTAGCGGCAACAGAAATACGTCTGCAGTGAAAATTTGAAGCTCCTTATTGTAAAGTTTCAAGAGATATAACGAAATCTTTAAAAATAATATTTTTGGTATATGGCCACCCGAAACTTGTTTTAATTTGTTTTTTACTATTCGTATGGGGTAGCAGCAACAGAAATACGTCTGCAGTGTAAATTTGAACCTCCTAGTTTTAACGGTTCAAGAGATATAACCAAATATTTAAAAATCCTATTTTTTTTATATAGCCACTCAAAACTTGTTTTAATATGTTTCTTCCTATTCGTATGGGGTAGCGGCAACAGAAATACGTCTGCAGTGTAAATTTGAACCTCCTAACTTCAACGGTTCAAGAGATATAACGAAATATTTAAAAATCCTATTTTTTTATATTACCACTCAAAACTTGTTTTAATATGTTTTTTCCTATTCGTATGGGGTAGCGGCAACAGAAATACGTCTGCAGTGAAAATTTGAAGCTCCTTATTGTAAAGTTTCAAGAGATATAACGAAATCTTTAAAAATAATATTTTTAGTATATGGCCACCCGAAACTTGTTTTAATTTGTTTTGTACTATTCGTATGGGGTAGCGGCAACAGAAATACGTCTGCAGTGTAAATTTGAACCTCCTAACTTCAACGGTTCAAGAGATATAACGAAATATTTAAAAATCCTATTTTTTTATATTACCACTCAAAACTTGTTTTAATATGTTTTTTCCTATTCGTATGGGGTAGCGGCAACAGAAATACGTCTGCAGTGTAAATTTGAACCTCCTAACTTTAACGGTTGAAGAGATATAACGAAATATTTAAAAATTCTATTTTTTTATATTACCACTCAAAACTTGTTTTAATATGTTTTGTACTATTCGTATGGGGTAGCGGCAACAGAAATACGTCTGCAGTGAAAATTTGAAGCTCCTTATTGTAAAGTTTCAAGAGATATAACGAAATCTTTAAAAATAATATTTTTAGTATATGGCCACCCGAAACTTGTTTTAATTTGTTTTGTACTATTCGTATGGGGTAGCGGCAACAGAAATACGTCTGCAGTGTAAATTTGAACCTCCTAACTTTAACGGTTCAAGAGATATTACCAAATATTTAAAAATCCTATTTTTTTTATATAGCCACTCAAAACTTGTTTTAATATGTTTCTTCCTATTCGTATGGGGTAGCGGCAACAGAAATACGTCTGCAGTGAAAATTTGAACCTCCTTATTGTAAAGGTTCAAGAGATATAACGAAATCTTTAAAAATAATATTTTTAGTATATGGCCACCCGAAACTTGTTTTAATTTGTTTTGTACTATTCGTATGGGGTAGCGGCAACAGAAATACGTCTGCAGTGTAAATTTGAACCTCCTAACTTCAACGGTTCAAGAGATATAACGAAATATTTAAAAATCCTATTTTTTTATATTACCACTCAAAACTTGTTTTAATATGTTTTTTCCTATTCGTATGGGGTAGCGGCAACAGAAATACGTCTGCAGTGAAAATTTGAAGCTCCTTATTGTAAAGTTTCAAGAGATATAACGAAATCTTTAAAAATAATATTTTTAGTATATGGCCACCCGAAACTTGTTTTAATTTGTTTTGTACTATTCGTATGGGGTAGCGGCAACAGAAATACGTCTGCAGTGTAAATTTGAACCTCCTAACTTCAACGGTTCAAGAGATATAACGAAATATTTAAAAATCCTATTTTTTTATATTACCACTCAAAACTTGTTTTAATATGTTTTTTCCTATTCGTATGGGGTAGCGGCAACAGAAATACGTCTGCAGTGTAAATTTGAACCTCCTAACTTTAACGGTTGAAGAGATATAACGAAATATTTAAAAATCCTATTTTTTTATATTACCACTCAAAACTTGTTTTAATATGTTTTGTACTATTCGTATGGGGTAGCGGCAACAGAAATACGTCTGCAGTGAAAATTTGAAGCTCCTTATTGTAAAGTTTCAAGAGATATAACGAAATCTTTAAAAATAATATTTTTAGTATATGGCCACCCGAAACTTGTTTTAATTTGTTTTGTACTATTCGTATGGGGTAGCGGCAACAGAAATACGTCTGCAGTGTAAATTTGAACCTCCTAACTTTAACGGTTCAAGAGATATTACCAAATATTTAAAAATCCTATTTTTTTTATATAGCCACTCAAAACTTGTTTTAATATGTTTCTTCCTATTCGTATGGGGTAGCGGCAACAGAAATACGTCTGCAGTGAAAATTTGAACCTCCTTATTGTAAAGGTTCAAGAGATATAACGAAATCTTTAAAAATAATATTTTTAGTATATGGCCACCCGAAACTTGTTTAAATTTGTTTTTTACTATTCGTATGGGGTAGCGGCAACAGAAATACGTCTGCAGTGAAAATTTGAACCTCCTAACTTTAACGGTTCAAGAGATATAACCAAATATTTAAAAATCCTATTTTTTGTATATAGCCACCGAAACTTGTTTTAATTTGTTTTTTACTCTTCGTATGGGGTAGCGGTAACAGAAATACGTCTGCAGTGAAAATTTGAACCTCCAAATTATAACGGTTCAAGAGAAATAACGAAATAGTTAAAAATACTATTTTTAGTATATGGCCACCCAAAACTTGTTTTAATTTGGTTTTTACTATTCGTATGGGGTAGCGGCAACAGAAATACGTCTGCAGTGAAAATTTGAACCTCCATATTGTAAAGGTTCAAGAGATATAACGAAGTCTTTAAAAATAATATTTTTAGTATATGGCCACCCGAAACTTGTTTAAATTTGTTTTTTACTATTCGTATGGGGTAGCGGCAACAGAAATACGTCTGCAGTGTAAATTTGAACCTCCTAACTTTAACGGTTCAAGAGATATTACCAAATATTTTAAAATCCTATTTTTTGTATATAGCCACCCGAAACTTGTTTTAATTTGTTTTTTACTATTCGTATGGGGTAGCAGCAACAGAAATACGTCAGCAGTGAAAATTTGAACCTCCTTATTGTAAAGTTTCAAGAGGAATAATGAAATAGTTCAAAATACTATTTTTAGTATATGGCCACTCGAAACTTGTTTTAGTTTGTTTTTTACTATTCGTATGGGGTAGCGGCAACAGAAATACGTCTGCAGTGAAAATTTGAACCTCCTTATTGCAAAGGTGCAAGAGAAATAACCAAATATTTAAAAATCCTATTTTTTGTATATAGCCACCCGAAACTTGTTTTAATTTGTTTTTTACTATTCGTATGGGGTAGCGGCAACAGAAATACGTCTGCAGTGAAAATTTGAACCTCCTTATTGTAAAGGTTCAAGAGATATAACGAAATCTTTAAAAATAATATTTTTAGTATATGGCCACCCGAAACTTGTTTTAATTTGTTTTTTACTATTCGTATGGGGTAGCGGCAACAGAAATACGTCTGCAGTGAAAATTTGAAGCTCCTTATTGTAAAGTTTCAAGAGATATAACGAAATCTTTAAAAATAATATTTTTGGTATATGGCCACCCGAAACTTGTTTTAATTTGTTTTTTACTATTCGTATGGGGTAGCAGCAACAGAAATACGTCTGCAGTGTAAATTTGAACCTCCTAGTTTTAACGGTTCAAGAGATATAACCAAATATTTAAAAATCCTATTTTTTTTATATAGCCACTCAAAACTTGTTTTAATATGTTTCTTCCTATTCGTATGGGGTAGCGGCAATAGAAATACGTCTGCAGTGTAAATTTGAACCTCCTAACTTTAACGGTTCAAGAGATATAACGAAATATTTAAAAATCCTATTTTTTTATATTACCACTCAAAACTTGTTTTAATATGTTTTTTCCTATTCGTATGGGGTAGCGGCAACAGAAATACGTCTGCAGTGAAAATTTGAAGCTCCTTATTGTAATGTTTCAAGAGATATAACGAAATCTTTAAAAATAATATTTTTAGTATATGGCCACCCGAAACTTGTTTTAATTTGTTTTGTACTATTCGTATGGGGTAGCGGCAACAGAAATACGTCTGCAGTGTAAATTTGAACCTCCTAACTTCAACGGTTCAAGAGATATAACGAAATATTTAAAAATCCTATTTTTTTATATTACCACTCAAAACTTGTTTTAATATGTTTTTTCCTATTCGTATGGGGTAGCGGCAACATAAATACGTCTGCAGTGAAAATTTGAAGCTCCTTATTGTAAAGTTTCAAGAGATATAACGAAATCTTTAAAAATAATATTTTTAGTATATGGCCACCCGAAACTTGTTTTAATTTGTTTTGTACTATTCGTATGGGGTAGCGGTAACAGAAATACGTCTGCAGTGTAAATTTGAACCTCCTAACTTCAACGGTTCAAGAGATATAATGAAATATTTAAAAATCCTATTTTTTTATATTACCACTCAAAACTTGTTTTAATATGTTTTTTCCTATTCGTATGGGGTAGCGGCAACAGAAATACGTCTGCAGTGTAAATTTGAACCTCCTAACTTTAACGGTTGAAGAGATATAACGAAATATTTAAAAATCCTATTTTTTTATATTACCACTCAAAACTTGTTTTAATATGTTTTGTACTATTCGTATGGGGTAGCGGCAACAGAAATACGTCTGCAGTGAAAATTTGAAGCTCCTTATTGTAAAGTTTCAAGAGATATAACGAAATCTTTAAAAATAATATTTTTAGTATATGGCCACCCGAAACTTGTTTTAATTTGTTTTATACTATTCGTATGGGGTAGCGGCAACAGAAATACGTCTGCAGTGTAAATTTGAACCTCCTAACTTTAACGGTTCAAGAGATATTACCAAATATTTAAAAATCCTATTTTTTTTATATAGCCACTCAAAACTTGTTTTAATATGTTTCTTCCTATTCGTATGGGGTAGCGGCAACAGAAATACGTCTGCAGTGAAAATTTGAACCTCCTTATTGTAAAGATTCAAGAGATATAACGAAATCTTTAAAAATAATATTTTTAGTATATGGCCACCCGAAACTTGTTTAAATTTATTTTTTACTATTCGTATGGGGTAGCGGCAACAGAAATACGTCTGCAGTGAAAATTTGAACCTCCTAACTTTAACGGTTCAAGAGATATAACCAAATATTTAAAAATCCTATTTTTTGTATATAGCCACCGAAACTTGTTTTAATTTGTTTTTTACTCTTCGTATGGGGTAGCGGTAACAGAAATACGTCTGCAGTGAAAATTTGAACCTCCAAATTATAACGGTTCAAGAGAAATAACGAAATAGTTAAAAATACTATTTTTAGTATATGGCCACCCAAAACTTGTTTTAATTTGGTTTTTACTATTCGTATGGGGTAGCGGCAACAGAAATACGTCTGCAGTGAAAATTTGAACCTCCATATTGTAAAGATTCAAGAGATATAACGAAATCTTTAAAAATAATATTTTTAGTATATGGCCACCCGAAACTTGTTTAAATTTGTTTTTTACTATTCGTATGGGGTAGCGGCAACAGAAATACGTCTGCAGTGAAAATTTGAACCTCCTAACTTTAACGGTTCAAGAGATATAACCAAATATTTAAAAATCCTATTTTTTGTATATAGCCACCGAAACTTGTTTTAATTTGTTTTTTACTCTTCGTATGGGGTAGCGGTAACAGAAATACGTCTGCAGTGAAAATTTGAACCTCCAAATTATAACGGTTCAAGAGAAATAACGAAATAGTTAAAAATACTATTTTTAGTATATGGCCACCCAAAACTTGTTTTAATTTGGTTTTTACTATTCGTATGGGGTAGCGGCAACAGAAATACGTCTGCAGTGAAAATTTGAACCTCCATATTGTAAAGGTTCAAGAGATATAACGAAGTCTTTAAAAATAATATTTTTAGTATATGGCCACCCGAAACTTGTTTAGATTTGTTTTTTACTATTCGTATGGGGTAGCGGCAACAGAAATACGTCTACAGTGAAAATTTGAACCTCCTTATTGTAAAGGTTCAAGAGATATAACGAAATCTTTAAAAATAATATTTTTAGTATATGGCCACCCGAAACTTGTTTAAATTTGTTTTTTACTATTCGTATGGGGTAGCGGCAACAGAAATACGTCTGCAGTGTAAATTTGAACCTCCTAACTTTAACGGTTCAAGAGATATTACCAAAAATTTTAAAATCCTATTTTTAGTATATAGCCACCCGAAACTTGTTTTAATTTGTTTTTAACTATTCGTATGGGGTAGCAGCAACAGAAATACGTCAGCAGTGAAAATTTGAACCTCCTTATTGTAAAGTTTCAAGAGGAATAACGAAATATTTAAAAATCTTTTTTTTAGTATATGGCCACCCGAAACTTGTTTAAATTTGTTTTTTACTATTCGTATGGGGTAGCGGCAACAGAAATACGTCTGCAGTGAAAATTTGAAGCTCCTTATTGTAAAGTTTCAAGAGATATAACGAAATCTTTAAAAATAATATTTTTAGTATATGGCCACCCGAAACTTGTTTTAATATGTTTTATACTATTCGTATGGGGTAGCGGCAACAGAAATACGTCTGCAGTGAAAATTTGAACCTCCATATTGTAAAGGTTCAAGAGATATAACGAAGTCTTTAAAAATAATATTTTTAGTATATGGCCACCCGAAACTTGTTTAAATATGTTTTGTACTATTCGTATGGGGTAGCGGCAACAGAAATACGTCTGCAGTGAAAATTTGAAGCTCCTTATTGTAAAGTTTCAAGAGATATAACGAAATCTTTAAAAATAATATTTTTAGTATATGGCCACCCGAAACTTGTTTTAATATGTTTTTTCCTATTCGTATGGGGTAGCGGCAACAGAAATACGTCTGCAGTGTAAATTTGAACCTCCTAACTTTAACGGTTGAAGAGATATAACGAAATATTTAAAAACCCTATTTTTTTATATTACCACTCAAAACTTGTTTTAATATGTTTTGTACTATTCGTATGGGGTAGCGGCAACAGAAATACGTCTGCAGTGAAAATTTGAAGCTCCTTATTGTAAAGTTTCAAGAGATATAACGAAATCTTTAAAAATAATATTTTTAGTATATGGCCACCCGAAACTTGTTTTAATTTGTTTTATACTATTCGTATGGGGTAGCGGCAACAGAAATACGTCTGCAGTGTAAATTTGAACCTCCTAACTTTAACGGTTCAAGAGATATTACCAAATATTTAAAAATCCTATTTTTTTTATATAGCCACTCAAAACTTGTTTTAATATGTTTCTTCCTATTCGTATGGGGTAGCGGCAACAGAAATACGTCTGCAGTGAAAATTTGAACCTCCTTATTGTAAAGATTCAAGAGATATAACGAAATCTTTAAAAATAATATTTTTAGTATATGGCCACCCGAAACTTGTTTAAATTTGTTTTTTACTATTCGTATGGGGTAGCGGCAACAGAAATACGTCTGCAGTGAAAATTTGAACCTCCTAACTTTAACGGTTCAAGAGATATAACCAAATATTTAAAAATCCTATTTTTTGTATATAGCCACCGAAACTTGTTTTAATTTGTTTTTTACTCTTCGTATGGGGTAGCGGTAACAGAAATACGTCTGCAGTGAAAATTTGAACCTCCAAATTATAACGGTTCAAGAGAAATAACGAAATAGTTAAAAATACTATTTTTAGTATATGGCCACTCGAAACTTGTTTAAATTTGTTTTTTACTATTCGTATGGGGTAGCGGCAACAGAAATACGTCTGCAGTGAAAATTTGAACCTCCTTTTTGCAAAGGTTCAAGAGAAATAACGAAATAGTTAAAAATAATATTTTTAGTATATGGCCACCCGAAACTTGTTTAAATTTGTTTTTTACTATTCGTATGGGGTAGCGGTAACAGAAATACGTCTGCAGTGAAAATTTGAACCTCCATATTGTAAAGGTTCAAGAGATATAACGAAGTCTTTAAAATAATATTTTTAGTATATGGCCACCCGAAACTTGTTTAAATTTGTTTTTTACTATTCATATGGGGTAGCGGCAACAGAAATACGTCTGCTGTGTAAATTTGAACCTCCTTACTTTAACGGTTCAAGAGATATAACGAAATATTTAAAAATCCTATTTTTTTATATTACCACTCAAAACTTGTTTTAATTTGTTTTTTACTATTCGTATGGGGTAGCGGCAACAGAAATACGTCTGCAGTGAAAATTTGAACCTCCTTATTGCAAAGGTTCAAGAGAAATAACGAAATAGTTAAAAATAATATTTTTAGTATATGGCCACCCGAAACTTGTTTTAATTTGTTTTTTACTATTCGTATGGGGTAGCGGCAACAGAAATACGTCTGCAGTGAAAATTTGAACCTCCTAACTTTAACGGTTCAAGAGATATAACGAAATATTTAAAAATCCTATTTTTTTATATTACCACTCAAAACTTGTTTTAATTTGTTTTTTACTATTCGTATGGGGTAGCGGCAACAGAAATACGTCTGCAGTGAAAATTTGAACCTCCTTATTGCAAAGGTTCAAGAGAAATAACGAAATAGTTAAAAATAATATTTTTAGTATATGGCCACCCGAAACTTGTTTAAATTTGTTTTTTACTATTCGTATGGGGTAGCGGCAACAGAAATACGTCTACAGTGAAAATTTGAACCTCCTTATTGTAAAGGTTCAAGAGATATAACGAAATCTTTAAAAATAATATTTTTAGTATATGGCCACCCGAAACTTGTTTAAATTTGTTTTTTACTATTCGTATGGGGTAGCGGGAACAGAAATACGTCAGCAGTGAAAATTTGAACCTCCTTATTGTAAAAGTTCAAGAGATATAACGAAATCTTTAAAAATCCTATTTTTATTATATTGCCACCCAAACCTTGTATTAATTTGTTTTTTACTATTCGTATGGGGTAGCGGTAACAGAAATACGTCTGCAGTGAAAATTTGAACCTCCATATTGTAAAGGTTCAAGAGATATAACGAAGTCTTTAAAAATAATATTTTTAGTATATGGCCACCCGAAACTTGTTTAAATTTGTTTTTTACTATTCGTATGGGGTAGCGGCAACAGAAATACGTCTGCAGTGTAAATTTGAACCTCCTAACTTTAACGGTTCAAGAGATATAACGAAATATTTAAAAATCCTATTTTTTTATATTACCACTCAAAACTTGTTTTAATTTGTTTTTTACTATTCGTATGGGGTAGCGGCAACAGAAATACGTCTGCAGTGAAAATTTGAACCTCCTTATTGCAAAGGTTCAAGAGAAATAACGAAATAGTTAAAAATACTATTTTTAGTATATGGCCACTCGAAACTTGTTTAAATTTGTTTTTTACTATTCGTATGGGGTAGCGGCAACAGAAATACGTCTGCAGTGAAAATTTGAACCTCCTTATTGTAAAGGTTCAAGAGATATAACGAAATCTTTAAAAATAATATTTTTAGTATATGGCCACCCGAAACTTGTTTAAATTTGTTTTTTACTATTCGTATGGGGTAGCGGTAACAGAAATACGTCTGCAGTGAAAATTTGAACCTCCATATTGTAAAGGTTCAAGAGATATAACGAAGTCTTTAAAAATAATATTTTTAGTATATGGCCACCCGAAACTTGTTTAAATTTGTTTTTTACTATTCGTATGGGGTAGCGGCAACAGAAATACGTCTGCAGTGTAAATTTGAACCTCCTAACTTTAACGGTTCAAGAGATATAACGAAATATTTAAAAATCCTATTTTTTTATATTACCACTCAAAACTTGTTTTAATTTGTTTTTTACTATTCGTATGGGGTAGCGGCAACAGAAATACGTCTGCAGTGAAAATTTGAACCTCCTTATTGCAAAGGTTCAAGAGAAATAACGAAATAGTTAAAAATAATATTTTTAGTATATGGCCACCCGAAACTTGTTTAAATTTGTTTTTTACTATTCGTATGGGGTAGCGGCAACAGAAATACGTCTACAGTGAAAATTTGAACCTCCTTATTGTAAAGGTTCAAGAGATATAACGAAATCTTTAAAAATAATATTTTTAGTATATGGCCACCCGAAACTTGTTTAAATTTGTTTTTTACTATTCGTATGGGGTAGCGGTAACAGAAATACGTCTGCAGTGAAAATTTGAACCTCCATATTGTAAAGGTTCAAGAGATATAACGAAGTCTTTAAAAATAATATTTTTAGTATATGGCCACCCGAAACTTGTTTAAATTTGTTTTTTACTACTCGTATGGGGTAGCGGCAACAGAAATACGTCTGCAGTGTAAATTTGAACCTCCTAACTTTAACGGTTCAAGAGATATAACGAAATATTTAAAAATCCTATTTTTTTATATTACCACTCAAAACTTGTTTTAATTTGTTTTTTACTATTCGTATGGGGTAGCGGCAACAGAAATACGTCTGCAGTGAAAATTTGAACCTCCTTATTGCAAAGGTTCAAGAGAAATAACGAAATAGTTAAAAATAATATTTTTAGTATATGGCCACCCGAAACTTGTTTAAATTTGTTTTTTACTATTCGTATGGGGTAGCGGCAACAGAAATACGTCTACAGTGAAAATTTGAACCTCCTTATTGTAAAGGTTCAAGAGATATAACGAAATCTTTAAAAATAATATTTTTAGTATATGGCCACCCGAAACTTGTTTAAATTTGTTATTTACTATTCGTATGGGGTAGCGGCAACAGAAATACGTCTGCAGTGTAAATTTGAACCTCCTAACTTTAACGGTTCAAGAGATATTACCAAATATTTTAAAATCCTATTTTTTGTATATAGCCACCCGAAACTTGTTTTAATTTGTTTTTTACTATTCGTATGGGGTAGCGGCAACAGAAATACGTCTGCAGTGTAAATTTGAACCTCCTAACTTTAACGGTTCAAGAGATATAACGAAATATTTAAAAATCCTATTTTTTTATATTACCACTCAAAACTTGTTTTAATTTGTTTTTTACTATTCGTATGGGGTAGCGGCAACAGAAATACGTCTGCAGTGAAAATTTGAACCTCCTTATTGCAAAGGTTCAAGAGAAATAACGAAATAGTTAAAAATAATATTTTTAGTATATGGCCACCCGAAACTTGTTTAAATTTGTTTTTTACTATTCGTATGGGGTATCGGCAACAGAAATACGTCTACAGTGAAAATTTGAACCTCCTTATTGTAAAGGTTCAAGAGATATAACGAAGTCTTTAAAAATAATATTTTTAGTATATGGCCACCCGAAACTTGTTTAAATTTGTTTTTTACTATTCGTATGGGGTAGCGGCAACAGAAATACGTCTGCAGTGTAAATTTGAACCTCCTAACTTTAACGGTTCAAGAGATATAACGAAATATTTAAAAATCCTATTTTTTTATATTACCACTCAAAACTTGTTTTAATTTGTTTTTTACTATTCGTATGGGGTAGCGGCAACAGAAATACGTCTGCAGTGAAAATTTGAACCTCCTTATTGCAAAGGTTCAAGAGAAATAACGAAATAGTTAAAAATAATATTTTTAGTATATGGCCACCCGAAACTTGTTTAAATTTGTTTTTTACTATTCGTATGGGGTAGCGGCAACAGAAATACGTCTACAGTGAAAATTTGAACCTCCTTATTGTAAAGGTTCAAGAGATATAACGAAATCTTTAAAAATAATATTTTTAGTATATGGCCACCCGAAACTTGTTTAAATTTGTTATTTACTATTCGTATGGGGTAGCGGCAACAGAAATACGTCTGCAGTGTAAATTTGAACCTCCTAACTTTAACGGTTCAAGAGATATTACCAAATATTTTAAAATCCTATTTTTTGTATATAGCCACCCGAAACTTGTTTTAATTTGTTTTTTACTATTCGTATGGGGTAGCGGCAACAGAAATACGTCTGCAGTGTAAATTTGAACCTCCTAACTTTAACGGTTCAAGAGATATAACGAAATATTTAAAAATCCTATTTTTTTATATTACCACTCAAAACTTGTTTTAATTTGTTTTTTACTATTCGTATGGGGTAGCGGCAACAGAAATACGTCTGCAGTGAAAATTTGAACCTCCTTATTGCAAAGGTTCAAGAGAAATAACGAAATAGTTAAAAATAATATTTTTAGTATATGGCCACCCGAAACTTGTTTAAATTTGTTTTTTACTATTCGTATGGGGTAGCGGCAACAGAAATACGTCTACAGTGAAAATTTGAACCTCCTTATTGTAAAGGTTCAAGAGATATATCGAAATCTTTAAAAATAATATTTTTAGTATATGGCCACCCGAAACTTGTTTAAATTTGTTTTTTACTATTCGTATGGGGTAGCGGTAACAGAAATACGTCTGCAGTGAAAATTTGAACCTCCATATTGTAAAGGTTCAAGAGATATAACGAAGTCTTTAAAAATAATATTTTTAGTATATGGCCACCCGAAACTTGTTTAAATTTGTTTTTTACTATTCGTATGGGGTAGCGGCAACAGAAATACGTCTGCAGTGTAAATTTGAACCTCCTAACTTTAACGGTTCAAGAGATATAACGAAATATTTAAAAATCCTATTTTTTTATATTACCACTCAAAACTTGTTTTAATTTGTTTTTTACTATTCGTATGGGGTAGCGGCAACAGAAATACGTCTGCAGTGAAAATTTGAACCTCCTTATTGCAAAGGTTCAAGAGAAATAACGAAATAGTTAAAAATAATATTTTTAGTATATGGCCACCCGAAACTTGTTTAAATTTGTTTTTTACTATTCGTATGGGGTAGCGGCAACAGAAATACGTCTACAGTGAAAATTTGAACCTCCTTATTGTAAAGGTTCAAGAGATATAACGAAATCTTTAAAAATAATATTTTTAGTATATGGCCACCCGAAACTTGTTTAAATTTGTTTTTTACTATTCGTATGGGGTAGCGGCAACAGAAATACGTCTACAGTGAAAATTTGAACCTCCTTATTGTAAAGGTTCAAGAGATATAACGAAATCTTTAAAAATAATATTTTTAGTATATGGCCACCCGAAACTTGTTTAAATTTGTTTTTTACTATTCGTATGGGGTAGCGGCAACAGAAATACGTCTGCAGTGTAAATTTGAACCTCCTAACTTTAACGGTTCAAGAGATATAACGAAATATTTAAAAATCCTATTTTTTTATATTACCACTCAAAACTTGTTTTAATTTGTTTTTTACTATTCGTATGGGGTAGCGGCAACAGAAATACGTCTGCAGTGAAAATTTGAACCTCCTTATTGCAAAGGTTCAAGAGAAATAACGAAATAGTTAAAAATAATATTTTTAGTATATGGCCACCCGAAACTTGTTTAAATTTGTTTTTTACTATTCGTATGGGGTAGCGGCAACAGAAATACGTCTACAGTGAAAATTTGAACCTCCTTATTGTAAAGGTTCAAGAGATATAACGAAATCTTTAAAAATAATATTTTTAGTATATGGCCACCCGAAACTTGTTTAAATTTGTTTTTTACTATTCGTATGGGGTAGCGGCAACAGAAATACGTCTACAGTGAAAATTTGAACCTCCTTATTGTAAAGGTTCAAGAGATATAACGAAATCTTTAAAAATCCTATTTTTAGTATATTGCCACCCAAACCTTGTTTTAATTTGTTTTTTACTATTCGTATGGGGTAGCGGTAACAGAAATACGTCTGCAGTGAAAATTTGAACCTCCATATTGTAAAGGTTCAAGAGATATAACGAAGTCTTTAAAAATAATATTTTTAGTATATGGCCACCCGAAACTTGTTTAAATTTGTTTTTTACTATTCGTATGGGGTAGCGGCAACAGAAATACGTCTGCAGTGTAAATTTGAACCTCCTAACTTTAACGGTTCAAGAGATATAACGAAATATTTAAAAATCCTATTTTTTGTATATAGCCACCCGAAACTTGTTTTAATTTGTTTTTTACTATTCGTATGGGGTAGCGGCAACAGAAATACGTCTGCAGTGTAAATTTGAACCTCCTAACTTTAACGGTTCAAGAGATATAACGAAATATTTAAAAATCCTATTTTTTTATATTACCACTCAAAACTTGTTTTAATTTGTTTTTTACTATTCGTATGGGGTAGCGGCAACAGAAATACGTCTGCAGTGAAAATTTGAACCTCCTTATTGCAAAGGTTCAAGAGAAATAACGAAATAGTTAAAAATAATATTTTTAGTATATGGCCACCCGAAACTTGTTTAAATTTGTTTTTTACTATTCGTATGGGGTAGCGGCAACAGAAATACGTCTACAGTGAAAATTTGAACCTCCTTATTGTAAAGGTTCAAGAGATATAACGAAATCTTTAAAAATAATATTTTTAGTATATGGCCACCCGAAACTTGTTTAAATTTGTTTTTTACTATTCGTATGGGGTAGCGGTAACAGAAATACGTCTGCAGTGAAAATTTGAACCTCCATATTGTAAAGGTTCAAGAGATATAACGAAGTCTTTAAAAATAATATTTTTAGTATATGGCCACCCGAAACTTGTTTAAATTTGTTTTTTACTATTCGTATGGGGTAGCGGCAACAGAAATACGTCTGCAGTGTAAATTTGAACCTCCTAACTTTAACGGTTCAAGAGATATAACGAAATATTTAAAAATCCTATTTTTTTATATTACCACTCAAAACTTGTTTTAATTTGTTTTTTACTATTCGTATGGGGTAGCGGCAACAGAAATACGTCTGCAGTGAAAATTTGAACCTCCTTATTGCAAAGGTTCAAGAGAAATAACGAAATAGTTAAAAATAATATTTTTAGTATATGGCCACCCGAAACTTGTTTAAATTTGTTTTTTACTATTCGTATGGGGTAGCGGCAACAGAAATACGTCTACAGTGAAAATTTGAACCTCCTTATTGTAAAGGTTCAAGAGATATAACGAAATCTTTAAAAATAATATTTTTAGTATATGGCCACCCGAAACTTGTTTAAATTTGTTTTTTACTATTCGTATGGGGTAGCGGCAACAGAAATACGTCTACAGTGAAAATTTGAACCTCCTTATTGTAAAGGTTCAAGAGATATAACGAAATCTTTAAAAATAATATTTTTTGTATATAGCCACCCGAAACTTGTTTTAATTTGTTTTTTACTATTCGTATGGGGTAGCAGCAACAAAAATACGTCAGCAGTGAAAATTTGAACCTCCTTATTGCAAAGGTTCAAGAGAAATAACGAAATAGTTAAAAATAATATTTTTAGTATATGGCCACCCGAAACTTGTTTAAATTTGTTTTTTACTATTCGTATGGGGTAGCGGCAACAGAAATACGTCTGCAGTGAAAATTTGAACCTCCTTATTGCAAAGGTTCAAGAGAAATAACGAAATAGTTAAAAATACTATTTTTAGTATATGGCCACTCGAAACTTGTTTAAATTTGTTTTTTACTATTCGTATGGGGTAGCGGCAACAGAAATACGTCTGCAGTGAAAATTTGAACCTCCTAATTTTAACGGTTCAAGAGATATAACCAAATATTTAAAAATCCTATTTTTTTTATATAGCCACTCAAAACTTGTTTTAATATGTTTCTTCCTATTCGTATGGGGTAGCGGCAACAGACATACGTCTGCAGTGTAAATTTGAACCTCCTAACTTTAACGGTTCAAGAGATATAACGAAATATTTAAAAATCCTATTTTTTTATATTACCACTCAAAACTTGTTTTAATATGTTTTGTACTATTCGTATCGGGTAGCGGCAACAGAAATACGTCTGCAGTGAAAATTTGAAGCTCCTTATTGTAAAGTTTCAAGAGATATAACGAAATCTTTAAAAATAATATTTTTAGTATATGGCCACCCGAAACTTGTTTTAATTTGTTTTTTACTATTCGTATGGGGTAGCAGCAACAGAAATACGTCTGCAGTGTAAATTTGAACCTCCTAATTTTAACGGTTCAAGAGATATAACGAAATCTTTAAAAATAATATTTTTAGTATATGGCCACCCGAAACTTGTTTTAATTTGTTTTTTACTATTCGTATGGGGTAGCGGCAACAGAAATACGTCTGCATTGAAAATTTGAACCTCTATATTGTAAAGGTTCAAGAGATATAACGAAGTCTTTAAAAATAATATTTTTAGTATATGGCCACCCGAAACTTGTTTAAATTTGTTTTTTACTATTCGTATGGGGTAGCGGCAACAGAAATACGTCTGCAGTGAAAATTTGAACCTCCTTATTGCAAAGGTTCAAGAGAAATAACGAAATAGTTAAAAATACTATTTTTAGTATATGGCCACTCGAAACTTGTTTAAATTTGTTTTTTACTATTCGTATGGGGTAGCGGCAACAGAAATACGTCTGCAGTGAAAATTTGAACCTCCTTATTGTAAAAGTTCAAGAGATATAACGAAATCTTTAAAAATCCTATTTTTAGTATATTGCCACCCAAACCTTGTTTTAATTTGTTTTTTACTATTCGTATGGGGTAGCGGTAACAGAAATACGTCTGCAGTGAAAATTTGAACCTCCATATTGTAAAGGTTCAAGAGATATAACGAAGTCTTTAAAAATAATATTTTTAGTATATGGCCACCCGAAACTTGTTTAAATTTGTTTTTTACTATTCGTATGGGGTAGCGGCAACAGAAATACGTCTGCAGTGTAAATTTGAACCTCCTAACTTTAACGGTTCAAGAGATATAACGAAATATTTAAAAATCCTATTTTTTTATATTACCACTCAAAACTTGTCTTAATATGTTTTGTACTATTCGTATCGGGTAGCGGCAACAGAAATACGTCTGCAGTGAAAATTTGAAGCTCCTTATTGTAAAGTTTCAAGAGATATAACGAAATCTTTAAAAATAATATTTTTAGTATATGGCCACCCGAAACTTGTTTTAATTTGTTTTTTACTATTCTTATGGGGTAGCAGCAACAGAAATACGTCTGCAGTGAAAATTTGAACCTCCACATTTTAACGGTTCAAGAGAAATAACGAAATAGTTAAAAATACTATTTTTAGTATATGGCCACCCGAAACTTGTTTAAATTTGTTTTTTACTATTCGTATGGGGTAGCGGCAACAGAAATACGTCTGCAGTGTAAATTTGAACCTCCTAACTTTAACGGTTCAAGAGATATAACGAAATATTTAAAAATCCTATTTTTTTATATTACCACTCAAAACTTGTTTTAATATGTTTTGTACTATTCGTATCGGGTAGCGGCAACAGAAATACGTCTGCAGTGAAAATTTGAAGCTCCTTATTGTAAAGTTTCAAGAGATATAACGAAATCTTTAAAAATAATATTTTTAGTATATGGCCACCCGAAACTTGTTTTAATTTGTTTCTTCCTATTCGTATGGGGTAGCGGCAACAGAAATACGTCTGCAGTGTAAATTTGAACCTCCTAACTTTAACGGTTCAAGAGATATAACGAAATATTTAAAAATCCTATTTTTTTATATTACCACTCAAAACTTGTTTTAATATGTTTTGTACTATTCGTATCGGGTAGCGGCAACAGAAATACGTCTGCAGTGAAAATTTGAAGCTCCTTATTGTAAAGTTTCAAGAGATATAACGAAATCTTTAAAAATAATATTTTTAGTATATGGCCACCCGAAACTTGTTTTAATTTGTTTTTTACTATTCGTATGGGGTAGCGGCAACAGAAATACGTCTGCATTGAAAATTTGAACCTCTATATTGTAAAGGTTCAAGAGATATAACGAAGTCTTTAAAAATAATATTTTTAGTATATGGCCACCCGAAACTTGTTTAAATTTGTTTTTTACTATTCGTATGGGGTAGCGGCAACAGAAATACGTCTGCAGTGAAAATTTGAACCTCCTTATTGCAAAGGTTCAAGAGAAATAACGAAATAGTTAAAAATACTATTTTTAGTATATGGCCACTCGAAACTTGTTTAAATTTGTTTTTTACTATTCGTATGGGGTAGCGGCAACAGAAATACGTCTGCAGTGAAAATTTGAACCTCCTTATTGTAAAAGTTCAAGAGATATAACGAAATCTTTAAAAATCCTATTTTTAGTATATTGCCACCCAAACCTTGTTTTAATTTGTTTTTTACTATTCGTATGGGGTAGCGGTAACAGAAATACGTCTGCAGTGAAAATTTGAACCTCCATATTGTAAAGGTTCAAGAGATATAACGAAGTCTTTAAAAATAATATTTTTAGTATATGGCCACCCGAAACTTGTTTAAATTTGTTTTTTACTATTCGTATGGGGTAGCGGCAACAGAAATACGTCTGCAGTGTAAATTTGAACCTCCTAACTTTAACGGTTCAAGAGATATAACGAAATATTTAAAAATCCTATTTTTTTATATTACCACTCAAAACTTGTCTTAATATGTTTTGTACTATTCGTATCGGGTAGCGGCAACAGAAATACGTCTGCAGTGAAAATTTGAAGCTCCTTATTGTAAAGTTTCAAGAGATATAACGAAATCTTTAAAAATAATATTTTTAGTATATGGCCACCCGAAACTTGTTTTAATTTGTTTTTTACTATTCTTATGGGGTAGCAGCAACAGAAATACGTCTGCAGTGAAAATTTGAACCTCCACATTTTAACGGTTCAAGAGAAATAACGAAATAGTTAAAAATACTATTTTTAGTATATGGCCACCCGAAACTTGTTTAAATTTGTTTTTTACTATTCGTATGGGGTAGCGGCAACAGAAATACGTCTGCAGTGTAAATTTGAACCTCCTAACTTTAACGGTTCAAGAGATATAACGAAATATTTAAAAATCCTATTTTTTTATATTACCACTCAAAACTTGTTTTAATATGTTTTGTACTATTCGTATCGGGTAGCGGCAACAGAAATACGTCTGCAGTGAAAATTTGAAGCTCCTTATTGTAAAGTTTCAAGAGATATAACGAAATCTTTAAAAATAATATTTTTAGTATATGGCCACCCGAAACTTGTTTTAATTTGTTTCTTCCTATTCGTATGGGGTAGCGGCAACAGAAATACGTCTGCAGTGTAAATTTGAACCTCCTAACTTTAACGGTTCAAGAGATATAACGAAATATTTAAAAATCCTATTTTTTTATATTACCACTCAAAACTTGTTTTAATATGTTTTGTACTATTCGTATCGGGTAGCGGCAACAGAAATACGTCTGCAGTGAAAATTTGAAGCTCCTTATTGTAAAGTTTCAAGAGATATAACGAAATCTTTAAAAATAATATTTTTAGTATATGGCCACCCGAAACTTGTTTTAATTTGTTTTTTACTATTCGTATGGGGTAGCAGCAACAGAAATACGTCTGCAGTGTAAATTTGAACCTCCTAATTTTAACGGTTCAAGAGATATAACGAAATCTTTAAAAATAATATTTTTAGTATATGGCCACCCGAAACTTGTTTTAATTTGTTTTTTACTATTCGTATGGGGTAGCGGCAACAGAAATACGTCTGCATTGAAAATTTGAACCTCTATATTGTAAAGGTTCAAGAGATATAACGAAGTCTTTAAAAATAATATTTTTAGTATATGGCCACCCAAACCTTGTTTTAATTTGTTTTTTACTATTCGTATGGGGTAGCGGTAACAGAAATACGTCTGCAGTGAAAATTTGAACCTCCATATTGTAAAGGTTCAAGAGATATAACGAAGTCTTTAAAAATAATATTTTTAGTATATGGCCACCCGAAACTTGTTTAAATTTGTTTTTTACTATTCGTATGGGGTAGCGGCAACAGAAATACGTCTGCAGTGTAAATTTGAACCTCCTAACTTTAACGGTTCAAGAGATATAACGAAATATTTAAAAATCCTATTTTTTTATATTACCACTCAAAACTTGTCTTAATATGTTTTGTACTATTCGTATCGGGTAGCGGCAACAGAAATACGTCTGCAGTGAAAATTTGAAGCTCCTTATTGTAAAGTTTCAAGAGATATAACGAAATCTTTAAAAATAATATTTTTAGTATATGGCCACCCGAAACTTGTTTTAATTTGTTTTTTACTATTCTTATGGGGTAGCGGCAACAGAAATACGTCTGCAGTGTAAATTTGAACCTCCTAACTTTAACGGTTCAAGAGATATAACGAAATATTTAAAAATCCTATTTTTTTATATTACCACTCAAAACTTGTTTTAATATGTTTTTTCCTATTCGTATGGGGTAGCGGCAACAGAAATACGACTGCAGTGAAAATTTGAACCTCCTTATTGTAAAGGTTCAAGAGATATAACGAAATCTTTAAAAATAATATTTTTAGTATATGGCCACCCGAAACTTGTTTTAATTTGTTTTTTACTATTCGTATGGGGTAGAGGCAACAGAAATACGTCTGCAGTGTAAATTTGAACCTCCTAACTTTAACGGTTCAAGAGATATAACGAAATATTTAAAAATCCTATTTTTTTATATTACCACTCAAAACTTGTTTTAATATGTTTTTTCCTATTCGTATGGGGTAGCGGCAACAGAAATACGTCTGCAGTGAAAATTTGAACCTCCTTATTGTAAATGTTCAAGAGATATAACGAAATCTTTAAAAATAATATTTTTAGTATATGGCCACCAAAAACTTGTTTTAATTTGTTTTTTACTATTCGTATGGGGTAGCGGCAACAGAAATACGTCTGCAGTGAAAATTTGAACCTCCTTTTTGCAAAGGTTCAAGAGAAATAACGAAATAGTTAAAAATACTATTTTTAGTATATGGCCACTCGAAACTTGTTTAAATTTGTTTTTTACTATTCGTATGGGGTAGCGGCAACAGAAATACGTCTGCAGTGAAAATTTGAACCTCCTTATTGTAAAGTTTCAAGAGGAATAACGAAATATTTAAAACTCCTATTTTTTGTATATAGCCACCGAAACTTGTTTTAATTTGTTTTTTACTATTCGTATGGGGTAGCGGTAACAGAAATACGTCTGCAGTGAAAATTTGAACCTCCACATTATAACGGTTCAAGAGAAATAACGAAATAGTTAAAAATACTATTTTTAGTATATGGCCACCCAAAACTTGTTTTAATTTGGTTTTTACTATTCGTATGGGGTAGCGGCAACAGAAATACGTCTGCAGTGAAAATTTGAACCTCCATATTGTAAAGGTTCAAGAGATATAACGAAGTCTTTAAAAATAATATTTTTAGTATATGGCCACCCGAAACTTGTTTAGATTTGTTTTTTACTATTCGTATGGGGTAGCGGCAACAGAAATACGTCTACAGTGAAAATTTGAACCTCCTTATTGTAAAGGTTCAAGAGATATAACGAAATCTTTAAAAATAATATTTTTAGTATATGGCCACCCGAAACTTGTTTAAATTTGTTTTTTACTATTCGTATGGGGTAGCGGCAACAGAAATACGTCTGCAGTGTAAATTTGAACCTCCTAACTTTAACGGTTCAAGAGATATTACCAAAAATTTTAAAATCCTATTTTTTGTATATAGCCACCCGAAACTTGTTTTAATTTGTTTTTTACTATTCGTATGGGGTAGCAGCAACAGAAATACGTCAGCAGTGAAAATTTGAACCTCCTTATTGTAAAGTTTCAAGAGGAATAACGAAATATTTAAAAATCCTATTTTTTGTATATAGCCACCGAAACTTGTTTTAATTTGTTTTTTACTATTCGTATGGGGTAGCGGTAACAGAAATACGTCTGCAGTGAAAATTTGAACCTCCACATTATAACGGTTCAAGAGAAATAACGAAATAGTTAAAAATACTATTTTTAGTAAATGGCCACCCAAAACTTGTTTTAATTTGGTTTTTACTATTCGTATGGGGTAGCGGCAACAGAAATACGTCTGCAGTGAAAATTTGAACCTCCATATTGTAAAGGTTCAAGAGATATAACGAAATCTTTAAAAATAATATTTTTAGTATATGGCCACCCGAAACTTGTTTAAATTTGTTTTTTACTATTCGTATGGGGTAGCGGCAACAGAAATACGTCTGCAGTGAAAATTTGAACCTCCATATTGTAAAGGTTCAAGAGATATAACGAAGTCTTTAAAAATAATATTTTTAGTATATGGCCACCCGAAACTTGTTTAAATTTGTTTTTTACTATTCGTATGGGGTAGCGGCAACAGAAATACGTCTGCAGTGAAAATTTGAATCTCCATATTGTAAAGGTTCAAGAGATATAACGAAGTCTTTAAAAATAATATTTTTAGTATATGGCCACCCGAAACTTGTTTAAATTTGTTTTTTACTATTCGTATGGGGTAGCGGCAACAGAAATACGTCTGCAGTGAAAATTTGAACCTCCTTATTGTAAAGGTTCAAGAGATATAACGAAATCTTTAAAAATAATATTTTTAGTATATGGCCACCCGAAACTTGTTTTAATTTGTTTTTTACTATTCGTATGGGGTAGCGGAAACAGAAATACGTCTGCAGTGAAAATTTGAAGCTCCTTCTTGTAAAGTTTCAAGAGATATAACGAAATCTTTAAAAATAATATTTTTAGTATATGGCCACCCGAAACTTGTTTAAATTTGTTTTTTACTATTCGAATGGGGTAGCGGCAACAGAAATACGTCTGCAGTGAAAATTTGAACCTCCTTATTGTAAAGGTTCAAGAGATATAACGAAATCTTTAAAAATAATATTTTTAGTATATGGCCACCCGAAACTTGTTTTAATTTGATTTTTACTATTCGTATGGGGTAGCGGCAACAGAAATACGTCTGCAGTGAAAATTTGAAGCTCCTTATTGTAAAGTTTCAAGAGATATAACGAAATCTTTAAAAATAATATTTTTGGTATATGGCCACCCGAAACTTGTTTTAATTTGTTTTTTACTATTCGTATGGGGTAGCAGCAACAGAAATACGTCTGCAGTGTAAATTTGAACCTCCTAGTTTTAACGGTTCAAGAGATATAACCAAATATTTAAAAATCCTATTTTTTTTATATAGCCACTCAAAACTTGTTTTAATATGTTTCTTCCTATTCGTATGGGGTAGCGGCAACAGAAATACGTCTGCAGTGTAAATTTGAACCTCCTAACTTTAACGGTTCAAGAGATATAACGAAATATTTAAAAATCCTATTTTTTTATATTACCACTCAAAACTTGTTTTAATATGTTTTTTCCTATTCGTATGGGGTAGCGGCAACAGAAATACGTCTGCAGTGAAAATTTGAAGCTCCTTATTGTAAAGTTTCAAATGATATAACGAAATCTTTAAAAATAATATTTTTAGTATATGGCCACCCGAAACTTGTTTTAATTTGTTTTGTACTATTCGTATGGGGTAGCGGCAACAGAAATACGTCTGCAGTGTAAATTTGAACCTCCTAACTTTAACGGTTCAAGAGATATAACGAAATATTTAAAAATCCTATTTTTTTATATTACCACTCAAAACTTGTTTTAATATGTTTTTTCCTATTCGTATGGGGTAGCGGCAACAGAAATACGTCTGCAGTGAAAATTTGAACCTCCTTATTGTAAAGGTTCAAGAGATATAACGAAATCTTTAAAAATAATATTTTTAGTATATGGCCACCCGAAACTTGTTTTAATTTGTAAAGTTTCAAGAGATATAACGAAATCTTTAAAAATAATATTTTTAGTATATGGCCACCCGAAACTTGTTTTAATTTGTTTTTTACTATTCGTATGGGGTAGCGGCAACAGAAATACGTCTGCAGTGTAAATTTGAACCTCCTAACTTTAACGGTTCAAGAGATATAACCAAATATTTAAAAATCCTATTTTTTTATATAGCCACTCAAAACTTGTTTTAATATGTTTCTTCCTATTCGTATGGGGTAGCGGCAACAGAAATACGTCTGCAGTGAAAATTTGAACCTCCTTATTGTAAAGGTTCAAGAGATATAACGAAATCTTTAAAAATAATATTTTTAGTATATGGCCACCCGAAACTTGTTTTAATTTGATTTTTACTATTCGTATGGGGTAGCGGCAACAGAAATACGTCTGCAGTGAAAATTTGAAGCTCCTTATTGTAAAGTTTCAAGAGATATAACGAAATCTTTAAAAATAATATTTTTGGTATATGGCCACCCGAAACTTGTTTTAATTTGTTTTTTACTATTCGTATGGGGTAGCAGCAACAGAAATACGTCTGCAGTGTAAATTTGAACCTCCTAGTTTTAACGGTTCAAGAGATATAACCAAATATTTAAAAATCCTATTTTTTTTATATAGCCACTCAAAACTTGTTTTAATATGTTTCTTCCTATTCGTATGGGGTAGCGGCAACAGAAATACGTCTGCAGTGTAAATTTGAACCTCCTAACTTTAACGGTTCAAGAGATATAACGAAATATTTAAAAATCCTATTTTTTTATATTACCACTCAAAACTTGTTTTAATATGTTTTTTCCTATTCGTATGGGGTAGCGGCAACAGAAATACGTCTGCAGTGAAAATTTGAAGCTCCTTATTGTAAAGTTTCAAGAGATATAACGAAATCTTTAAAAATAATATTTTTAGTATATGGCCACCCGAAACTTGTTTTAATTTGTTTTGTACTATTCGTATGGGGTAGCGGCAACAGAAATACGTCTGCAGTGTAAATTTGAACCTCCTAACTTCAACGGTTCAAGAGATATAACGAAATATTTAAAAATCCTATTTTTTTATATTACCACTCAAAACTTGTTTTAATATGTTTTTTCCTACTCGTATGGGGTAGCGGCAACAGAAATACGTCTGCAGTGAAAATTTGAAGCTCCTTATTGTAAAGTTTCAAGAGATATAACGAAATCTTTAAAAATATTATTTTTAGTATATGGCCACCCGAAACTTGTTTTAATTTGTTTTGTACTATTCGTATGGGGTAGCGGCAACAGAAATACGTCTGCAGTGTAAATTTGAACCTCCTAACTTTAACGGTTCAAGAGATATAACCAAATATTTAAAAATCCTATTTTTTTTATATTACCACTCAAAACTTGTTTTAATATGTTTTTTCCTATTCGTATGGGGTAGCGGCAACAGAAATACGTCTGCAGTGTAAATTTGAACCTCCTAACTTTAACGGTTGAAGAGATATAACGAAATATTTAAAAATCCTATTTTTTTATATTACCACTCAAAACTTGTTTTAATATGTTTTGTACTATTCGTATGGGGTAGCGGCAACAGAAATACGTCTGCAGTGAAAATTTGAAGCTCCTTATTGTAAAGTTTCAAGAGATATAACGAAATCTTTAAAAATAATATTTTTAGTATATGGCCACCCGAAACTTGTTTTAATTTGTTTTGTACTATTCGTATGGGGTAGCGGCAACAGAAATACGTCTGCAGTGTAAATTTGAACCTCCTAACTTTAACGGTTCAAGAGATATTACCAAATATTTAAAAATCCTATTTTTTTTATATAGCCACTCAAAACTTGTTTTAATATGTTTCTTCCTATTCGTATGGGGTAGCGGCAACAGAAATACGTCTGCAGTGAAAATTTGAACCTCCTTATTGTAAAGGTTCAAGAGATATAACGAAATCTTTAAAAATAATATTTTTAGTATATGGCCACCCGAAACTTGTTTAAATTTGTTTTTTACTATTCGTATGGGGTAGCGGCAACAGAAATACGTCTGCAGTGAAAATTTGAACCTCCTAACTTTAACGGTTCAAGAGATATAACCAAATATTTAAAAATCCTATTTTTTGTATATAGCCACCGAAACTTGTTTTAATTTGTTTTTTACTCTTCGTATGGGGTAGCGGTAACAGAAATACGTCTGCAGTGAAAATTTGAACCTCCAAATTATAACGGTTCAAGAGAAATAACGAAATAGTTAAAAATACTATTTTTAGTATATGGCCACCCAAAACTTGTTTTAATTTGGTTTTTACTATTCGTATGGGGTAGCGGCAACAGAAATACGTCTGCAGTGAAAATTTGAACCTCCATATTGTAAAGGTTCAAGAGATATAACGAAGTCTTTAAAAATAATATTTTTAGTATATGGCCACCCGAAACTTGTTTAGATTTGTTTTTTACTATTCGTATGGGGTAGCGGTAACAGAAATACGTCTGCAGTGAAAATTTGAACCTCCACATTATAACGGTTCAAGAGAAATAACGAAATAGTTAAAAATACTATTTTTAGTATATGGCCACCCAAAACTTGTTTTAATTTGGTTTTTACTATTCGTATGGGGTAGCGGCAACAGAAATACGTCTGCAGTGAAAATTTGAACCTCCATATTGTAAAGGTTCAAGAGATATAACGAAGTCTTTAAAAATAATATTTTTAGTATATGGCCACCCGAAACTTGTTTAGATTTGTTTTTTACTATTCGTATGGGGTAGCGGCAACAGAAATACGTCTACAGTGAAAATTTGAACCTCCTTATTGTAAAGGTTCAAGAGATATAACGAAATCTTTAAAAATAATATTTTTAGTATATGGCCACCCGAAACTTGTTTAAATTTGTTTTTTACTATTCGTATGGGGTAGCGGCAACAGAAATACGTCTGCAGTGTAAATTTGAACCTCCTAACTTTAACGGTTCAAGAGATATTACCAAATATTTTAAAATCCTATTTTTTGTATATAGCCACCCGAAACTTGTTTTAATTTGTTTTTTACTATTCGTATGGGGTAGCAGCAACAGAAATACGTCAGCAGTGAAAATTTGAACCTCCTTATTGTAAAGTTTCAAGAGGAATAATGAAATAGTTCAAAATACTATTTTTAGTATATGGCCACTCGAAACTTGTTTTAGTTTGTTTTTTACTATTCGTATGGGGTAGCGGCAACAGAAATACGTCTGCAGTGAAAATTTGAACCTCCTTATTGCAAAGGTGCAAGAGAAATAACCAAATATTTAAAAATCCTATTTTTTGTATATAGCCACCCGAAACTTGTTTTAATTTGTTTTTTACTATTCGTATGGGGTAGCGGCAACAGAAATACGTCTGCAGTGAAAATTTGAACCTCCTTATTGTAAAGGTTCAAGAGATATAACGAAATCTTTAAAAATAATATTTTTAGTATATGGCCACCCGAAACTTGTTTTAATTTGTTTTTTACTATTCGTATGGGGTAGCGGCAACAGAAATACGTCTGCAGTGAAAATTTGAAGCTCCTTATTGTAAAGTTTCAAGAGATATAACGAAATCTTTAAAAATAATATTTTTGGTATATGGCCACCCGAAACTTGTTTTAATTTGTTTTTTACTATTCGTATGGGGTAGCAGCAACAGAAATACGTCTGCAGTGTAAATTTGAACCTCCTAGTTTTAACGGTTCAAGAGATATAACCAAATATTTAAAAATCCTATTTTTTTTATATAGCCACTCAAAACTTGTTTTAATATGTTTCTTCCTATTCGTATGGGGTAGCGGCAACAGAAATACGTCTACAGTGTAAATTTGAACCTCCTAACTTTAACGGTTCAAGAGATATAACGAAATATTTAAAAATCCTATTTTTTTATATTACCACTCAAAACTTGTTTTAATATGTTTTTTCCTATTCGTTTGGGGTAGCGGCAACAGAAATACGTCTGCAGTGAAAATTTGAAGCTCCTTATTGCAAAGGTGCAAGAGAAATAACCAAATATTTAAAAATCCTATTTTTTGTATATAGCCACCCGAAACTTGTTTTAATTTGTTTTTTACTATTCGTATGGGGTAGCGGCAACAGAAATACGTCTGCAGTGAAAATTTGAACCTCCTTATTGTAAAGGTTCAAGAGATATAACGAAATCTTTAAAAATAATATTTTTAGTATATGGCCACCCGAAACTTGTTTTAATTTGTTTTTTACTATTCGTATGGGGTAGCGGCAACAGAAATACGTCTGCAGTGAAAATTTGAAGCTCCTTATTGTAAAGTTTCAAGAGATATAACGAAATCTTTAAAAATAATATTTTTGGTATATGGCCACCCGAAACTTGTTTTAATTTGTTTTTTACTATTCGTATGGGGTAGCAGCAACAGAAATACGTCTGCAGTGTAAATTTGAACCTCCTAGTTTTAACGGTTCAAGAGATATAACCAAATATTTAAAAATCCTATTTTTTTTATATAGCCACTCAAAACTTGTTTTAATATGTTTCTTCCTATTCGTATGGGGTAGCGGCAACAGAAATACGTCTACAGTGTAAATTTGAACCTCCTAACTTTAACGGTTCAAGAGATATAACGAAATATTTAAAAATCCTATTTTTTTATATTACCACTCAAAACTTGTTTTAATATGTTTTTTCCTATTCGTTTGGGGTAGCGGCAACAGAAATACGTCTGCAGTGAAAATTTGAAGCTCCTTATTGTAATGTTTCAAGAGAAAGAAAAGAAAGAAAAGAAAAAAAGTATTTATTTTCAAGTAAATCTATACAATTTAGTTGACGGGGCTTCCCAAAAAGTAGTCAAGAGACACTTGTGTAGGGAATGCCTCGCTCTTCCAGTGTACATAGGAGTTTCGATTTACATTTTTACATAAGGAGTAATTAAATTTTAATTTTAATATTTCTTTGCGAGATTTATGCGTGTGCCTGTGTGTGTGTGTGTGCCTGTGTGTGTGTGTGTGCCTGTGTGTGTGTGTGTGCCTGTGTGTGTGTGTGTGTGTGTGTGTGTGTGTGTGTGAGCGTGTGTGTGTTTGTGGTGGGTTCAATAAAAGCCAAAACTAAATTATTCTAGTAAGAATTTGCTCAACCTCGTCGTAGGTAAGGGCAGAGAGCCAATCCTTTAGTGCGCGCCTGCACTGATACAGCTGCATAGGGTAAATAGATAGTACTCGATGTATTTTGTTATAGACATAAGGGGCAAGTGATATATATTGCCGAGTGGCAAAGACAGTGCGGGCAGGATATTGGAGGGCAACAGCATGACACCGTCTGTTATTGAGTTTTTTACTATCAAGGGGTAAAGTCTTATGGTGTTCTAAAATCAAATGTAAAATGTATAATTTTCTTACAGAGAGCAAATTTGAAATTTCGTATAAGGTTTTGGTGGGGTATTTAAAAGGTTTATTGTACATCACTTTGATCAAAGACCTTTGTGCCCGTTCTAAATCCAGAAAGTTAGTTTTTCCTGCACCGCCCCATATTGAAATGCAGTATGTTATTACTGATTGAGCGAGAGCCATATATATATTATTTAACACCCTAGTGTTCACAGCGCGTCTTAATAATTTGAAGATCCACATCAGCTTCCTTACCCTGCCTATAGTGCGTTCCAGGTGTTGATGCCAGCACAATCTACAATCCACAATCACTCCAAGGTACTTAACACTACTAACTTTCTGGATAGATGGGCAAATACAAGTGTTTAAAGAAGAAGTGCTACAGGAGTGAATTTTAATGTCAAAATCAGGTGGGGGTTGCGATGTTATGTAAGGAGCAAAACATACATAATTAGTTTTTTGGGTGTTTAGGGTAAGAAGATTATCTTTAAGCCATCTACTAACAATAGCCAGTCCCTTCTCAGCTTCCAACTTAACCTTATTCCATGTGTTAGCAGTAAAAATGATGGCTGTATCATCAGCGTACGACACTATTCTTCCCCCAAGGTTACCTAAGTTGCAGAGACTGTTGATATATATTAAAAATAGTGTTGGTCCGAGGACACTACCCTGCGGGACTCCAGTAGTTACATTTTCCTCTACACTTATGAAATTGTTAATTTTTACCGCTTGCATTCTGTTATTAAGGTAGCTTCTAAGAAGCGAGAGAGCAGTTCCACGGAATCCGATACTTTCAAGCCTGCGTACGAGAATCGGGATAGAGACGGTATCAAAGGCTTTCTTGAGGTCAAGAAAGACCACAAGACACTTTCCACCTTTATCAACTTCCCTTGTTATGACAGATATTAGATCAGAAATAGCGTGCTGCGTAGATCGCCCCTTTCTAAAGCCATATTGGGAGTCAGATAGAATGTCGTACTGGTTCAAGTAACTTACTATTCTAGAGTTCAAAAGTCTTTCAAGAATTTTAGAGATAGAAATCAAGACAGAGATAGGTCTGTAGTTGCTTAGGTCGCAGTTATCTCCACACTTATACACAGGAGTCACAATGGAGCGCTTGAGAAGGTATGGGAAGGTTCCTGTTCTAAAACATAGATTGGCAAGTTCAGTGGTTAATGGAACTATGAAATCCTTGCATTTTTTTAAAAAGGATGTAGGAATTCCATCCCAGCCTTGAGCACTATTGGAGTCTAAGGATGTTAAAACTGATTCTACTTCCTTGCAATCAGTTTCCAATAAGACAAAAGAAGACGGATGACACTCATATGTGAGACTTGATTTAGAGGGAACATGTTTATTAGAGATGTTCTCGGCCAAAGTTTTCCCGATGTTAATGAAATATTCGTTTAAATAATTTACAGAAACTTGAGGAATAGGTTTAATATTAAGTAAGTGGGCATTAGAACTTTTGGGTGGCTTATAGTGGGTGATTTCGTTTATAGTGGACCACAAAGCGCGAGGGTTCCTCGCGCTGGCATTAATTTTATCTTTGTTATATTTATTTTTAAGTTTTTTTAGAAGATTGACACAGAAGGTTCGATATCGCTTATAAGTTATAATTAGGATTTGATTGTGGGGATTTGATTTAAGTTTTAAGTAAATATTATTTCTCAATCTAATACACCGTAAGGCACCTGGGGTTATCCAAGGCTTTATAATTCTTTTACTATTAGTGACAATAATATTCTTAGTGTTAGATAGTAAAGCCGTTCTGACCATCTCTATAAGCGCAAAAGCATAAGTATCAGGGTCCTTAAAGGTATTAAAGAAGGACACATCATTATTTATTAAGCTTTTATAAGCATTTTCATAATTAACCACAGTTTTGCACCTGTTAGGAACAGTCAGAACACCCTCACTTAATATAGATAGCAGAACAAGACAGTGGTCTGTTATTGTTGTGTTTAATACTGCGGTATAAACCGTGTCTTTGTTGTTATGTCTCAAGAAAACGTGGTCTAGGCAACCGTCTCCCCTTGTCGGTAAATTATGAGTCGCGAGTAGCCCATGTAATGATAACATGTTCAGATAATTTATTCTATTCATTCTTTCTTGAGCTGTCTCTGCAGGAGAAATAATCAGATCGATATTAATGTCGCCTATGATCATAATATTTTGACAGGGGGGAGTATTTTCAAGGTGACTGTTGAGAGATGAAATAAAATAACTTGAGTTAGGAAATGATGGGGAACGGTAAATGCCTAAAATTATAAAGTTAGATGTATATAACTCAATTCCGGTGGCGTTTTGAAGGTTTAATTCTCTGAAATTCACTGAGTATTTATTACTGATGTATGCAACTACTCCATCACTTTGGTTAATATGGTTTTTGGTTTGGAAAGAAGTATAGTTCATTAGTTGTGGAATGGGTTTGTTTAAGTTTAACCAACATTCTGTCAGGATCAAAATGTCTATATGATGTGTTATTTGCGCCAAAGTGAGAAGGAGGTCGTCAAAATTTTTGTATATACTTCTAATATTTTGTGTTAATACAATAAAATTATGTGTAGAATTATCCACCTTTATTTTTAAGTCTTGTATATTACATTTTAGTGACTCAGAGATATTAATATGATCAATTTCATTTAATGTATTAAAACTATCCATTAAGAATTAATTTAGTACTCTTAGGTAGGTTAGGTTTCGTACTCTCAGTTAGTCGAGATTTTAAGATATTATTAACATAAACCAATACAGCATCATTTTGGTTAGCATTGTTAGTAGTCGCCATACATGTATAGTTATTCAGTATTGGAATAGGCTTATCAGCTTTCAATCTACCCTCTGTCAAAATCATTATGTCTACCACAAGATTAATTTGAGACCATGCAATCTGAAGATCATCAAAATTAATTGCTACACTTCTTATATTCTGTGAAATCACAGTTAAACCATTCTTAGATAAATTAATATGATTTTTTAGGTCTCGAATATCACATGTGACCGAAGATACCACCCCATTTCGATCTATTTCATTTATCGTTGACAATAAGCTAGCCATTGTCCTGTAGTGTAGATTGAAATGAGGGGGAAACAAAGTCACATTTAAATGACATTAATGAACTAAGTAATTGGTTGTTTAATTTAGGACCTCCAATATCAATGTTCATTTTAAGTATTAGCGGTATAAGACTTTTATGTTTTAGTTGATTGTTGACCAATAAAGTATTTCTGAAGCAGTGCAAAGAAGAGTAATTCGTTTTATAAATCATATTAAATGCAAAAACAGTGTCAAAATGTATGTGTATTGTTATTGTGAGTATATTATGTAGAGTATTTGTATTAATTGTAGGTAAATACATTGTATCAATTACTATTTTTGTGTACAGGAGAATAAGAGCAAACTTATACATTCCAAGTTGGCAGCATTTACATAAAAATATGACCAAACAAGAAGTAACAATTGACAGAGATCTTATTATAAAGGCATTTATAGGTTTCTTGTGAATACATGACGACCACAGCTGAGCTACAAATATGTTTTTAGATTCTAAACAGATTACTAGTCATTTATTTTCTTTAAGTTTTCCGATTTGAATTTCATTGTGAATTAATATAATAGGAGAATTTTCATCCTTTCTAAGATAGACTTTACCATAAGCTGTCCAACAAAATTTATACGAATTAGATTTACTTAGCTCACGTGCCAGAAAGTGGAGTCGGGAGGCCTTCGCAGTCAAATGTTCTGAGATGAAAACTGGCGTCTCCTCCATGGAGCGGAATCCCAAGTGTTTCGCACATAGTTTTGTTTTATGCTTGATGTTAAATGCTTTGCATGATTTTAAAATTTTATTTTTGAGTATGGTTGATGAGGTTTCTACAACAATAGGCGAATTTAGCGAATCAGCTTTTTTCACACGTGCTCTGTAAATATCTTTTATATCCTCTTGATGTATTGGACATTGTATTGCATCTCCCAGGTAGGTCACCATGTTTAATAGGTCTTCCTTAGTTTCGTTTTTTTGTTTGGGTACATTTTTTATTTCAAAATTTGTTTTCCTGCTTCCCTTTTGAAGATCTTCTACTTTATCTTCCAAAATTGTTATATAATTTTTATTCTCACTTATCTGTCTCTCCAGGGAAGTAATTTTCTTTTTAAAATCTTCATATTGTTCAGACAAAAATGTTATAGAATTCTGTATATTTAAATTTGTTTGCTGAATATCATTTAACTTGTTAGAATTTTTCTTAATTTCCTGCAAATGTGCTGACATAATAGAAGATATCATTTGCATAATTTCTTCTTTAAAGACATTTAATTCAGTTGTAATATCCACTTCTCTTTTCCTTCTGGTAACACGATTTGTGACGTTTGCATCTTGCGATTGCTCGTGCGAGCCTTCCATCGGTACCAGGCGATAATAGAATCCGAGAGATATCGACGCTCACCTGTGTCCGAGCAGTGCAGCTGCGTGGGCGTGTCCTTGAAGCGAGATAGAACGCATACGCTGTCCCGCTTTATCTACGACGCTTGGGTTGAAACCAGGCGCACAGAGCTACGGCGAGGGCATTCGACGAGTTAACTCCTATACTTTTATGCACTCCTATTTTATCAAAATATTATTTTACGTTTAAAATTATCGAAATTTGGTTTTATTTTTGAAATAAATTCGAGTAGCACCACAATAAACGTTAGCACCTTTCGGCGGTCCGGAGGGAAGAGATATAACGAAATCTTTAAAAATAATATTTTTAGTATATGGCCACCCGAAACTTGTTTTAATTTGTTTTGTACTATTCGTATGGGGTAGCGGCAACGGAAATACGTCTGCAGTGAAAATTTGAACCTCCTAACTTTAACGGTTCAAGAGATATAACCAAATATTTAAAAATCCTATTTTTTGTATATAGCCACCGAAACTTGTTTTAATTTGTTTTTTACTCTTCGTATGGGGTAGCGGTAACAGAAATACGTCTGCAGTGAAAATTTGAACCTCCAAATTATAACGGTTCAAGAGAAATAACGAAATAGTTAAAAATACTATTTTTAGTATATGGCCACCCAAAACTTGTTTTAATTTGGTTTTTACTATTCGTATGGGGTAGCGGCAACAGAAATACGTCTGCAGTGAAAATTTGAACCTCCATATTGTAAAGATTCAAGAGATATAACGAAATCTTTAAAAATAATATTTTTAGTATATGGCCACCCGAAACTTGTTTAAATTTGTTTTTTACTATTCGTATGGGGTAGCGGCAACAGAAATACGTCTGCAGTGAAAATTTGAAGCTCCTTATTGTAAAGTTTCAAGAGATATAACGAAATCTTTAAAAATAATATTTTTAGTATATGGCCACCCGAAACTTGTTTTAATTTGTTTTATACTATTCGTATGGGGTAGCGGCAACAGAAATACGTCTGCAGTGTAAATTTGAACCTCCTAACTTCAACGGTTCAAGAGATATAACGAAATATTTAAAAATCCTATTTTTTTATATTACCACTCAAAACTTGTTTTAATATGTTTTTTCCTATTCGTATGGGGTAGCGGCAACATAAATACGTCTGCAGTGAAAATTTGAAGCTCCTTATTGTAAAGTTTCAAGAGATATAACGAAATCTTTAAAAATAATATTTTTAGTATATGGCCACCCGAAACTTGTTTTAATTTGTTTTGTACTATTCGTATGGGGTAGCGGTAACAGAAATACGTCTGCAGTGTAAATTTGAACCTCATAACTTCAACGGTTCAAGAGATATAATGAAATATTTAAAAATCCTATTTTTTTATATTACCACTCAAAACTTGTTTTAATATGTTTTGTACTATTCGTATGGGGTAGCGGCAACAGAAATACGTCTGCAGTGAAAATTTGAAGCTCCTTATTGTAAAGTTTCAAGAGATATAACGAAATCTTTAAAAATAATATTTTTAGTATATGGCCACCCGAAACTTGTTTTAATTTGTTTTATACTATTCGTATGGGGTAGCGGCAACAGAAATACGTCTGCAGTGTAAATTTGAACCTCCTAACTTTAACGGTTCAAGAGATATTACCAAATATTTAAAAATCCTATTTTTTTTATATAGCCACTCAAAACTTGTTTTAATATGTTTCTTCCTATTCGTATGGGGTAGCGGCAACAGAAATACGTCTGCAGTGAAAATTTGAACCTCCTTATTGTAAAGATTCAAGAGATATAACGAAATCTTTAAAAATAATATTTTTAGTATATGGCCACCCGAAACTTGTTTAAATTTATTTTTTACTATTCGTATGGGGTAGCGGCAACGGAAATACGTCTGCAGTGAAAATTTGAACCTCCTAACTTTAACGGTTCAAGAGATATAACCAAATATTTAAAAATCCTATTTTTTGTATATAGCCACCGAAACTTGTTTTAATTTGTTTTTTACTCTTCGTATGGGGTAGCGGTAACAGAAATACGTCTGCAGTGAAAATTTGAACCTCCAAATTATAACGGTTCAAGAGAAATAACGAAATAGTTAAAAATACTATTTTTAGTATATGGCCACCCAAAACTTGTTTTAATTTGGTTTTTACTATTCGTATGGGGTAGCGGCAACAGAAATACGTCTGCAGTGAAAATTTGAACCTCCATATTGTAAAGATTCAAGAGATATAACGAAATCTTTAAAAATAATATTTTTAGTATATGGCCACCCGAAACTTGTTTAAATTTGTTTTTTACTATTCGTATGGGGTAGCGGCAACAGAAATACGTCTGCAGTGAAAATTTGAAGCTCCTTATTGTAAAGTTTCAAGAGATATAACGAAATCTTTAAAAATAATATTTTTAGTATATGGCCACCCGAAACTTGTTTTAATTTGTTTTATACTATTCGTATGGGGTAGCGGCAACAGAAATACGTCTGCAGTGAAAATTTGAACCTCCATATTGTAAAGGTTCAAGAGATATAACGAAGTCTTTAAAAATAATATTTTTAGTATATGGCCACCCGAAACTTGTTTAAATATGTTTTGTACTATTCGTATGGGGTAGCGGCAACAGAAATACGTCTGCAGTGAAAATTTGAAGCTCCTTATTGTAAAGTTTCAAGAGATATAACGAAATCTTTAAAAATAATATTTTTAGTATATGGCCACCCGAAACTTGTTTTAATATGTTTTTTCCTATTCGTATGGGGTAGCGGCAACAGAAATACGTCTGCAGTGTAAATTTGAACCTCCTAACTTTAACGGTTGAAGAGATATAACGAAATATTTAAAAATCCTATTTTTTTATATTACCACTCAAAACTTGTTTTAATATGTTTTGTACTATTCGTATGGGGTAGCGGCAACAGAAATACGTCTGCAGTGAAAATTTGAAGCTCCTTATTGTAAAGTTTCAAGAGATATAACGAAATCTTTAAAAATAATATTTTTAGTATATGGCCACCCGAAACTTGTTTTAATTTGTTTTATACTATTCGTATGGGGTAGCGGCAACAGAAATACGTCTGCAGTGTAAATTTGAACCTCCTAACTTTAACGGTTCAAGAGATATTACCAAATATTTAAAAATCCTATTTTTTTTATATAGCCACTCAAAACTTGTTTTAATATGTTTCTTCCTATTCGTATGGGGTAGCGGCAACAGAAATACGTCTGCAGTGAAAATTTGAACCTCCTTATTGTAAAGATTCAAGAGATATAACGAAATCTTTAAAAATAATATTTTTAGTATATGGCCACCCGAAACTTGTTTAAATTTGTTTTTTACTATTCGTATGGGGTAGCGGCAACAGAAATACGTCTGCAGTGAAAATTTGAACCTCCTAACTTTAACGGTTCAAGAGATATAACCAAATATTTAAAAATCCTATTTTTTGTATATAGCCACCGAAACTTGTTTTAATTTGTTTTTTACTCTTCGTATGGGGTAGCGGTAACAGAAATACGTCTGCAGTGAAAATTTGAACCTCCAAATTATAACGGTACAAGAGAAATAACGAAATAGTTAAAAATGCTATTTTTAGTATATGGCCACCCAAAACTTGTTTTAATTTGGTTTTTACTATTCGTATGGGGTAGCGGCAACAGAAATACGTCTGCAGTGAAAATTTGAACCTCCATATTGTAAAGGTTCAAGAGATATAACGAAGTCTTTAAAAATAATATTTTTAGTATATGGCCACCCGAAACTTGTTTAGATTTGTTTTTTACTATTCGTATGGGGTAGCGGCAACAGAAATACGTCTACATTGAAAATTTGAACCTCCTTATTGTAAAGGTTCAAGAGATATAACGAAATCTTTAAAAATAATATTTTTAGTATATGGCCACCCGAAACTTGTTTAAATTTGTTTTTTACTATTCGTATGGGGTAGCGGCAACAGAAATACGTCTGCAGTGTAAATTTGAACCTCCTAACTTTAACGGTTCAAGAGATATTACCAAAAATTTTAAAATCCTATTTTTTGTATATAGCCACCCGAAACTTGTTTTAATTTGTTTTTTACTATTCGTATGGGGTAGCAGCAACCGAAATACGTCAGCAGTGAAAATTTGAACCTCCTTATTGTAAAGTTTCAAGAGGAATAACGAAATATTTAAAAATCCTATTTTTTGTATATAGCCACCGAAACTTGTTTTTATTTGTTTTTTACTATTCGTATGGGGTAGCGGTAACAGAAATACGTCTGCAGTGAAAATTTGAACCTCCACATTATAACGGTTCAAGAGAAATAACGAAATAGTTAAAATTACTATTTTTAGTATATGGCCACCCAAAACTTGTTTTAATTTGGTTTTTACTATTCGTATGGGGTAGCGGCAACAGAAATACGTCTGCAGTGAAAATTTGAACCTCCATATTGTAAAGGTTCAAGAGATATAACGAAATCTTTAAAAATAATATTTTTAGTATATGGCCACCCGAAACTTGTTTAAATTTGTTTTTTACTATTCGTATGGGGTAGCGGCAACAGAAATACGTCTGCAGTGAAAATTTGAACCTCCTAACTTTTACGGTTCAAGAGATATTACCAAATATTTTAAAATCCTATTTTTTGTATATAGCCACCCGAAACTTGTTTTAATTTGTTTTTTACTATTCGTATGGGGTAGCGGCAACAGAAATACGTCTGCAGTGAAAATTTGAACCTCCATATTGTAAAGGTTCAAGAGATATAACGAAGTCTTTAAAAATAATATTTTTAGTATATGGCCACCCGAAACTTGTTTAAATTTGTTTTTTACTATTCGTATGGGGTAGCGGCAACAGAAATACGTCTGCAGTGAAAATTTGAAGCTCCTTATTGTAAAGTTTCAAGAGATATAACGAAATCTTTAAAAATAATATTTTTGGTATATGGCAACCCGAAACTTGTTTTAATTTGTTTTTTACTATTCGTATGGGGTAGCGGTAACAGAAATACGTCTGCAGTGAAAATTTGAACCTCCACATTATAACGGTTCAAGAGAAATAACGGAATAGTTAAAAATAATATTTTTAGTATATAGCCACCGAAACTTGTTTAAATTTGTTTTTTACTATTCGTATGGGGTAGCGGCAACAGAAATACGTCTGCAGTGAAAATTTGAACCTCCATATTGTAAAGGTTCAAGAGATATAACGAAGTCTTTAAAAATAATATTTTTAGTATATGGCCACCCGAAACTTGTTTAGATTTGTTTTTTACTATTCGTATGGGGTAGCGGCAACAGAAATGCGTCTGCAGTGAAAATTTGAACCTCCTTATTGTAATGGTTCAAGAGATATAACGAAATCTTTAAAAATAATATTTTTAGTATATGGCCACCCAAAACTTGTTTTAATATGTTTTTTCCTATTCGTATGGGGTAGCGGCAACAGAAATACGTCTGCAGTGAAAATTTGAACCTCCTTATTGTAAAGGTTCAAGAGATATAACGAAATCTTTAAAAATAATATTTTTAGTATATGGCCACCCGAAACTTGTTTAAATTTGTTTTTTCCTATTCGCATGGGGTAGCGGCAACAGAAATACGTCTGCAGTGTAAATTTGAACCTCCTAACTTTAACGGTTGAAGAGATATAACGAAATATTTAAAAATCCTATTTTTTTATATTACCACTCAAAACTTGTTTTAATATGTTTTGTACTATTCGTATGGGGTAGCGGCAACAGAAATACGTCTGCAGTGAAAATTTGAAGCTCCTTATTGTAAAGTTTCAAGAGATATAACGAAATCTTTAAAAATAATATTTTTAGTATATGGCCACCCGAAACTTGTTTTAATTTGTTTTATACTATTCGTATGGGGTAGCGGCAACAGAAATACGTCTGCAGTGTAAATTTGAACCTCCTAACTTTAACGGTTCAAGAGATATTACCAAATATTTAAAAATCCTATTTTTTTTATATAGCCACTCAAAACTTGTTTTAATATGTTTCTTCCTATTCGTATGGGGTAGCGGCAACAGAAATACGTCTGCAGTGAAAATTTGAACCTCCTTATTGTAAAGATTCAAGAGATATAACGAAATCTTTAAAAATAATATTTTTAGTATATGGCCACCCGAAACTTGTTTAAATTTGTTTTTTACTATTCGTATGGGGTAGCGGCAACAGAAATACGTCTGCAGTGAAAATTTGAACCTCCTAACTTTAACGGTTCAAGAGATATAACCAAATATTTAAAAATCCTATTTTTTGTATATAGCCACCGAAACTTGTTTTAATTTGTTTTTTACTCTTCGTATGGGGTAGCGGTAACAGAAATACGTCTGCAGTGAAAATTTGAACCTCCAAATTATAACGGTACAAGAGAAATAACGAAATAGTTAAAAATGCTATTTTTAGTATATGGCCACCCAAAACTTGTTTTAATTTGGTTTTTACTATTCGTATGGGGTAGCGGCAACAGAAATACGTCTGCAGTGAAAATTTGAACCTCCATATTGTAAAGGTTCAAGAGATATAACGAAGTCTTTAAAAATAATATTTTTAGTATATGGCCACCCGAAACTTGTTTAGATTTGTTTTTTACTATTCGTATGGGGTAGCGGCAACAGAAATACGTCTACATTGAAAATTTGAACCTCCTTATTGTAAAGGTTCAAGAGATATAACGAAATCTTTAAAAATAATATTTTTAGTATATGGCCACCCGAAACTTGTTTAAATTTGTTTTTTACTATTCGTATGGGGTAGCGGCAACAGAAATACGTCTGCAGTGTAAATTTGAACCTCCTAACTTTAACGGTTCAAGAGATATTACCAAAAATTTTAAAATCCTATTTTTTGTATATAGCCACCCGAAACTTGTTTTAATTTGTTTTTTACTATTCGTATGGGGTAGCAGCAACCGAAATACGTCAGCAGTGAAAATTTGAACCTCCTTATTGTAAAGTTTCAAGAGGAATAACGAAATATTTAAAAATCCTATTTTTTGTATATAGCCACCGAAACTTGTTTTTATTTGTTTTTTACTATTCGTATGGGGTAGCGGTAACAGAAATACGTCTGCAGTGAAAATTTGAACCTCCACATTATAACGGTTCAAGAGAAATAACGAAATAGTTAAAATTACTATTTTTAGTATATGGCCACCCAAAACTTGTTTTAATTTGGTTTTTACTATTCGTATGGGGTAGCGGCAACAGAAATACGTCTGCAGTGAAAATTTGAACCTCCATATTGTAAAGGTTCAAGAGATATAACGAAATCTTTAAAAATAATATTTTTAGTATATGGCCACCCGAAACTTGTTTAAATTTGTTTTTTACTATTCGTATGGGGTAGCGGCAACAGAAATACGTCTGCAGTGAAAATTTGAACCTCCTAACTTTTACGGTTCAAGAGATATTACCAAATATTTTAAAATCCTATTTTTTGTATATAGCCACCCGAAACTTGTTTTAATTTGTTTTTTACTATTCGTATGGGGTAGCGGCAACAGAAATACGTCTGCAGTGAAAATTTGAACCTCCATATTGTAAAGGTTCAAGAGATATAACGAAGTCTTTAAAAATAATATTTTTAGTATATGGCCACCCGAAACTTGTTTAAATTTGTTTTTTACTATTCGTATGGGGTAGCGGCAACAGAAATACGTCTGCAGTGAAAATTTGAAGCTCCTTATTGTAAAGTTTCAAGAGATATAACGAAATCTTTAAAAATAATATTTTTGGTATATGGCAACCCGAAACTTGTTTTAATTTGTTTTTTACTATTCGTATGGGGTAGCGGTAACAGAAATACGTCTGCAGTGAAAATTTGAACCTCCACATTATAACGGTTCAAGAGAAATAACGGAATAGTTAAAAATAATATTTTTAGTATATAGCCACCGAAACTTGTTTAAATTTGTTTTTTACTATTCGTATGGGGTAGCGGCAACAGAAATACGTCTGCAGTGAAAATTTGAACCTCCATATTGTAAAGGTTCAAGAGATATAACGAAGTCTTTAAAAATAATATTTTTAGTATATGGCCACCCGAAACTTGTTTAGATTTGTTTTTTACTATTCGTATGGGGTAGCGGCAACAGAAATGCGTCTGCAGTGAAAATTTGAACCTCCTTATTGTAATGGTTCAAGAGATATAACGAAATCTTTAAAAATAATATTTTTAGTATATGGCCACCCAAAACTTGTTTTAATATGTTTTTTCCTATTCGTATGGGGTAGCGGCAACAGAAATACGTCTGCAGTGAAAATTTGAACCTCCTTATTGTAAAGGTTCAAGAGATATAACGAAATCTTTAAAAATAATATTTTTAGTATATGGCCACCCGAAACTTGTTTAAATTTGTTTTTTCCTATTCGCATGGGGTAGCGGCAACAGAAATACGTCTGCAGTGAAAATTTGAACCTCCACATTTTAACGGTTCAAGAGAAATAACGAAATAGTTAAAAATAATATTTTTAGTATATGGCCACCCAAAACTTGTTTTAATATGTTTTTTACTATTCGTATGGGGTAGCGGCAACAGAAATACGTCTGCAGTGAAAATTTGAACCTCCTTATTGTAAAGGTTCAAGAGATATAACGAAATAGTTAAAAATAATATTTTTAGTATATGGCCAATCGAAACTAATTTTAATTTGTTTTTTACTATTCGTATGGGGTAGCGGCAACAGAAATACGTCTGCAGTGAAAATTTGAAGCTCCTTATTGTAAAGTTTCAAGAGATATAACGAAATCTTTAAAAATAATATTTTTGGTATATGGCAACCCGAAACTTGTTTTAATTTGTTTTTTACTATTCGTATGGGGTAGCGGTAACAGAAATACGTCTGCAGTGAAAATTTGAACCTCCACCTTATAACGGTTCAAGAGAAATAACGAAATAGTTAAAAATACTATTTTTAGTATATGGCCACCCGAAACTTGTTTAAATTTGTTTTTTACTATTCGTATGGGGTAGCGGCAACAGAAATACGTCTGCAGTGAAAATTTGAACCTCCTAACTTTAACGGTTCAAGAGATATAACCAAATATTTAAAAATCCTATTTTTTGTATATAGCCACCGAAACTTGTTTTAATTTGTTTTTTACTCTTCGTATGGGGTAGCGGTAACAGAAATACGTCTGCAGTGAAAATTTGAACCTCCAAATTATAACGGTACAAGAGAAATAACGAAATAGTTAAAAATGCTATTTTTAGTATATGGCCACCCGAAACTTGTTTAAATTTGTTTTTTCCTATTCGTATGGGGTAGCGGCAACAGAAATACGTCTGCAGTGAAAATTTGAACCTCCTTATTGTAAAGGTTCAAGAGATATAACGAAATCTTTAAAAATAATATTTTTAGTATATGGCCACCCGAAACTTGTTTAAATTTGTTTTTTCCTATTCGCATGGGGTAGCGGCAACAGAAATACGTCTGCAGTGAAAATTTGAACCTCCACATTTTAACGGTTCAAGAGAAATAACGAAATAGTTAAAAATAATATTTTTAGTATATGGCCACCCAAAACTTGTTTTAATATGTTTTTTACTATTCGTATGGGGTAGCGGCAACAGAAATACGTCTGCAGTGAAAATTTGAACCTCCTTATTGTAAAGGTTCAAGAGATATAACGAAATAGTTAAAAATAATATTTTTAGTATATGGCCAATCGAAACTAATTTTAATTTGTTTTTTACTATTCGTATGGGGTAGCGGCAACAGAAATACGTCTGCAGTGAAAATTTGAAGCTCCTTATTGTAAAGTTTCAAGAGATATAACGAAATCTTTAAAAATAATATTTTTGGTATATGGCAACCCGAAACTTGTTTTAATTTGTTTTTTACTATTCGTATGGGGTAGCGGTAACAGAAATACGTCTGCAGTGAAAATTTGAACCTCCACCTTATAACGGTTCAAGAGAAATAACGAAATAGTTAAAAATACTATTTTTAGTATATGGCCACCCAAAACTTGTTTTAATTTGGTTTTTACTATTCGTATGGGGTAGCGGCAACAGAAATACGTCTGCAGTGAAAATTTGAACCTCCATATTGTAAAGGTTCAAGAGATATAACGAAGTCTTTAAAAATAATATTTTTAGTATATGGCCACCCGAAACTTGTTTAGATTTGTTTTTTACTATTCGTATGGGGTAGCGGCAACAGAAATACGTCTACAGTGAAAATTTGAACCTCCTTATTGTAAAGGTTCAAGAGATATAACGAAATCTTTAAAAATAATATTTTTAGTATATGGCCACCCGAAACTTGTTTAAATTTGTTTTTTACTATTCGTATGGGGTAGCGGCAACAGAAATACGTCTGCAGTGTAAATTTGAACCTCCTAACTTTAACGGTTCAAGAGATATTACCAAATATTTTAAAATCCTATTTTTTGTATATAGCCACCCGAAACTTGTTTTAATTTGTATTTTACTATTCGTATGGGGTAGCAGCAACAGAAATACGTCTGCAGTGTAAATTTGAACCTCCTAACTTTAACGGTTCAAGAGATATTACCAAATATTTTAAAATCCTATTTTTTGTATATAGCCACCCGAAACTTGTTTTAATTTGTTTTTTACTATTCGTATGGGGTAGCAGCAACAGAAATACGTCAGCAGTGAAAATTTGAACCTCCTTATTGTAAAGTTTCAAGAGGAATAATGAAATAGTTCAAAATACTATTTTTAGTATATGGCCACTCGAAACTTGTTTTAGTTTGTTTTTTACTATTCGTATGGGGTAGCGGCAACAGAAATACGTCTGCAGTGAAAATTTGAACCTCCTTATTGCAAAGGTGCAAGAGAAATAACCAAATATTTAAAAATCCTATTTTTTGTATATAGCCACCCGAAACTTGTTTTAATTTGTTTTTTACTATTCGTATGGGGTAGCGGCAACAGAAATACGTCTGCAGTGAAAATTTGAACCTCCTTATTGTAAAGGTTCAAGATATATAACGAAATCTTTAAAAATAATATTTTTAGTATATGGCCACCCGAAACTTGTTTAAATTTGTTTTTTACTATTCGTATGGGGTAGCGGCAACAGAAATACGTCTGCAGTGTAAATTTGAACCTCCTAACTTTAACGGTTCAAGAGATATTACCAAATATTTTAAAATCCTATTTTTTGTATATAGCCACCCGAAACTTGTTTTAATTTGTATTTTACTATTCGTATGGGGTAGCAGCAACAGAAATACGTCTGCAGTGTAAATTTGAACCTCCTAACTTTAACGGTTCAAGAGATATTACCAAATATTTTAAAATCCTATTTTTTGTATATAGCCACCCGAAACTTGTTTTAATTTGTTTTTTACTATTCGTATGGGGTAGCAGCAACAGAAATACGTCAGCAGTGAAAATTTGAACCTCCTTATTGTAAAGTTTCAAGAGGAATAATGAAATAGTTCAAAATACTATTTTTAGTATCGACCTATCCGTAGAACAGAGTCCCATCTGCAGGATTGGTAGTTTACAGTAGAGGCCAGAGAAGTTGTTCACTTGTATTATGTAATGTAATTCTTAAACAGTGAGACTTGACATTTTGATTTTTTGGTATGTTGTGACAACACCCCAGCCTAATGAAATGCTATGTAGTGTATATTTCTTATCCTCTTATTTCACGAGATAGTGGGTTTCATATAGACATAGGACGTTTTACGGCGGAAGAGCGGGGGTCCGTAGTGAACATTGGACGTTTTATGGCGGAAGAGCGGGGGCCCGTAGTGAACATTGGCCGTTGTTTTACGGAGACGTCTGAATTAAGTGAGGTTCTATATTAAATTTTTTAAACATAATGCTCGTCATACGACGATTACTCTCTATATTTAGAAAAATTATTAGTAAAATAATTTAATCGTTTAAAAAAATCTCGAATTATATATCAAAACTAGTAGACAGCATCACTTTAAACGGCATCACATCACAGTTAGGTACGGTGGGTACTTAGAATTAGCAAAGTCTAAAACTACAGACCTAAGAAACCAAATACCCAAGTATCACCAGTACTAGTAACGAGGCAGACAGTTTCGAAGATGGGAAGACGAAATTAAGCTTGTAGCCGGGAAAACATAGACAAGGGAAGCCCATAATAGGTTAGGTTGGAAAAGAATGGAGTAGGCCTTTGCCAAACTGGGGCAAACAGACGAAATTGTCGGTGTCAAAGACTTGCCAGGGTCTTAGATTACGATTAGCAAAAGATGAAATGTAAAAATTATGTCTGAATAAAGGCTATTATAATTATTATTATTATTATAAAACTACAGACAGGTAAAGACCTATGTCCATGAACATTAGAAGAGACGCTTATGGAGAAATTTAAACTTTGCATTAGTTATAAAATCAACAATATGTTCAAACAAACATACATAATACCAACAAAATTTTACGTAATTATACTTAAAACTATTTTGGTGGCGTAAAAGTTAAAACATAATGACATTGTCCCCATCATTTTGGGTGTGTCCTTTCTGTAAGAAGCGGTGTGTTATGCATATGTTGAACTTTTTTCTGCGTAAACAAACATTGAAAATAAAAAGCGGTTACGATTTTGGCCAGCACAATTGTCTGACCAAAGGCGAAAATCTTCCCTCGATCAACATTAGTCTGAATAAAATCTAAGAGGCAACTGCTGCCCTCATTTGCGCCACGTTTTGCCACAGATTCATCCCACATATAGCTTATCCCTTTACCTTCATGTCAAAAACTGTGAAGTGAAATGAAGATGACTTTCTCTTACAGTAAAGTGTGTTGGAGTGTCATGAGGACACTGCAATACTTTTCAAAATCAAACACAGCAGCAATCATCTGTCTTTCTTATCTTGGCTTTTTAAATTCCTTGCGACCTTCTGTATTTATTCTGGTGTAGCTTAAAAGTTTCTTTGTCTTGGTACATTGGATTCTTTTTCAATCGAAAAACGCGACATTCGTTGCACTGATTCTTTTTGGGAATGTGAATTGTGTGATTGAAGTTTAAGTTGACAATGTCACGATATTGTCGTACCTTTGTAGCCTTAGAGGTGCATTTCTCGGAGTCAAACCATTTAAGATAAATTTTGAACATTTTGGCAATACTTAAGTCTCCTTGTAGGTAGAGTTTTTGGCTATTCTTGCGTATATAATGCGATTCAACAGGGAATAATACCCGAACATGATCACAAACACTTTGTTTCATTGCAATCATCATCAATCATCTTATGATTGTCGTGGTGACTTCTTTTAGGAGTCACGGTGGAATCGCTTAAGTGCGAAGAAGAAGCTGAATTTATGTTGCTAAACGACGACGAAGAAATCGCAGATAATAAGTATGTATACTATGGGCAGAACGAGCTATCGCAGACGGAATGGATATTTAATAGGAGATGACATAGGAGTTGGCAGTGACAAAGTTGTCCAAATTAACTGGAGTAGATCTGTGATGAGAAACTTCTAACAAATCTTCAAGCTCAATGGTAAACTCTTGAAACTAGAAGGAAGTGCCAAAGAAAATATGCTAGGTTGATTGCTGTAAACATCTTTGGCGGACCAGACAAATTTGGTATTAAGCCATCTCAGGTAATTTCTTCGGTCCCACCATCTTAATGCAGAACTTCTTCTCATAATGTATCAGCTAGTTCTTGACTGATTTCTTCTGCACTCATAGACAAGTGTGAGCTTTGTTGTCCAATGTTGTTGTTATCAACGTTCAGAGCTAAAGTACAAAAAAAACTTCAATAATACTGTATTTTATTATTAAAGATATTCATAAAACATTATTAACACATTAATTTAACAAACCTTAAATAAAAAATCTTTATTTTATTATTATTTAACGATGTTTTTAAATGAACAACGTCCTAACTGATGTCATTATCCCAGTAACAACGTCCCATCTTAATATCAAACCGAGAAATCATAGTACAGATTCTGTAGAAAAACGTCCTATATTCATATGACACGCTTAAAGAACCAAAAATGTTTGTATAAAAACGTCCTTATGTTTCATGAGACTTCTACTTTTTACTATTTATTACTACACAAAGAATGAATACTCTGTGACTAAGCACTATGTCAAATGTTTTTTCGGATGATTTTCGCGCAACAAATGCGTTTCTTTACCTTTCCGGAAAGAAACGTCCTATATTAAAATCAATCGCCCACAATGTTTTACTGAGATAAAAATTTAATATTAAAGCAATACGAATATGATGTTTGTTAATTTAAAAATTTATTAATGTGTATCGCGAAATAATATAGTTGAAATCGTCAAAATATCAGTTTTAGCACTTTTTTTCATGTAATTTGAAAATGGTACACTAAGCTCAGGCCTTTCTGCATCAGTTTTTTCTAGCATATCTAATATTTTCTTTCAACGTGACATCTTTAATAATAGTTTTGTACATGCAAAGCCCTTAATTTATTTTGTACATCAAACCGAAAAAAAATCTGAGCGCATTACACCAAAACACCCTTTTTCCAATGAACACAGGCCGGAGTGACAAACGGACGCACCGCTCATCTTCCGCGCGCCGTCGCATGATCACTTCGTGCGTTTTTATACGGAATTAATATCAGATAGTACGTTATTCGATTCTATATCTCCGAAACTAAACAAGATACAAAAATTTTAAAAACGTGAGTCTGTAGAGTTCGTATTCCTTATCTCGTTTAGCTATTAAACTCATTTTTGCTCCATGATCACATCGGACTCTGTTCTACGCATAGGTCGGTATATGGCCACTCGAAACTTGTTTAGATTTGTTTTTTACTATTCGTATGGGGTAGCGGCAACAGAAATACGTCTACAGTGAAAATTTGAACCTCCTTATTGTAAAGGTTCAAGAGATATAACGAAGTCTTTAAAAATAATATTTTTAGTATATGGCCACCCGAAACTTGTTTAGATTTGTTTTTTACTATTCGTATGGGGTAGCGGCAACAGAAATACGTCTACAGTGAAAATTTGAACCTCCTTATTGTAAAGGTTCAAGAGATATAACGAAATCTTTAAAAATAATATTTTTAGTATATGGCCACCCGAAACTTGTTTAAATTTGTTTTTTCCTATTCGTATGGGGTAGCGGCAACAGAAATACGTCTGCAGTGAAAATTTGAACCTCCTTATTGTAAAGGTTCAAGAGATATAACGAAATCTTTAAAAATAATATTTTTAGTATATGGCCACCCGAAACTTGTTTAAATTTGTTTTTTCCTATTCGTATGGGGTAGCGGCAACAGAAATACGTCTGCAGTGAAAATTTGAACCTCCTTATTGTAAAGGTTCAAGAGATATAACGAAATCTTTAAAAATAATATTTTTAGTATATGGCCACCCGAAACTTGTTTAAATTTGTTTTTTCCTATTCGCATGGGGTAGCGGCAACAGAAATACGTCTGCAGTGAAAATTTGAACCTCCTTATTGTAAAGGTTCAAGAGATATAACGAAATAGTTAAAAATAATATTTTTAGTATATGGCCAATCGAAACTAATTTTAATTTGTTTTTTACTATTCGTATGGGGTAGCGGCAACAGAAATACGTCTGCAGTGAAAATTTGAAGCTCCTTATTGTAAAGTTTCAAGAGATATAACGAAATCTTTAAAAATAATATTTTTGGTATATGGCAACCCGAAACTTGTTTTAATTTGTTTTTTACTATTCGTATGGGGTAGCGGTAACAGAAATACGTCTGCAGTGAAAATTTGAACCTCCACCTTATAACGGTTCAAGAGAAATAACGAAATAGTTAAAAATACTATTTTTAGTATATGGCCACCCAAAACTTGTTTTAATTTGGTTTTTACTATTCGTATGGGGTAGCGGCAACAGAAATACGTCTGCAGTGAAAATTTGAACCTCCATATTGTAAAGGTTCAAGAGATATAACGAAGTCTTTAAAAATAATATTTTTAGTATATGGCCACCCGAAACTTGTTTAGATTTGTTTTTTACTATTCGTATGGGGTAGCGGCAACAGAAATACGTCTACAGTGAAAATTTGAACCTCCTTATTGTAAAGGTTCAAGAGATATAACGAAATCTTTAAAAATAATATTTTTAGTATATGGCCACCCGAAACTTGTTTAAATTTGTTTTTTACTATTCGTATGGGGTAGCGGCAACAGAAATACGTCTGCAGTGTAAATTTGAACCTCCTAACTTTAACGGTTCAAGAGATATTACCAAATATTTTAAAATCCTATTTTTTGTATATAGCCACCCGAAACTTGTTTTAATTTGTATTTTACTATTCGTATGGGGTAGCAGCAACAGAAATACGTCTGCAGTGTAAATTTGAACCTCCTAACTTTAACGGTTCAAGAGATATTACCAAATATTTTAAAATCCTATTTTTTGTATATAGCCACCCGAAACTTGTTTTAATTTGTTTTTTACTATTCGTATGGGGTAGCAGCAACAGAAATACGTCAGCAGTGAAAATTTGAACCTCCTTATTGTAAAGTTTCAAGAGGAATAATGAAATAGTTCAAAATACTATTTTTAGTATATGGCCACTCGAAACTTGTTTTAGTTTGTTTTTTACTATTCGTATGGGGTAGCGGCAACAGAAATACGTCTGCAGTGAAAATTTGAACCTCCTTATTGCAAAGGTGCAAGAGAAATAACCAAATATTTAAAAATCCTATTTTTTGTATATAGCCACCCGAAACTTGTTTTAATTTGTTTTTTACTATTCGTATGGGGTAGCGGCAACAGAAATACGTCTGCAGTGAAAATTTGAACCTCCTTATTGTAAAGGTTCAAGATATATAACGAAATCTTTAAAAATAATATTTTTAGTATATGGCCACCCGAAACTTGTTTAAATTTGTTTTTTCCTATTCGCATGGGGTAGCGGCAACAGAAATACGTCTGCAGTGAAAATTTGAACCTCCACATTTTAACGGTTCAAGAGAAATAACGAAATAGTTAAAAATAATATTTTTAGTATATGGCCACCCAAAACTTGTTTTAATATGTTTTTTACTATTCGTATGGGGTAGCGGCAACAGAAATACGTCTGCAGTGAAAATTTGAACCTCCTTATTGTAAAGGTTCAAGAGATATAACGAAATAGTTAAAAATAATATTTTTAGTATATGGCCAATCGAAACTAATTTTAATTTGTTTTTTACTATTCGTATGGGGTAGCGGCAACAGAAATACGTCTGCAGTGAAAATTTGAAGCTCCTTATTGTAAAGGTTCAAGAGATATAACGAAATCTTTAAAAATAATATTTTTAGTATATGGCCACCCGAAACTTGTTTAAATTTGTTTTTTCCTATTCGTATGGGGTAGCGGCAACAGAAATACGTCTGCAGTGAAAATTTGAACCTCCTTATTGTAAAGGTTCAAGAGATATAACGAAATCTTTAAAAATAATATTTTTAGTATATGGCCACCCGAAACTTGTTTAAATTTGTTTTTTCCTATTCGTATGGGGTAGCGGCAACAGAAATACGTCTGCAGTGAAAATTTGAACCTCCTTATTGTAAAGGTTCAAGAGATATAACGAAATCTTTAAAAATAATATTTTTAGTATATGGCCACCCGAAACTTGTTTAAATTTGTTTTTTCCTATTCGCATGGGGTAGCGGCAACAGAAATACGTCTGCAGTGAAAATTTGAACCTCCTTATTGTAAAGGTTCAAGAGATATAACGAAATAGTTAAAAATAATATTTTTAGTATATGGCCAATCGAAACTAATTTTAATTTGTTTTTTACTATTCGTATGGGGTAGCGGCAACAGAAATACGTCTGCAGTGAAAATTTGAAGCTCCTTATTGTAAAGTTTCAAGAGATATAACGAAATCTTTAAAAATAATATTTTTGGTATATGGCAACCCGAAACTTGTTTTAATTTGTTTTTTACTATTCGTATGGGGTAGCGGTAACAGAAATACGTCTGCAGTGAAAATTTGAACCTCCACCTTATAACGGTTCAAGAGAAATAACGAAATAGTTAAAAATACTATTTTTAGTATATGGCCACCCAAAACTTGTTTTAATTTGGTTTTTACTATTCGTATGGGGTAGCGGCAACAGAAATACGTCTGCAGTGAAAATTTGAACCTCCATATTGTAAAGGTTCAAGAGATATAACGAAGTCTTTAAAAATAATATTTTTAGTATATGGCCACCCGAAACTTGTTTAGATTTGTTTTTTACTATTCGTATGGGGTAGCGGCAACAGAAATACGTCTACAGTGAAAATTTGAACCTCCTTATTGTAAAGGTTCAAGAGATATAACGAAATCTTTAAAAATAATATTTTTAGTATATGGCCACCCGAAACTTGTTTAAATTTGTTTTTTACTATTCGTATGGGGTAGCGGCAACAGAAATACGTCTGCAGTGTAAATTTGAACCTCCTAACTTTAACGGTTCAAGAGATATTACCAAATATTTTAAAATCCTATTTTTTGTATATAGCCACCCGAAACTTGTTTTAATTTGTATTTTACTATTCGTATGGGGTAGCAGCAACAGAAATACGTCTGCAGTGTAAATTTGAACCTCCTAACTTTAACGGTTCAAGAGATATTACCAAATATTTTAAAATCCTATTTTTTGTATATAGCCACCCGAAACTTGTTTTAATTTGTTTTTTACTATTCGTATGGGGTAGCAGCAACAGAAATACGTCAGCAGTGAAAATTTGAACCTCCTTATTGTAAAGTTTCAAGAGGAATAATGAAATAGTTCAAAATACTATTTTTAGTATATGGCCACTCGAAACTTGTTTTAGTTTGTTTTTTACTATTCGTATGGGGTAGCGGCAACAGAAATACGTCTGCAGTGAAAATTTGAACCTCCTTATTGCAAAGGTGCAAGAGAAATAACCAAATATTTAAAAATCCTATTTTTTGTATATAGCCACCCGAAACTTGTTTTAATTTGTTTTTTACTATTCGTATGGGGTAGCGGCAACAGAAATACGTCTGCAGTGAAAATTTGAACCTCCTTATTGTAAAGGTTCAAGATATATAACGAAATCTTTAAAAATAATATTTTTAGTATATGGCCACCCGAAACTTGTTTAAATTTGTTTTTTCCTATTCGCATGGGGTAGCGGCAACAGAAATACGTCTGCAGTGAAAATTTGAACCTCCACATTTTAACGGTTCAAGAGAAATAACGAAATAGTTAAAAATAATATTTTTAGTATATGGCCACCCAAAACTTGTTTTAATATGTTTTTTACTATTCGTATGGGGTAGCGGCAACAGAAATACGTCTGCAGTGAAAATTTGAACCTCCTTATTGTAAAGGTTCAAGAGATATAACGAAATAGTTAAAAATAATATTTTTAGTATATGGCCAATCGAAACTAATTTTAATTTGTTTTTTACTATTCGTATGGGGTAGCGGCAACAGAAATACGTCTGCAGTGAAAATTTGAAGCTCCTTATTGTAAAGGTTCAAGAGATATAACGAAATCTTTAAAAATAATATTTTTAGTATATGGCCACCCGAAACTTGTTTAAATTTGTTTTTTCCTATTCGTATGGGGTAGCGGCAACAGAAATACGTCTGCAGTGAAAATTTGAACCTCCTTATTGTAAAGGTTCAAGAGATATAACGAAATCTTTAAAAATAATATTTTTAGTATATGGCCACCCGAAACTTGTTTAAATTTGTTTTTTCCTATTCGCATGGGGTAGCGGCAACAGAAATACGTCTGCAGTGAAAATTTGAACCTCCACATTTTAACGGTTCAAGAGAAATAACGAAATAGTTAAAAATAATATTTTTAGTATATGGCCACCCAAAACTTGTTTTAATATGTTTTTTACTATTCGTATGGGGTAGCGGCAACAGAAATACGTCTGCAGTGAAAATTTGAACCTCCTTATTGTAAAGGTTCAAGAGATATAACGAAATAGTTAAAAATAATATTTTTAGTATATGGCCAATCGAAACTAATTTTAATTTGTTTTTTACTATTCGTATGGGGTAGCGGCAACAGAAATACGTCTGCAGTGAAAATTTGAAGCTCCTTATTGTAAAGTTTCAAGAGATATAACGAAATCTTTAAAAATAATATTTTTGGTATATGGCAACCCGAAACTTGTTTTAATTTGTTTTTTACTATTCGTATGGGGTAGCGGTAACAGAAATACGTCTGCAGTGAAAATTTGAACCTCCACCTTATAACGGTTCAAGAGAAATAACGAAATAGTTAAAAATACTATTTTTAGTATATGGCCACCCAAAACTTGTTTTAATTTGGTTTTTACTATTCGTATGGGGTAGCGGCAACAGAAATACGTCTGCAGTGAAAATTTGAACCTCCATATTGTAAAGGTTCAAGAGATATAACGAAGTCTTTAAAAATAATATTTTTAGTATATGGCCACCCGAAACTTGTTTAGATTTGTTTTTTACTATTCGTATGGGGTATCGGCAACAGAAATACGTCTACAGTGAAAATTTGAACCTCCTTATTGTAAAGGTTCAAGAGATATAACGAAATCTTTAAAAATAATATTTTTAGTATATGGCCACCCGAAACTTGTTTAAATTTGTTTTTTACTATTCGTATGGGGTAGCGGCAACAGAAATACGTCTGCAGTGTAAATTTGAACCTCCTAACTTTAACGGTTCAAGAGATATTACCAAATATTTTAAAATCCTATTTTTTGTATATAGCCACCCGAAACTTGTTTTAATTTGTTTTTTACTATTCGTATGGGGTAGCAGCAACAGAAATACGTCAGCAGTGAAAATTTGAACCTCCTTATTGTAAAGTTTCAAGAGGAATAATGAAATAGTTCAAAATACTATTTTTAGTATATGGCCACTCGAAACTTGTTTTAGTTTGTTTTTTACTATTCGTATGGGGTAGCGGCAACAGAAATACGTCTGCAGTGAAAATTTGAACCTCCTTATTGCAAAGGTGCAAGAGAAATAACCAAATATTTAAAAATCCTATTTTTTGTATATAGCCACCCGAAACTTGTTTTAATTTGTTTTTTACTATTCGTATGGGGTAGCGGCAACAGAAATACGTCTGCAGTGAAAATTTGAACCTCCTTATTGTAAAGGTTCAAGATATATAACGAAATCTTTAAAAATAATATTTTTAGTATATGGCCACCCGAAACTTGTTTTAATTTGTTTTTTACTATTCGTATGGGGTAGCGGCAACAGAAATACGTCTGCAGTGAAAATTTGAACCTCCTTATTGTAAAGGTTCAAGAGATATAACGAAATCTTTAAAAATAATATTTTTAGTATATGGCCACCCGAAACTTGTTTTAATTTGATTTTTACTATTCGTATGGGGTAGCGGCAACAGAAATACGTCTGCAGTGAAAATTTGAAGCTCCTTATTGTAAAGTTTCAAGAGATATAACGAAATCTTTAAAAATAATATTTTTGGTATATGGCCACCCGAAACTTGTTTAAATTTGTTTTTTACTATTCGTATGGGGTAGCAGCAACAGAAATACGTCTGCAGTGTAAATTTGAACCTCCTAATTTTAACGGTTCAAGAGATATAACCAAATATTTAAAAATCCTATTTTTTTTATATAGCCACTCAAAACTTGTTTTAATATGTTTCTTCCTATTCGTATGGGGTAGCGGCAACAGAAATACGTCTGCAGTGTAAATTTGAACCTCCTAACTTTAACGGTTCAAGAGATATAACGAAATATTTAAAAATCCTATTTTTTTATATTACCACTCAAAACTTGTTTTAATATGTTTTTTCCTATTCGTATGGGGTAGCGGCAACAGAAATACGTCTGCAGTGAAAATTTGAACCTCCTTATTGTTAAGGTTCAAGAGATATAACCAAATATTTGAAAATCCTATTTTTTGTATATAGCCACTCAAAACTTGTTTTAATATGTTTTTTACTATTCGTATGGGGTAGCGGCAACAGAAATACGTCTGCAGTGAAAATTTGAACCTCTTCATTTTAACGGTTCAAGAGAAATAACGAAATAGTTAAAAATACTATTTTTAGTATATGTCCACCCAAAACTTGTTTTAATATGTTTTTTACTATTCGTATGGGGTAGCGGCAACAGAAATACGTCTGCAGTGAAAATTTGAACCTCCTTATTGTAAAGGTTCAAGAGATATAACGAAATCTTTAAAAATAATATTTTTAGTATATGGCCACCCGAAACTTGTTTAAATTTGTTTTTTCCTATTCGTGTGGGGTAGCGGCAACAGAAATACGTCTGCAGTGAAAATATGAACCTCCACATTTTAACGGTTCAAGAGAAATAACGAAATAGTTAAAAATAATATTTTTAGTATATGGCCAACCGAAACTAGTTTTAATTTGTTTTTTACTATTCGTATGGGGTATCGGCAACAGAAATACGTCTGCAGTGAAAATTTGAACCTCCTTATTGTAAAGGTTCAAGAGATATAACGAAATCTTTAAAAATAATATTTTTAGTATATGGCCACCCGAAACTTGTTTAAATTTGTTTTTTACTATTCGTATGGGGTAGCGGCAACAGAAATACGTCTGCAGTGAAAATTTGAAGCTGCTTATTGTAAAGTTTCAAGAGATATAACGAAATCTTTAAAAATAATATTTTTAGTATATGCCCACCCGAAACTTGTTTTAATTTGATTTTTACTATTCGTATGGGGTAGCGGCAACAGAAATACGTCTGCAGTGAAAATTTGAAGCTGCTTATTGTAAAGTTTCAAGAGATATAACGAAATCTTTAAAAGTAATATTTTTAGTATATGGCCACCCGAAACTTGTTTAAATTTGTTTTTTACTATTCGTATGGGGTAGCGGCAACAGAAATACGTCTGCAGTGAAAATTTGAAGCTGCTTATTGTAAAGTTTCAAGAGATATAACGAAATCTTTAAAAATAATATTTTTAGTATATGGCCACCCGAAACTTGTTTTAATTTGATTTTTACTATTCGTATGGGGTAGCGGCAACAGAAATACGTCTGCAGTGAAAATATGAACCTCCACATTTTAACGGTTCAAGAGAAATAACGAAATAGTTAAAAATAATATTTTTAGTATATGGCCAACCGAAACTAGTTTTAATTTGTTTTTTACTATTCGTATGGGGTATCGGCAACAGAAATACGTCTGCAGTGAAAATTTGAACCTCCTTATTGTAAAGGTTCAAGAGATATAACGAAATCTTTAAAAATAATATTTTTAGTATATGGCCACCCGAAACTTGTTTAAATTTGTTTTTTCCTATTCGTATGGGGTAGCGGCAACAGAAATACGTCTGCAGTGAAAATATGAACCTCCACATTTTAACGGTTCAAGAGAAATAACGAAATAGTTAAAAATAATATTTTTAGTATATGGCCACCCAAAACTTGTTTTAATATGTTTTTTACCATTTGTATGGGGTAGCGGCAACAGAAATACGTCTGCAGTGAAAATTTGAACCTCCTTATTGTAAAGTTTCAAGAGATATAACGAAATCTTTAAAAATAATATTTTTAGTATATGCCCACCCGAAACTTGTTTTAATTTGATTTTTACTATTCGTATGGGGTAGCGGCAACAGAAATACGTCTGCAGTGAAAATTTGAAGCTGCTTATTGTAAAGTTTCAAGAGATATAACGAAATCTTTAAAAGTAATATTTTTAGTATATGGCCACCCGAAACTTGTTTAAATTTGTTTTTTACTATTCGTATGGGGTAGCGGCAACAGAAATACGTCTGCAGTGAAAATTTGAAGCTGCTTATTGTAAAGTTTCAAGAGATATAACGAAATCTTTAAAAATAATATTTTTAGTATATGCCCACCCGAAACTTGTTTTAATTTGATTTTTACTATTCGTATGGGGTAGCGGCAACAGAAATACGTCTGCAGTGAAAATTTGAACCTCCTTATTGTTAAGGTTCAAGAGATATAACCAAATATTTTAAAATCCTATTTTTTGTATATAGCCACTCAAAACTTGTTTTAATATGTTTTTTACTATTCGTATGGGGTAGCGGCAACAGAAATACGACTGCAGTGTAAATTTGAACCTCCTTATTGTAAAGGTTCAAGAGATATAACGAAATCTTTAAAAATAATATTTTTAGTATATGGCCACCCGAAACTTGTTTAAATTTGTTTTTTACTATTCGTATGGGTTAGCGGCAACAGAAATACGTCTGCAGTGAAAATTTGAACCTCCTTATTGTTAAGGTTCAAGAGATATAACCAAATATTTGAAAATCCTATTTTTTGTATATAGCCACTCAAAACTTGTTTTAATATGTTTTTTACTATTCGTATGGGGTAGCGGCAACAGAAATACGTCTGCAGTGAAAATTTGAACCTCTTCATTTTAACGGTTCAAGAGAAATAACGAAATAGTTAAAAATACTATTTTTAGTATATGTCCACCCAAAACTTGTTTTAATATGTTTTTTACTATTCGTATGGGGTAGCGGCAACAGAAATACGTCTGCAGTGAAAATATGAACCTCCACATTTTAACGGTTCAAGAGAAATAACGAAATAGTTAAAAATACTATTTTTAGTATATGGCCAACCGAAACTAGGTTTAATTTGTTTTTTACTATTCGTATGGGGTAGCGGCAACAGAAATACGACTGCAGTGTAAATTTGAACCTCCTTATTGTAAAGGTTCAAGAGATATAACGAAATCTTTAAAAATAATATTTTTAGTATATGGCCACCCGAAACTTGTTTAAATTTGTTTTTTACTATTCGTATGGGGTAGCGGCAACAGAAATACGTCTGCAGTGAAAATTTGAACCTCCTTATTGTTAAGGTTCAAGAGATATAACCAAATATTTGAAAATCCTATTTTTTGTATATAGCCACTCAAAACTTGTTTTAATATGTTTTTTCCTATTCGTATGGGGTAGCGGCATCTGAAATACGTCTGCAGTGAAAATTTGAACCTCCACAATTTAACGGTTCAAGAGATATAACGAAATTTTTAAAAATAATATTTTTAGTATATGGCCACCCAAAACTTGTTTTAATATGTTTTTTACTATTCGTATGGGGTAGCGGCAACAGAAATACGTCTGCAGTGAAAATTTGAACCTCCTTATTGTAAAGGTTCAAGAGATATAACGAAATCTTTAAAAATAATATTTTTAGTATATGGCCACCCGAAACTTGTTTAAATTTGTTTTTTCCTATTCGTATGGGGTAGCGGCAAAAGAAATACGTCTGCAGTGAAAATTTGAACCTCCACATTTTAACGGTTCAAGAGAAATAACGAAATAGTTAAAAATACTATTTTTAGTATATGCCACCCAAAACTTGTTTTAATTTGTTTTTTCCTATTCGTATGGGGTAGCGGCAACAGAAATACGTCTGCAGTGAAAATTTGAACCTCCTTATTGTAAAGGTTCAAGAGATATAACGAAATCTTTAAAAATAATATTTTTAGTATATGGCCACCCGAAACTTGTTTAAATTTGTTTTTTCCTATTCGTGTGGGGTAGCGGCAACAGAAATACGTCTGCAGTGAAAATATGAACCTCCACATTTTAACGGTTCAAGAGAAATAACGAAATAGTTAAAAATAATATTTTTAGTATATGGCCAACCGAAACTAGTTTTAATTTGTTTTTTACTATTCGTATGGGGTATCGGCAACAGAAATACGTCTGCAGTGAAAATTTGAACCTCCTTATTGTAAAGGTTCAAGAGATATAACGAAATCTTTAAAAATAATATTTTTAGTATATGGCCACCCGAAACTTGTTTAAATTTGTTTTTTACTATTCGTATGGGGTAGCGGCAACAGAAATACGTCTGCAGTGAAAATTTGAAGCTGCTTATTGTAAAGTTTCAAGAGATATAACGAAATCTTTAAAAATAATATTTTTAGTATATGCCCACCCGAAACTTGTTTTAATTTGATTTTTACTATTCGTATGGGGTAGCGGCAACAGAAATACGTCTGCAGTGAAAATTTGAAGCTGCTTATTGTAAAGTTTCAAGAGATATAACGAAATCTTTAAAAGTAATATTTTTAGTATATGGCCACCCGAAACTTGTTTAAATTTGTTTTTTACTATTCGTATGGGGTAGCGGCAACAGAAATACGTCTGCAGTGAAAATTTGAAGCTGCTTATTGTAAAGTTTCAAGAGATATAACGAAATCTTTAAAAATAATATTTTTAGTATATGGCCACCCGAAACTTGTTTTAATTTGATTTTTACTATTCGTATGGGGTAGCGGCAACAGAAATACGTCTGCAGTGAAAATATGAACCTCCACATTTTAACGGTTCAAGAGAAATAACGAAATAGTTAAAAATAATATTTTTAGTATATGGCCAACCGAAACTAGTTTTAATTTGTTTTTTACTATTCGTATGGGGTATCGGCAACAGAAATACGTCTGCAGTGAAAATTTGAACCTCCTTATTGTAAAGGTTCAAGAGATATAACGAAATCTTTAAAAATAATATTTTTAGTATATGGCCACCCGAAACTTGTTTAAATTTGTTTTTTCCTATTCGTATGGGGTAGCGGCAACAGAAATACGTCTGCAGTGAAAATATGAACCTCCACATTTTAACGGTTCAAGAGAAATAACGAAATAGTTAAAAATAATATTTTTAGTATATGGCCACCCAAAACTTGTTTTAATATGTTTTTTACCATTTGTATGGGGTAGCGGCAACAGAAATACGTCTGCAGTGAAAATTTGAACCTCCTTATTGTAAAGTTTCAAGAGATATAACGAAATCTTTAAAAATAATATTTTTAGTATATGCCCACCCGAAACTTGTTTTAATTTGATTTTTACTATTCGTATGGGGTAGCGGCAACAGAAATACGTCTGCAGTGAAAATTTGAAGCTGCTTATTGTAAAGTTTCAAGAGATATAACGAAATCTTTAAAAGTAATATTTTTAGTATATGGCCACCCGAAACTTGTTTAAATTTGTTTTTTACTATTCGTATGGGGTAGCGGCAACAGAAATACGTCTGCAGTGAAAATTTGAAGCTGCTTATTGTAAAGTTTCAAGAGATATAACGAAATCTTTAAAAATAATATTTTTAGTATATGCCCACCCGAAACTTGTTTTAATTTGATTTTTACTATTCGTATGGGGTAGCGGCAACAGAAATACGTCTGCAGTGAAAATTTGAACCTCCTTATTGTTAAGGTTCAAGAGATATAACCAAATATTTTAAAATCCTATTTTTTGTATATAGCCACTCAAAACTTGTTTTAATATGTTTTTTACTATTCGTATGGGGTAGCGGCAACAGAAATACGACTGCAGTGTAAATTTGAACCTCCTTATTGTAAAGGTTCAAGAGATATAACGAAATCTTTAAAAATAATATTTTTAGTATATGGCCACCCGAAACTTGTTTAAATTTGTTTTTTACTATTCGTATGGGTTAGCGGCAACAGAAATACGTCTGCAGTGAAAATTTGAACCTCCTTATTGTTAAGGTTCAAGAGATATAACCAAATATTTGAAAATCCTATTTTTTGTATATAGCCACTCAAAACTTGTTTTAATATGTTTTTTACTATTCGTATGGGGTAGCGGCAACAGAAATACGTCTGCAGTGAAAATTTGAACCTCTTCATTTTAACGGTTCAAGAGAAATAACGAAATAGTTAAAAATACTATTTTTAGTATATGTCCACCCAAAACTTGTTTTAATATGTTTTTTACTATTCGTATGGGGTAGCGGCAACAGAAATACGTCTGCAGTGAAAATATGAACCTCCACATTTTAACGGTTCAAGAGAAATAACGAAATAGTTAAAAATACTATTTTTAGTATATGGCCAACCGAAACTAGGTTTAATTTGTTTTTTACTATTCGTATGGGGTAGCGGCAACAGAAATACGACTGCAGTGTAAATTTGAACCTCCTTATTGTAAAGGTTCAAGAGATATAACGAAATCTTTAAAAATAATATTTTTAGTATATGGCCACCCGAAACTTGTTTAAATTTGTTTTTTACTATTCGTATGGGGTAGCGGCAACAGAAATACGTCTGCAGTGAAAATTTGAACCTCCTTATTGTTAAGGTTCAAGAGATATAACCAAATATTTGAAAATCCTATTTTTTGTATATAGCCACTCAAAACTTGTTTTAATATGTTTTTTCCTATTCGTATGGGGTAGCGGCATCTGAAATACGTCTGCAGTGAAAATTTGAACCTCCACAATTTAACGGTTCAAGAGATATAACGAAATTTTTAAAAATAATATTTTTAGTATATGGCCACCCAAAACTTGTTTTAATATGTTTTTTACTATTCGTATGGGGTAGCGGCAACAGAAATACGTCTGCAGTGAAAATTTGAACCTCCTTATTGTAAAGGTTCAAGAGATATAACGAAATCTTTAAAAATAATATTTTTAGTATATGGCCACCCGAAACTTGTTTAAATTTGTTTTTTCCTATTCGTATGGGGTAGCGGCAAAAGAAATACGTCTGCAGTGAAAATTTGAACCTCCACATTTTAACGGTTCAAGAGAAATAACGAAATAGTTAAAAATACTATTTTTAGTATATGCCACCCAAAACTTGTTTTAATTTGTTTTTTCCTATTCGTATGGGGTAGCGGCAACAGAAATACGTCTGCAGTGAAAATTTGAACCTCCTTATTGTAAAGGTTCAAGAGATATAACGAAATCTTTAAAAATAATATTTTTAGTATATGGCCACCCGAAACTTGTTTAAATTTGTTTTTTATTATTCGTATGGGGTAGCGGCAACAGAAATACGTCTGCAGTGAAAATTTGAAGCTGCTTATTGTAAAGTTTCAAGAGTTATAACGAAATCTTTAAAAATAATATTGTTAGTATTTGGCCACCCGAAACTTGTTTTAATTTGTTTTTTACTATTCGTATGGGAAAGCGGCAACAGAAATACGTCTGCAGTGAAAATTTGAACCTCCACATTTTAACGGTTCAAGAGAAATAACGAAATAGTTAAAAATACTATTTTTAGTATATGGCCACCCAAAACTTGTTTTAATATGTTTTTTACTATTCGTATGGGGTAGCGGCAACAGAAATACGTCTGCAGTGTAAATTTGAACCTCCTAACTTTAACGGTTCAAGAGATATAACGAAATATTTAAAAATCCTATTTTTTTATATTACCACTCAAAACTTGTTTTAATATGTTTTTTCCTATTCGTATGGGGTAGCGGCATCTGAAATACGTCTGCAGTGAAAATTTGAACCTCCACAATTTAACGGTTCAAGAGATATAACGAAATCTTTAAAAATAATATTTTTAGTATATGGCCACCCGAAACTTGTTTTAATTTGTTTTTTACTATTCGTATGGGGTAGCGGAAACAGAAATACGTCTGCAGTGAAAATTTGAAGCTCCTTCTTGTAAAGTTTCAAGAGATATAACGAAATCTTTAAAAATAATATTTTTAGTATATGGCCACCCGAAACTTGTTTAAATTTGTTTTTTACTATTCGTATGGGGTAGCGGCAACAGAAATACGTCTGCAGTGAAAATTTGAACCTCCTTATTGTAAAGGTTCAAGAGATATAACGAAATATTTAAAAATAATATTTTTAGTATATGGCCACCCGAAACTTGTTTAAATTTGTTTTTTCCTTTTCGTATGGGGTAGCGGCAACAGAAATACGTCTGCAGTGAAAATTTGAACCTCCTTATTGTAAAGGTTCAAGAGATATAACGAAATCTTTAAAAATAATATTTTTAGTATATGGCCACCCGAAACTTGTTTAAATTTGTTTTTTCCTATTCGTATGGGGTAGCGGCAAAAGAAATACGTCTGCAGTGAAAATTTGAACCTCCACATTTTAACGGTTCAAGAGATATAACGAAATAGTTAAAAATACTATTTTTAGTATATGGCCAACCGAAACTAGTTTTAATTTGTTTTTTACTATTCGTATGGGGTAGCGGCAACAGAAATACGTCTGCAGTGAAAATTTGAACCTCCACATTTTAACGGTTCAAGAGAAATAACGAAATAGTTAAAAATACTATTTTTAGTATATGCCAACCGAAACTAGTTTTAATTTGTTTTTTACTATTCGTATGGGGTAGCGGCAACAGAAATACGTCTGTAGTGAAAATTTGAACCTCCTTATTGTAAAGGTTCAAGAGATATAACGAAATATTTAAAAATAATATTTTTAGTATATGGCCACCCGAAACTTGTTTAAATTTGTTTTTTCCTTTTCGTATGGGGTAGCGGCAACAGAAATACGTCTGCAGTGAAAATTTGAACCTCCTTATTGTAAAGGTTCAAGAGATATAACGAAATCTTTAAAAATAATATTTTTAGTATATGGCCACCCGAAACTTGTTTAAATTTGTTTTTTCCTATTCGTATGGGGTAGCGGCAACAGAAATACGTCTGCAGTGAAAATATGAACCTCCACATTTTAACGGTTCAAGAGAAATAACGAAATAGTTAAAAATAATATTTTTAGTATATGGCCAACCGAAACTAGTTTTAATTTGTTTTTTACTATTCGTATGGGGTAGCGGCAACAGAAATACGTCTGCAGTGAAAATTTGAACCTCCACATTTTAACGGTTCAAGAGAAATAACGAAATAGTTAAAAATACTATTTTTAGTATATGGCCAACCGAAACTAGTTTTAATTTGTTTTTTACTATTCGTATGGGGTAGCGGCAACAGAAATACGTCTGCAGTGAAAATTTGAACCTCCACATTTTAACGGTTCAAGAGAAATAACGAAATAGTTAAAAATACTATTTTTAGTATATGGCCAACCGAAACTAGGTTTAATTTGTTTTTTACTATTCGTATGGGGTAGCGGCAACAGAAATACGACTGCAGTGTAAATTTGAACCTCCTTATTGTAAAGGTTCAAGAGATATAACGAAATCTTTAAAAATAATATTTTTAGTATATGGCCACCCGAAACTTGTTTAAATTTGTTTTTTACTATTCGTATGGGGTAGCGGCAACAGAAATACGTCTGCAGTGAAAATTTGAACCTCCTTATTGTTAAGGTTCAAGAGATATAACGAAATCTGGAAAAATAATATTTTTAGTATATGGCCACCCGAAACTTGTTTAAATTTGTTTTTTCCTATTCGTATGGGGTAGCGGCAACAGAAATACGTCTGCAGTGAAAATATGAACCTCCACATTTTAACGGTTCAAGAGAAATAACGAAATAGTTAAAAATAATATTTTTAGTATATGGCCAACCGAAACTAGTTTTAATTTGTTTTTTACTATTCGTATGGGGTATCGGCAACAGAAATACGTCTGCAGTGAAAATTTGAACCTCCTTATTGTAAAGGTTCAAGAGATATAACGAAATCTTTAAAAATAATATTTTTAGTATATGGCCACCCGAAACTTGTTTAAATTTGTTTTTTCCTATTCGTATGGGGTAGCGGCAACAGAAATACGTCTGCAGTGAAAATATGAACCTCCACATTTTAACGGTTCAAGAGAAATAACGAAATAGTTAAAAATAATATTTTTAGTATATGGCCACCCAAAACTTGTTTTAATATGTTTTTTACCATTTGTATGGGGTAGCGGCAACAGAAATACGTCTGCAGTGAAAATTTGAAGCTGCTTATTGTAAAGTTTCAAGAGATATAACGAAATCTTTAAAAATAATATTTTTAGTATATGCCCACCCGAAACTTGTTTTAATTTGATTTTTACTATTCGTATGGGGTAGCGGCAACAGAAATACGTCTGCAGTGAAAATATGAACCTCCACATTTTAACGGTTCAAGAGAAATAACGAAATAGTTAAAAATAATATTTTTAGTATATGGCCAACCGAAACTAGTTTTAATTTGTTTTTTACTATTCGTATGGGGTATCGGCAACAGAAATACGTCTGCAGTGAAAATTTGAACCTCCTTATTGTAAAGGTTCAAGAGATATAACGAAATCTTTAAAAATAATATTTTTAGTATATGGCCACCCGAAACTAGTTTTAATTTGTTTTTTACTATTCGTATGGGGTATCGGCAACAGAAATACGTCTGCAGTGAAAATTTGAACCTCCTTATTGTAAAGGTTCAAGAGATATAACGAAATCTTTAAAAATAATATTTTTAGTATATGGCCACCCGAAACTTGTTTAAATTTGTTTTTTCCTATTCGTATGGGGTAGCGGCAACAGAAATACGTCTGCAGTGAAAATATGAACCTCCACATTTTAACGGTTCAAGAGAAATAACGAAATAGTTAAAAATAATATTTTTAGTATATGGCCAACCGAAACTAGTTTTAATTTGTTTTTTACTATTCGTATGGGGTATCGGCAACAGAAATACGTCTGCAGTGAAAATTTGAACCTCCTTATTGTAAAGGTTCAAGAGATATAACGAAATCTTTAAAAATAATATTTTTAGTATATGGCCACCCGAAACTTGTTTAAATTTGTTTTTTACTATTCGTATGGGGTAGCGGCAACAGAAATACGTCTGCAGTGAAAATTTGAAGCTGCTTATTGTAAAGTTTCAAGAGATATAACGAAATCTTTAAAAATAATATTTTTAGTATATGCCCACCCGAAACTTGTTTTAATTTGATTTTTACTATTCGTATGGGGTAGCGGCAACAGAAATACGTCTGCAGTGAAAATTTGAAGCTGCTTATTGTAAAGTTTCAAGAGATATAACGAAATCTTTAAAAGTAATATTTTTAGTATATGGCCACCCGAAACTTGTTTAAATTTGTTTTTTACTATTCGTATGGGGTAGCGGCAACAGAAATACGTCTGCAGTGAAAATTTGAAGCTGCTTATTGTAAAGTTTCAAGAGATATAACGAAATCTTTAAAAGTAATATTTTTAGTATATGGCCACCCGAAACTTGTTTAAATTTGTTTTTTCCTTTTCGTATGGGGTAGCGGCAACAGAAATACGTCTGCAGTGAAAATTTGAACCTCCTTATTGTAAAGGTTCAAGAGATATAACGAAATCTTTAAAATAATATTTTTAGTATATGGCCACCCGAAACTTGTTTAAATTTGTTTTTTCCTATTCGTATGGGGTAGCGGATACAGAAATACGTCTGCAGTGAAAATATGAACCTCCACATTTTAACGGTTCAAGAGAAATAACGAAATAGTTAAAAATAATATTTTTAGTATATGGCCAACCGAAACTAGTTTTAATTTGTTTTTTACTATTCGTATGGGGTAGCGGCAACAGAAATACGTCTGGGGTGAAAATTTGAACCTCCACATTTTAACGGTTCAAGAGAAATAACGAAATAGTTAAAAATACTATTTTTAGTATATGGCCAACCGAAACTAGTTTTAATTTGTTTTTTACTATTCGTATGGGGTAGCGGCAACAGAAATACGTCTGCAGTTAAAATTTGAACCTCCACATTTTAACGGTTCAAGAGAAATAACGAAATAGTTAAAAATACTATTTTTAGTATATGGCCAACCGAAACTAGGTTTAATTTGTTTTTTACTATTCGTATGGGGTAGCGGCAACAGAAATACGACTGCAGTGAAAATTTGAACCTCCTTATTGTAAAGGTTCAAGAGATATAACGAAATCTTTAAAAATAATATTTTTAGTATATGGCCACCCGAAACTTGTTTAAATTTGTTTTTTACTATTCGTATGGGGTAGCGGCAACAGAAATACGTCTGCAGTGAAAATTTGAACCTCCTTATTGTTAAGGTTCAAGAGATATAACCAAATATTTGAAAATCCTATTTTTTTGTATATAGCCACTCAAAACTTGTTTTAATATGTTTTTTACTATTCGTATGGGGTAGCGGCAACAGAAATACGTCTGCAGTGAAAATTTGAACCTCTTCATTTTAACGGTTCAAGAGAAATAACGAAATAGTTAAAAATACTATTTTTAGTATATGTCCACCCAAAACTTGTTTTAATATGTTTTTTACTATTCGTATGGGGTAGCGGCAACAGAAATACGTCTGCAGTGAAAATTTGAACCTCCTTATTGTAAAGGTTCAAGAGATATAACGAAATCTTTAAAAATAATATTTTTAGTATATGGCCACCCGAAACTTGTTTAAATTTGTTTTTTCCTATTCGTATGGGGTAGCGGCAACAGAAATACGTCTGCAGTGAAAATATGAACCTCCACATTTTAACGGTTCAAGAGAAATAACGAAATAGTTAAAAATAATATTTTTAGTATATGGCCACCCAAAACTTGTTTTAATATGTTTTTTACCATTTGTATGGGGTAGCGGCAACAGAAATACGTCTGCAGTGAAAATTTGAACCTCCTTATTGTAAAGGTTCAAGAGATATAACGAAATCTTTAAAAATAATATTTTTAGTATATGGCCACCCGAAACTTGTTTAAATTTGTTTTTTACTATTCGTATGGGGTAGCGGCAACAGAAATACGTCTGCAGTGAAAATTTGAAGCTGCTTATTGTAAAGTTTCAAGAGATATAACGAAATCTTTAAAAATAATATTTTTAGTATATGCCCACCCGAAACTTGTTTTAATTTGATTTTTACTATTCGTATGGGGTAGCGGCAACAGAAATACGTCTGCAGTGAAAATTTGAAGCTGCTTATTGTAAAGTTTCAAGAGATATAACGAAATCTTTAAAAGTAATATTTTTAGTATATGGCCACCCGAAACTTGTTTTAATTTGATTTTTACTATTCGTATGGGGTAGCGGCAACAGAAATACGTCTGCAGTGAAAATATGAACCTCCACATTTTAACGGTTCAAGAGAAATAACGAAATAGTTAAAAATAATATTTTTAGTATATGGCCAACCGAAACTAGTTTTAATTTGTTTTTTACTATTCGTATAGGGTATCGGCAACAGAAATACGTCTGCAGTGAAAATTTGAACCTCCTTATTGTAAAGGTTCAAGAGATATAACGAAATCTTTAAAAATAATATTTTTAGTATATGGCCACCCGAAACTTGTTTAAATTTGTTTTTTCCTATTCGTATGGGGTAGCGGCAACAGAAATACGTCTGCAGTGAAAATATGAACCTCCACATTTTAACGGTTCAAGAGAAATAACGAAATAGTTAAAAATAATATTTTTAGTATATGGCCACCCAAAACTTGTTTTAATATGTTTTTTACCATTTGTATGGGGTAGCGGCAACAGAAATACGTCTGCAGTGAAAATTTGAACCTCCTTATTGTTAAGGTTCAAGAGATATAACCAAATATTTGAAAATCCTATTTTTTGTATATAGCCACTCAAAACTTGTTTTAATATGTTTTTTACTATTCGTATGGGGTAGCGGCAACAGAAATACGTCTGCAGTGAAAATTTGAACCTCTACATTTTAACGGTTCAAGAGAAATAACGAAATAGTTAAAAATACTATTTTTAGTATATGTCCACCTAAAACTTGTTTTAATATGTTTTTTACTATTCGTATGGGGTAGCGGCAACAGAAATACGTCTGCAGTGAAAATTTGAACCTCCTTATTGTAAAGGTTCAAGAGATATAACGAAATCTTTAAAAATAATATTTTTAGTATATGGCCACCCGAAACTTGTTTAAATTTGTTTTTTCCTATTCGTATGGGGTAGCGGCAACAGAAATACGTCTGCAGTGAAAATATGAACCTCCACATTTTAACGGTTCAAGAGAAATAACGAAATAGTTACAAATAATATTTTTAGTATATGGCCACCCAAAACTTGTTTTAATATGTTTTTTACCATTTGTATGGGGTAGCGGCAACAGAAATACGTCTGCAGTGAAAATTTGAACCTCCTTATTGTAAAGGTTCAAGAGATATAACGAAATCTTTAAAAATAATATTTTTAGTATATGGCCACCCGAAACTTGTTTAAATTTGTTTTTTCCTATTCGTATGGGGTAGCGGCAACAGAAATACGTCTGCAGTGAAAATATGAACCTCCACATTTTAACGGTTCAAGAGAAATAACGAAATAGTTAAAAATAATATTTTTAGTATATGGCCAACCGAAACTAGTTTTAATTTGTTTTTTACTATTCGTATGGGGTAGCGGCAACAGAAATACGTCTGCAGTGAATATTTCGTTATATCTCTTGAACCGTTAAAGTTAGGAGGTTCAAATTTACACTGCAGACGTGTTTCTGTTGCCGCTACCCCATACGAATAGGAAAAAACAAATTTAAACAAGTTTCGGGTGGCCATATACTAAAAATATTATTTTTAAAGATTTCGTTATATCTCTTGAACCTTTACAATAAGGAGGTTCAAATTTTCACTGCAGACGTATTTCTGTTGCCGCTACCCCATACGAAAAGGAAAAAACAAATTTAAACAAGTTTCGGGTGGCCATATACTAAAAATATTACTTTTAAAGATTTCGTTATATCTCTTGAAACTTTACAATAAGCAGCTTCATATTTTCACTGCAGACGTATTTCTGTTGCCGCTACCCCATACGAATAGTAAAAATCAAATTAAAACAAGTTTCGGGTGGGCATATACTAAAAATATTATTTTTAAAGATTTCGTTATATCTCTTGAAACTTTACAATAAGCAGCTTCAAATTTTCACTGCAGACGTATTTCTGTTGCCGCTACCCCATACGAATAGTAAAAAACAAATTAAACCTAGTTTCGGTTGGCCATATACTAAAAATAGTATTTTTAACTATTTCGTTATTTCTCTTGAACCGTTAAAATGTGGAGGTTCAAATTTTCACTGCAGACGTATTTCTGTTGCCCCACCCCATACGAATAGTAAAAAACATATTAAAACAAGTTTTGAGTGGCTATATACAAAAAATAGGATTTTCAAATATTTGGTTATATCTCTTGAACCTTAACAATAAGGAGGTTCAAATTTTCACTGCAGACGTATTTCTGTTGCTGCTACCCCATACGAATAGTAAAAAACAAATTTAAACAAGTTTCGGGTGGCCATATACTAAAAATATTATTTTTAAAGATTTCGTTATATCTCTTGAACCTTTACAATAAGGAGGTTCAAATTTACACTGCAGTCGTATTTCTGTTGCCGCTACCCCATACGAATAGTAAAAATCAAATTAAAACAAGTTTCGGGTGGGCATATACTAAAAATATTATTTTTAAAGATTTCGTTATATCTCTTGAAACTTTACAATAAGCAGCTTCAAATTTTCACTGCAGACGTATTTCTGTTGCCGCTACCCCATACGAATAGTAAAAAACAAATTAAACCTAGTTTCGGTTGGCCATATACTAAAAATAGTATTTTTAACTATTTCGTTATTTCTCTTGAACCGTTAAAATGTGGAGGTTCAAATTTTCACTGCAGACGTATTTCTGTTGCCGCTACCCCATACGAATAGTAAAAAACAAATTAAAACTAGTTTCGGTTGGCCATATACTAAAAATAGTATTTTTAACTATTTCGTTATTTCTCTTGAACCGTTAAAATGTGGAGGTTCAATTTTTCACTGCAGACGTATTTCTGTTGCCGCTACCCCATACGAATAGTAAAAAACAAATTAAAACTAGTTTCGGTTGGCCATATACTAAAAATATTATTTTTAACTATTTCGTTATTTCTCTTGAACCGTTAAAATGTGGAGGTTCATATTTTCACTGCAGACGTATTTCTGTTGCCGCTACCCCATACGAATAGGAAAAAACAAATTTAAACAAGTTTCGGGTGGCCATATACTAAAAATATTATTTTTAAAGATTTCGTTATATCTCTTGAACCTTTACAATAAGGAGGTTCAAATTTTCACTGCAGACGTATTTCTGTTGCCGCTACCCCATACAAATGGTAAAAAACATATTAAAACAAGTTTTGGGTGGCCATATACTAAAAATATTATTTTTAACTATTTCGTTATTTCTCTTGAACCGTTAAAATGTGGAGGTTCATATTTTCACTGCAGACGTATTTCTGTTGCTGCTACCCCATACGAATAGTAAAAAACAAATTTAAACAAGTTTCGGGTGGCCATATACTAAAAATATTATTTTTAAAGATTTTGTTATATCTCTTGAACCTTTACAATAAGGAGGTTCAAATTTACACTGCAGTCGTATTTCTGTTGCCGCTACCCCATACGAATAGTAAAAAACAAATTAAACCTAGTTTCGGTTGGCCATATACTAAAAATAGTATTTTTAACTATTTCGTTATTTCTCTTGAACCGTTAAAATGTGGAGGTTCAAATTTTCACTGCAGACGTATTTCTGTTGCCGCTACCCCATACGAATAGTAAAAAACAAATTAAAACTAGTTTCGGTTGGCCATATACTAAAAATAGTATTTTTAACTATTTCGTTATTTCTCTTGAACCGTTAAAATGTGGAGGTTCAATTTTTCACTGCAGACGTATTTCTGTTGCCGCTACCCCATACGAATAGTAAAAAACAAATTAAAACTAGTTTCGGTTGGCCATATACTAAAAATATTATTTTTAACTATTTCGTTATTTCTCTTGAACCGTTAAAATGTGGAGGTTCATATTTTCACTGCAGACGTATTTCTGTTGCCGCTACCCCATACGAATAGGAAAAAACAAATTTAAACAAGTTTCGGGTGGCCATATACTAAAAATATTATTTTTAAAGATTTCGTTATATCTCTTGAACCTTTACAATAAGGAGGTTCAAATTTTCACTGCAGACGTATTTCTGTTGCCGCTACCCCATACGAAAAGGAAAAAACAAATTTAAACAAGTTTCGGGTGGCCATATACTAAAAATATTACTTTTAAAGATTTCGTTATATCTCTTGAAACTTTACAATAAGCAGCTTCAAATTTTCACTGCAGACGTATTTCTGTTGCCGCTACCCCATACGAATAGTAAAAATCAAATTAAAACAAGTTTCGGGTGGGCATATACTAAAAATATTATTTTTAAAGATTTCGTTATATCTCTTGAAACTTTACAATAAGCAGCTTCAAATTTTCACTGCAGACGTATTTCTGTTGCCGCTACCCCATACGAATAGTAAAAAACAAATTTAAACAAGTTTCGGGTGGCCATATACTAAAAATATTACTTTTAAAGATTTCGTTATATCTCTTGAAACTTTACAATAAGCAGCTTCAAATTTTCACTGCAGACGTATTTCTGTTGCCGCTACCCCATACGAATAGTAAAAATCAAATTAAAACAAGTTTCGGGTGGGCATATACTAAAAATATTATTTTTAAAGATTTCGTTATATCTCTTGAAACTTTACAATAAGCAGCTTCAAATTTTCACTGCAGACGTATTTCTGTTGCCGCTACCCCATACGAATAGTAAAAAACAAATTTAAACAAGTTTCGGGTGGCCATATACTAAAAATATTATTTTTAAAGATTTCGTTATATCTCTTGAACCTTTACAATAAGGAGGTTCAAATTTTCACTGCAGACGTATTTCTGTTGCCGCTACCCCATACAAATGGTAAAAAACATATTAAAACAAGTTTTGGGTGGCCATATACTAAAAATATTATTTTTAACTATTTCGTTATTTCTCTTGAACCGTTAAAATGTGGAGGTTCATATTTTCACTGCAGACGTATTTCTGTTGCCGCTACCCCATACGAATAGGAAAAAACAAATTTAAACAAGTTTCGGGTGGCCATATACTAAAAATATTATTTTTAAAGATTTCGTTATATCTCTTGAACCTTTACAATAAGGAGGTTCAAATTTTCACTGCAGACGTATTTCTGTTGCCGCTACCCCATACGAATAGTAAAAAACAAATTTAAACAAGTTTCGGGTGGCCATATACTAAAAATATTACTTTTAAAGATTTCGTTATATCTCTTGAAACTTTACAATAAGCAGCTTCAAATTTTCACTGCAGACGTATTTCTGTTGCCGCTACCCCATACGAATAGTAAAAATCAAATTAAAACAAGTTTCGGGTGGGCATATACTAAAAATATTATTTTTAAAGATTTCGTTATATCTCTTGAAACTTTACAATAAGCAGCTTCAAATTTTCACTGCAGACGTATTTCTGTTGCCGCTACCCCATACGAATAGTAAAAAACAAATTTAAACAAGTTTCGGGTGGCCATATACTAAAAATATTATTTTTAAAGATTTCGTTATATCTCTTGAACCTTTACAATAAGGAGGTTCAAATTTTCACTGCAGACGTATTTCTGTTGCCGCTACCCCATACGAATAGTAAAAAACATATTAAAACAAGTTTTAGGTGGACATATACTAAAAATAGTATTTTTAACTATTTCGTTATTTCTCTTGAACCGTTAAAATGTAGAGGTTCAAATTTTCACTGCAGACGTATTTCTGTTGCCGCTACCCCATACGAATAGTAAAAAACATATTAAAACAAGTTTTGAGTGGCTATATACAAAAAATAGGATTTTCAAATATTTGGTTATATCTCTTGAACCTTAACAATAAGGAGGTTCAAATTTTCACTGCAGACGTATTTCTGTTGCTGCTACCCCATACGAATAGTAAAAAACAAATTTAAACAAGTTTCGGGTGGCCATATACTAAAAATAGTATTTTTAACTATTTCGTTATTTCTCTTGAACCGTTAAAATGTGGAGGTTCAAATTTTCACTGCAGACGTATTTCTGTTGCCGCTACCCCATACGAATAGTAAAAAACAAATTAAAACTAGTTTCGGTTGGCCATATACTAAAAATAGTATTTTTAACTATTTCGTTATTTCTCTTGAACCGTTAAAATGTGGAGGTTCAATTTTTCACTGCAGACGTATTTCTGTTGCCGCTACCCCATACGAATAGTAAAAAACAAATTAAAACTAGTTTCGGTTGGCCATATACTAAAAATATTATTTTTAACTATTTCGTTATTTCTCTTGAACCGTTAAAATGTGGAGGTTCATATTTTCACTGCAGACGTATTTCTGTTGCCGCTACCCCATACGAATAGGAAAAAACAAATTTAAACAAGTTTCGGGTGGCCATATACTAAAAATATTATTTTTAAAGATTTCGTTATATCTCTTGAACCTTTACAATAAGGAGGTTCAAATTTTCACTGCAGACGTATTTCTGTTGCCGCTACCCCATACGAAAAGGAAAAAACAAATTTAAACAAGTTTCGGGTGGCCATATACTAAAAATATTACTTTTAAAGATTTCGTTATATCTCTTGAAACTTTACAATAAGCAGCTTCAACTTTTCACTGCAGACGTATTTCTGTTGCCGCTACCCCATACGAATAGTAAAAATCAAATTAAAACAAGTTTCGGGTGGGCATATACTAAAAATATTATTTTTAAAGATTTCGTTATATCTCTTGAACCTTTACAATAAGGAGGTTCAAATTTACACTGCAGTCGTATTTCTGTTGCCGCTACCCCATACGAATAGTAAAAATCAAATTAAAACAAGTTTCGGGTGGGCATATACTAAAAATATTATTTTTAAAGATTTCGTTATATCTCTTGAAACTTTACAATAAGCAGCTTCAAATTTTCACTGCAGACGTATTTCTGTTGCCGCTACCCCATACGAATAGTAAAAAACAAATTAAACCTAGTTTCGGTTGGCCATATACTAAAAATAGTATTTTTAACTATTTCGTTATTTCTCTTGAACCGTTAAAATGTGGAGGTTCAAATTTTCACTGCAGACGTATTTCTGTTGCCGCTACCCCATACGAATAGTAAAAAACAAATTAAAACAAGTTTTGGGTGGACATATACTAAAAATAGTATTTTTAACTATTTCGTTATTTCTCTTGAACCGTTAAAATGTAGAGGTTCAAATTTTCACTGCAGACGTATTTCTGTTGCCGCTACCCCATACGAATAGTAAAAAACATATTAAAACAAGTTTTGAGTGGCTATATACAAAAAATAGGATTTTCAAATATTTGGTTATATCTCTTGAACCTTAACAATAAGGAGGTTCAAATTTTCACTGCAGACGTATTTCTGTTGCTGCTACCCCATACGAATAGTAAAAAACAAATTTAAACAAGTTTCGGGTGGCCATATACTAAAAATATTATTTTTAAAGATTTCGTTATATCTCTTGAACCTTTACAATAAGGAGGTTCAAATTTACACTGCAGTCGTATTTCTGTTGCCGCTACCCCATACGAATAGTAAAAAACAAATTAAACCTAGTTTCGGTTGGCCATATACTAAAAATAGTATTTTTAACTATTTCGTTATTTCTCTTGAACCGTTAAAATGTGGAGGTTCAAATTTTCACTGCAGACGTATTTCTGTTGCCGCTACCCCATACGAATAGTAAAAAACAAATTAAAACTAGTTTCGGTTGGCCATATACTAAAAATAGTATTTTTAACTATTTCGTTATTTCTCTTGAACCGTTAAAATGTGGAGGTTCAATTTTTCACTGCAGACGTATTTCTGTTGCCGCTACCCCATACGAATAGTAAAAAACAAATTAAAACTAGTTTCGGTTGGCCATATACTAAAAATATTATTTTTAACTATTTCGTTATTTCTCTTGAACCGTTAAAATGTGGAGGTTCATATTTTCACTGCAGACGTATTTCTGTTGCCGCTACCCCATACGAATAGGAAAAAACAAATTTAAACAAGTTTCGGGTGGCCATATACTAAAAATATTATTTTTAAAGATTTCGTTATATCTCTTGAACCTTTACAATAAGGAGGTTCAAATTTTCACTGCAGACGTATTTCTGTTGCCGCTACCCCATACGAAAAGGAAAAAACAAATTTAAACAAGTTTCGGGTGGCCATATACTAAAAATATTACTTTTAAAGATTTCGTTATATCTCTTGAAACTTTACAATAAGCAGCTTCAAATTTTCACTGCAGACGTATTTCTGTTGCCGCTACCCCATACGAATAGTAAAAATCAAATTAAAACAAGTTTCGGGTGGGCATATACTAAAAATATTATTTTTAAAGATTTCGTTATATCTCTTGAAACTTTACAATAAGCAGCTTCAAATTTTCACTGCAGACGTATTTCTGTTGCCGCTACCCCATACGAATAGTAAAAAACAAATTTAAACAAGTTTCGGGTGGCCATATACTAAAAATATTACTTTTAAAGATTTCGTTATATCTCTTGAAACTTTACAATAAGCAGCTTCAAATTTTCACTGCAGACGTATTTCTGTTGCCGCTACCCCATACGAATAGTAAAAATCAAATTAAAACAAGTTTCGGGTGGGCATATACTAAAAATATTATTTTTAAAGATTTCGTTATATCTCTTGAAACTTTACAATAAGCAGCTTCAAATTTTCACTGCAGACGTATTTCTGTTGCCGCTACCCCATACGAATAGTAAAAAACAAATTTAAACAAGTTTCGGGTGGCCATATACTAAAAATATTATTTTTAAAGATTTCGTTATATCTCTTGAACCTTTACAATAAGGAGGTTCAAATTTTCACTGCAGACGTATTTCTGTTGCCGCTACCCCATACAAATGGTAAAAAACATATTAAAACAAGTTTTGGGTGGCCATATACTAAAAATATTATTTTTAACTATTTCGTTATTTCTCTTGAACCGTTAAAATGTGGAGGTTCATATTTTCACTGCAGACGTATTTCTGTTGCCGCTACCCCATACGAATAGGAAAAAACAAATTTAAACAAGTTTCGGGTGGCCATATACTAAAAATATTATTTTTAAAGATTTCGTTATATCTCTTGAACCTTTACAATAAGGAGGTTCAAATTTTCACTGCAGACGTATTTCTGTTGCCGATACCCCATACGAATAGTAAAAAACAAATTAAAACTAGTTTCGGTTGGCCATATACTAAAAATATTATTTTTAACTATTTCGTTATTTCTCTTGAACCGTTAAAATGTGGAGGTTCATATTTTCACTGCAGACGTATTTCTGTTGCCGCTACCCCATACGAATAGAAAAAAACAAATTTAAACAAGTTTCGGGTGGCCATATACTAAAAATATTATTTTTAAAGATTTCGTTATATCTCTTGAACCTTTACAATAAGGAGGTTCAAATTTTCACTGCAGACGTATTTCTGTTGCCGCTACCCCATACGAATAGTAAAAAACATATTAAAACAAGTTTTGGGTGGACATATACTAAAAATAGTATTTTTAACTATTTCGTTATTTCTCTTGAACCGTTAAAATGAAGAGGTTCAAATTTTCACTGCAGACGTATTTCTGTTGCCGCTACCCCATACGAATAGAAAAAAACAAATTTAAACAAGTTTCGGGTGGCCATATACTAAAAATATTATTTTTAAAGATTTCGTTATATCTCTTGAACCTTTACAATAAGGAGGTTCAAATTTTCACTGCAGACGTATTTCTGTTGCCGCTACCCCATACGAATAGTAAAAAAACATATTAAAACAAGTTTTGGGTGGACATATACTAAAAATAGTATTTTTAACTATTTCGTTATTTCTCTTGAACCGTTAAAATGTGGAGGTTCAAATTTTCACTGCAGACGTATTTCTGTTGCCGCTACCCCATACGAATAGTAAAAAACAAATTAAAACTGGTTTCGGTTGGCCATATACTAAAAATATTATTTTTAACTATTTCGTTATTTCTCTTGAACCGTTAAAATGTGGAGGTTCAAATTTTCACTGCAGACGTATTTCTGTTGCCGCTACCCCATACGAATAGTAAAAAACAAATTAAAACTACTTTCGGTTGGCCATATACTAAAAATAGTATTTTTAACTATTTCGTTATTTCTCTTGAACCGTTAAAATGTGGAGGTTCAATTTTTCACTGCAGACGTATTTCTGTTGCCGCTACCCCATACGAATAGTAAAAAACAAATTAAAACTAGTTTCGGTTGGCCATATACTAAAAATATTATTTTTAACTATTTCGTTATTTCTCTTGAACCGTTAAAATGTGGAGGTTCATATTTTCACTGCAGACGTATTTCTGTTGCCGCTACCCCATACGAATAGGAAAAAACAAATTTAAACAAGTTTCGGGTGGCCATATACTAAAAATATTATTTTTAAAGATTTCGTTATATCTCTTGAACCTTTACAATAAGGAGGTTCAAATTTTCACTGCAGACGTATTTCTGTTGCCGCTACCCCATACGAAAAGGAAAAAACAAATTTAAACAAGTTTCGGGTGGCCATATACTAAAAATATTACTTTTAAAGATTTCGTTATATCTCTTGAAACTTTACAATAAGCAGCTTCAAATTTTCACTGCAGACGTATTTCTGTTGCCGCTACCCCATACGAATAGTAAAAATCAAATTAAAACAAGTTTCGGGTGGGCATATACTAAAAATATTATTTTTAAAGATTTCGTTATATCTCTTGAAACTTTACAATAAGCAGCTTCAAATTTTCACTGCAGACGTATGTCTGTTGCCGCTACCCCATACGAATAGTAAAAAACAAATTTAAACAAGTTTCGGGTGGCCATATACTAAAAATATTACTTTTAAAGATTTCGTTATATCTCTTGAAACTTTACAATAAGCAGCTTCAAATTTTCACTGCAGACGTATTTCTGTTGCCGCTACCCCATACGAATAGTAAAAATCAAATTAAAACAAGTTTCGGGTGGGCATATACTAAAAATATTATTTTTAAAGATTTCGTTATATCTCTTGAAACTTTACAATAAGCAGCTTCAAATTTTCACTGCAGACGTATTTCTGTTGCCGCTACCCCATACGAATAGTAAAAAACAAATTTAAACAAGTTTCGGGTGGCCATATACTAAAAATATTATTTTTAAAGATTTCGTTATATCTCTTGAACCTTTACAATAAGGAGGTTCAAATTTTCACTGCAGACGTATTTCTGTTGCCGCTACCCCATACAAATGGTAAAAAACATATTAAAACAAGTTTTGGGTGGCCATATACTAAAAATATTATTTTTAACTATTTCGTTATTTCTCTTGAACCGTTAAAATGTGGAGGTTCATATTTTCACTGCAGACGTATTTCTGTTGCCGCTACCCCATACGAATAGAAAAAAACAAATTTAAACAAGTTTCGGGTGGCCATATACTAAAAATATTATTTTTAAAGATTTCGTTATATCTCTTGAACCTTTACAATAAGGAGGTTCAAATTTTCACTGCAGACGTATATATATAACGAAATCTTTAAAAATAATATTTTTAGTACATGGCCACCCGAAACTTGTTTTAATTTGATTTTTACTATTCGTATGGGGTAGCGGCAACAGAAATACGTCTGCAGTGAAAATTTGAACCTCCACATTTTAACGGTTCAAGAGAAATAACGAAATAGTAAAAAATAATATTTTTAGTATATGCCAACCGAAACTAGTTTTAATTTGTTTTTTACTATTCGTATGGGGTAGCGGCAACAGAAATACGTCTGCAGTGAAAATTTGAACCTCCTTATTGTAAAGGTTCAAGAGATATAACGAAATCTTTAAAAATAATATTTTTAGTATATGGCCACCCGAAACTTGTTTTAATTTGATTTTTACTATTTGTATTGGGTAGCGGCAACAGAAATACCTCTGCAGTGAAAATTTGAACCTCCACATTTTAACGGTTCAAGAGAAATAACGAAATAGTTAAAAATAATATTTTTAGTATATGCCAACCGAAACTAGTTTTAATTTGTTTTTTACTATTCGTATGGGGTAGCGGCAACAGAAATACGTCTGCAGTGAAAATTTGAACCTCCTTATTGTAAAGGTTCAAGAGATATAACGAAATCTTTAAAAATAATATTTTTAGTATATGGCCACCCGAAACTTGTTTTAATTTGATTTTTACTATTCGTATGGGGTAGCGGCAACAGAAATACGTCTGCTGTGAAAATTTGAACCTCCTTATTGTTAAGGTTCAAGAGATATAACCAAATATTTGAAAATCCTATATTTTGTATATAGCCACTCAAAACTTGTTTTAATATGTTTTTTACTATTCGTATGGGGTAGCGGCAACAGAAATACGTCTGCAGTGAAAATTTGAACCTCCACATTTTAACGGTTCAAGAGAAATAACGAAATAGTTAAAAATACTATTTTTAGTATATGGCCACCCAAAACTTGTTTTAATATGTTTTTTACTATTCGTATGGGGTAGCGGCAACAGAAATACGCCTGCAGTGAAAATTTGAACCTCCACATTTTAACGGTTCAAGAGAAATAACGAAATAGTTAAAAATACTATTTTTAGTATATGGCCACCCGAAACTTGTTTAAATTTGTTTTTTCCTATTCGTATGGGGTAGCGGCAACAGAAATGCGTCTGCAGTGAAAATTTGAACCTCCACATTTTAATGGTTCAAGAGAAATAACGAAATAGTTAAAAATACTATTTTTAGTATATGGCCACCCAAAACTGGTTTTAATTTGTTTTTTACTATTCGTATGGGGTAGTGGCAACAGAAATACGTCTGCAGTGAAAATTTGAACCTCCACATTTTAACGGTTCAAGAGAAATAACGAAATAGTTAAAAATACTATTTTTAGTATATGGCCACCCGAAACTTGTTTAAATTTGTTTTTTCCTATTCGTATGGGGTAGCGGCAACAGAAATACGTCTGCAGTGAAAATTTGAACCTCCACATTTTAACGGTTCAAGAGAAATAACGAAATAGTTAAAAATACTATTTTTAGTATATGGCCAACCGAAACTGGTTTTAATTTGTTTTTTACTATTCGTATGGGGTAGTGGCAACAGAAATACGTCTGCAGTGAAAATTTGAACCTCCACATTTTAACGGTTCAAGAGAAATAACGAAATAGTTAAAAATACTATTTTTAGTATATGGCCACCCGAAACTTGTTTAAATTTGTTTTTTCCTATTCGTATGGGGTAGCGGCAACAGAAATGCGTCTGCAGTGAAAATTTGAACCTCCACATTTTAATGGTTCAAGAGAAATAACGAAATAGTTAAAAATACTATTTTTAGTATATGGCCACCCAAAACTGGTTTTAATTTGTTTTTTACTATTCGTATGGGGTAGTGGCAACAGAAATACGTCTGCAGTGAAAATTTGAACCTCCACATTTTAACGGTTCAAGAGAAATAACGAAATAGTTAAAAATACTATTTTTAGTATATGGCCACCCGAAACTTGTTTAAATTTGTTTTTTCCTATTCGTATGGGGTAGCGGCAACAGAAATACGTCTGCAGTGAAAATTTGAACCTCCACATTTTAACGGTTCAAGAGAAATAACGAAATAGTTAAAAATACTATTTTTAGTATATGGCCAACCGAAACTAGGTTTAATTTGTTTTTTACTATTCGTATGGGGTAGCGGCAACAGAAATACGACTGCAGTGTAAATTTGAACCTCCTTATTGTAAAGGTTCAAGAGATATAACGAAATCTTTAAAAATAATATTTTTAGTATATGGCCACCCGAAACTTGTTTAAATTTGTTTTTTACTATTCGTATGGGGTAGCGGCAACAGAAATACGTCTGCTGTGAAAATTTGAACCTCCTTATTGTTAAGGTTCAAGAGATATAACCAAATATTTGAAAATCCTATTTTTTGTATATAGCCACTCAAAACTTGTTTTAATATGTTTTTTACTATTCGTATGGGGTAGCGGCAACAGAAATACGTCTGCGGTGAAAATTTGAACCTCCACATTTTAACGGTTCAAGAGAAATAACGAAATAGTTAAAAATACTATTTTTAGTATATGGCCAACCGAAACTAGTTTTAATTTGTTTTTTACTATTCGTATGGGGTAGCGGCAACAGAAATACGTCTGCAGTTAAAATTTGAACCTCCACATTTTAACGGTTCAAGAGAAATAACGAAATAGTTAAAAATACTATTTTTAGTATATGGCCAACCGAAACTAGGTTTAATTTGTTTTTTACTATTCGTATGGGGTAGCGGCAACAGAAATACGACTGCAGTGTAAATTTGAACCTCCTTATTGTAAAGGTTCAAGAGATATAACGAAATCTTTAAAAATAATATTTTTAGTATATGGCCACCCGAAACTTGTTTAAATTTGTTTTTTCCTATTCGTATGGGGTAGCGGCAACAGAAATACGTCTGCAGTGAAAATTTGAACCTCCACATTTTAACGGTTCAAGAGAAATAACGAAATAGTTAAAAATACTATTTTTAGTATATGGCCACCCGAAACTTGTTTTAATTTGTTTTTTACTATTCGTATGGGGTAGCGGCAACAGAAATACGTCTGCAGTGAAAATTTGAACCTCCTTATTGTTAAGGTTCAAGAGATATAACCAAATATTTGAAAATCCTATTTTTTGTATATAGCCACTCAAAACTTGTTTTAATATGTTTTTTACTATTCGTATGGGGTAGCGGCAACAGAAATACGTCTGCAGTGAAAATTTGAACCTCCACATTTTAACGGTTCAAGAGAAATAACGAAATAGTTAAAAATACTATTTTTAGTATATGGCCACCCAAAACTTGTTTTAATATGTTTTTTACTATTCGTATGGGGTAGCGGCAACAGAAATACGTCTGCAGTGAAAATTTGAACCTCCTTATTGTAAAGGTTCAAGAGATATAACGAAATCTTTAAAAATAATATTTTTAGTATATGGCCACCCGAAACTTGTTTTAATTTGATTTTTCCTATTCGTATGGGGTAGCGGCAACAGAAATACGTCTGCAGTGAAAATTTGAACCTCCACATTTTAACGGTTCAAGAGAAATAACGAAATAGTTAAAAATAATATTTTTAGTATATGGCCACCCGAAACTTGTTTTAATTTGATTTTTACTATTCGTATGGGGTAGCGGCAACAGAAATACGTCTGTAGTGTAAATTTGAACCTCCTTACTTTAACGGTTCAAGAGATATAACGAAATATTTAAAAATCCTATTTTTTTATATTACCACTCAAAACTTGTTTTAATATGTTTTTTCCTATTCTTATGGGGTAGCGGCAACAGAAATACGTCTGCAGTGAAAATTTGAACCTCCTTATTGTAAAGGTTCAAGAGATATAACGAAATCTTTAAAAATAATATTTTTAGTATATGGCCACCCGAAACTTGTTTAAATTTGTTTTTTCCTATTCGCATGGGGTAGCGGCAACAGAAATACGTCTGCAGTGAAAATTTGAACCTCCACATTTTAACGGTTCAAGAGAAATAACGAAATAGTTAAAAATAATATTTTTAGTATATGGCCACCCGAAACTTGTTTTAATTTGATTTTTACTATTCGTATGGGGTAGCGGCAACAGAAATACGTCTGTAGTGTAAATTTGAACCTCCTTACTTTAACGGTTCAAGAGATATAACGAAATATTTAAAAATAATATTTTTAGTATATGGCCACCCGAAACTTGTTTAAATTTGTTTTTTCCTATTCGCATGGGGTAGCGGCAACAGAAATACGTCTGCAGTGAAAATTTGAACCTCCACATTTTAACGGTTCAAGAGAAATAACGAAATAGTTAAAAATAATATTTTTAGTATATGGCCACCCAAAACTTGTTTTAATATGTTTTTTACTATTCGTATGGGGTAGCGGCAACAGAAATACGTCTGCAGTGACAATTTGAACCTCCTTATTGTAAAGGTTCAAGAGATATAACGAAATAGTTAAAAATAATATTTTTAGTATATGGCCACCCGAAACTTGTTTTAATTTGATTTTTACTATTCGTATGGGGTAGCGGCAACAGAAATACGTCTGCAGTGTAAATTTGAACCTCCTTACTTTAACGGTTCAAGAGATATAACGAAATATTTAAAAATCCTATTTTTTTATATTACCACTCAAAACTTGTTTTAATATGTTTTTTCCTATTCGTATGGGGTAGCGGCAACAGAAATACGTCTGCAGTGAAAATTTGAACCTCCTTATTGTAAAGGTTCAAGAGATATAACGAAATCTTTAAAAATAATATTTTTAGTATATGGCCACCCGAAACTTGTTTAAATTTGTTTTTTCCTATTCGCATGGGGTAGCGGCAACAGAAATACGTCTGCAGTGAAAATTTGAACCTCCACATTTTAACGGTTCAAGAGAAATAACGAAATAGTTAAAAATAATATTTTTAGTATATGGCCACCCAAAACTTGTTTTAATATGTTTTTTACTATTCGTATGGGGTAGCGGCAACAGAAATACGTCTGCAGTGAAAATTTGAACCTCCTTATTGTAAAGGTTCAAGAGATATAACGAAATAGTTAAAAATAATATTTTTAGTATATGGCCAATCGAAACTAATTTTAATTTGTTTTTTACTATTCGTATGGGGTAGCGGCAACAGAAATACGTCTGCAGTGAAAATTTGAACCTCCTTATTGTAAAGGTTCAAGAGATATAACGAAATCTTTAAAAATAATATTTTTAGTATATGGCCACCCGAAACTTGTTTTAATTTGATTTTTCCTATTCGTATGGGGTAGCGGCAACAGAAATACGTCTGCAGTGAAAATTTGAACCTCCACATTTTAACGGTTCAAGAGAAATAACGAAATATTTAAAAATCCTATTTTTTTATATTACCACTCAAAACTTGTTTTAATATGTTTTTTCCTATTCGTATGGGGTAGCGGCAACAGAAATACGTCTGCAGTGAAAATTTGAACCTCCTTATTGTAAAGGTTCAAGAGATATAACGAAATCTTTAAAAATAATATTTTTAGTATATGGCCACCCGAAACTTGTTTTAATTTGATTTTTCCTATTCGTATGGGGTAGCGGCAACAGAAATACGTCTGCAGTGAAAATTTGAACCTCCACATTTTAACGGTTCAAGAGAAATAACGAAATAGTTAAAAATAATATTTTTAGTATATGGCCACCCGAAACTTGTTTTAATTTGATTTTTACTATTCGTATGGGGTAGCGGCAACAGAAATACGTCTGTAGTGTAAATTTGAACCTCCTTACTTTAACGGTTCAAGAGATATAACGAAATATTTAAAAATCCTATTTTTTTATTTTACCACTCAAAACTTGTTTTAATATGTTTTTTCCTATTCGTATGGGGTAGCGGCAACAGAAATACGTCTGCAGTGAAAATTTGAACCTCCTTATTGTAAAGGTTCAAGAGATATAACGAAATCTTTAAAAATAATATTTTTAGTATATGGCCACCCGAAACTTGTTTTAATTTGATTTTTACTATTCGTATGTGGTAGCGGCAACAGAAATACGTCTGTAGTGTAAATTTGAACCTCCTTACTTTAACGGTTCAAGAGATATAACGAAATATTTAAAAATCCTATTTTTTTATTTTACCACTTTTAATAACAGTAAAACACATCTTTAGAGATTAGAAAATGTATTAATATTGACAACGTCGTCGTATAATAATCTATATGTCGTTGTTGTTTATGGTAACTAAAAAGTATTCAAACGTATGAGGTTGTATCATTCCTCCCCACCTATATTTCTTCAATGAGTCTCCTAGGCGCTTTTCTTATTCGAATGCTACGCCGAGGCTGAGTTTCCGTTGAGTGCGAGGTATGTGATGCTGGTGTAGAAATCGACGTGGTAGGTGTAGTGGTGATTAACTGAGGTAGTGTCGAATTTGTTGAGTGATAAGTCGGTGTGAGTGATACTGGTGTGTTTACCGTAGCTGTAGCTGGGGTATCGCTAGAATTTCGTGTCACAGGAACGGTTGAAACGTCACCAGGACTTTGTGTGAGTGAAAATGTTACAGTGTTGGACGGAGTGACTCGTGAGTGGGACATTGCTTTCTGATTAAGTGTTGGGGTGCTTGGGTTTGCTGGTGTAAGGTTACATGATGCCAAACGAGGTCGCATATAATCGGCGTGTCTCAATTTGTCCCCCTTCGACGTGGATACTACATAGGAGTATTTATGTTTTCTTTCTTTAACGACAGCCGGTTGCCACAACTTCTCTTCTCTTGTTTTTATATAGACTTTGTCTTGAGGAAGAAAATTTGGTTCCTCTCTATGACCTTCTATTGTTTCTTTAATTCGTTGATAATTTAAAACTTGTCTTGGGTTTGGTCTGATGTTAGAAAGAAGACAGTTCAAGCGCCGACCGAACATAATTTCTGACGGGGCTTTTCCAGTAATGGAGTGTGGAGTGTTACGATAGTTAAATAGAAATTCGTTAAGTCTACATAACAATTCTTCGCTATTTTCTGATGCCATTCTGTTCTTAAACGTTCGAACGAGCCGTTCTGCTAGACCATTCGTACGTGGATGATATGGTGAAGATCGTATGTGTAGAATGCCATGCGTTTCACAATAGTCTTTAAAAGCACTGGAGGTGAATTGGGGTCCATTATCGGACACAATCATTTTAGGAATTCCGAAAGTGCAGAATATGTCGTCAAGGAACTTACAAGTATGTCTAGTTGTAATGTTTCTCATAGGTTTAATCTCAATCCACTTAGACAATGCGTCACAGAGAACCAACCAGTAGCTACCATGAAAAGGTCCAGCAAAATCGATGTGTACTCTTTCCCAAACACTTTCAGGTATCGACCAATTAAAAACAGGAAGTTCTGGAATTCCCGGTCTATTTTGTTGACATCTTATACAGGTTTTGACATACATGTCAATGTGTTCGTCCAACAATGGCCACCATACGTAGAAACGGCTAAGAGCTCGCATAGCGGATATACCTGGATGCCCACGATGCAGGTAAGCTAAAACTGACTGTTGTAAAGTCTGAGGAATAACCATCCTACCTTGCCACATAATAATGCCATTCTCTATAGACAGTTCATCTCTCTTTCTATAAAAATGTTGTAATGTATCTTCGAAGTGTACATCCCTCCAACCAAATCGAATGCACTGTATGATTTTACGCAGTGTTAGATCCTTAGATGTATGTCGTTTAATTAATTCTTCCGTAAGGTTTAAATCTTCAATGTGAGCAGTTATAAGTTTCGTGACAACTCTATGTACTGAACGTTCAATAGTGGATGGATGTATATCATGATTCGGAAACCTGGAAAGGCAATCAGCTAACAGATTATGCTTTCCTTTCTGGTATACTATGTCGTAGTTGTAACTTCCAATCAGTAATGCCCATCGAACAAGGCGATTGTTAACAATTTTTGGTAAATTTCTTCGGGGTCCCAGGATATGGATTAATGGTTTGTGATCGGTAACTAATGTAAAAGATGTTCCTCTAAGGTATTGGTCAAATTTAGTTACCCCGAACAAAATGGCTAGAGCTTCACGATCTATAACAGAATAGTTAGATTCCGCTGGTCTTAATTTGCGAGAAGCAAAAGCAATTGGCTCTTCTAAGAGTCCTTTCTTATGATATATTACAGCGCCTAACCCTTTTTCTGAAGCGTCACAAGCAAGGAATAGGTGTCTTTCTTGATCAAATGCAATCAATGGTTGTGACTTTAAAATACATGCTTTTGTTTTTTTGAAAATTCTGCTTTCGTGTTTTGACCATTGCCACCATTGGTTTTTGCTTGTTAATTTGTGTAAATCTGCGCAAATACTATGCAGATGCGGAATAAAACGTTCGTAGTAATTTATTAGGCCAAGGAACGACCTCAATTCCGTAATGCTTGTTGGCTCGGGAACCTTGGTAATTGCCTCTATTTTGGATGGCGAAGGTGATATACCCTTTTCACTAATTATATGGCCCAAGTATTCAACTTCCTTTTGTAAAAAGGTACATTTTTTTAGATTAACCTTTAGGCCCGCGTCCTTTAAACGTTGGAAAACAATTGACAAAGTATGTAAGTGATCTTTTATGTTTTTTCCAGTAACTGCGATATCGTCGAAATATATGGCTACTCCGTGAATATCTCCCAAAAGTTTATCAAGGTAATGTTGGAAAATTGATGGGGCAGTAGATATGCCGAATGGCATTCTGTTATATTGATAATACCCTTTATGTGTTGATATTGTAAGATATTTTCGTGACTCTGGTGCTATTGTAAATTGTAGGTATGCATCTTTGAGATCAATTTTAGAGAATATAACTCCGTTTGAAAGCGTTTGACGCAGTTGGTCAAAGATAGGAACCGGGTGGAGATGTTTTATCAAAACTGGATTCAGTGTACAGCTGAAATCTCCGCAAATCCTAACTTGACTCGTCGGTTTAACAACATTCACAGTCGGCGTGGACCATTCTACTGCAGTTGTATTCGGATCGATTTCCTGTATTATACCATCTGCGATTAGACGTTCAAGTTCAACTTCTATATTCTTTTTTAAGCTGAATTTAATGGGGCGTGCTGGAACATGAACTGGTACGGCATTAGCCTTGACGTGTATATTGACTTCATAATCTCTAACCTTACCTAAGTTCCCATCGAAAAGGTCAGAGTACTTCATCAATATTTCTTCAAGAGAATTTGTATTCTCATTCTTAATCGAGTAAACAGGCTTAGGAAATTGCATATCAAACATCTCACTCCACTGTAAACCAAAAAGCATAGGGTTTGCATTTTTCATAACAACAACGGGTAGTATTTTAGTCTGTCCTTCCACCTCAACGGTAACATCGGTTATGCCCTTGGTTTTCAGCTTAGTATCGCCATATGCTTTTAATTTTGGAGCTTTCTGTAGTGATGGTGACCCTATTTGTCTCCAAAATATTGTGTTTATAATAGAATAAAGTGAACCTGGATCCCAGTCCATAGTGATGTTAATGTTATTAATCTTACAGTTAATGCGTTTGCAATCTTTGGTTCCTGAGATTTTTTGTACATTGTATTCGTCTTCATCTGAAGTATCGTAATTCGATTCATTGGTATGATAAGAGGCTGCCTGACGTTTTGTAAGTTTTTTAATAGCTCTGTTTGGTTTCCTAAAATTGATTACGGCATTTCCTGATTTAATGCAACATGCGTCGAAATGACCTTTAACGTTGCAAGCACCACACATATGTTCTATTCCTGGACAAATGGAATTATCGTGTTTGGTGTTATTTCCGCAGCGAAAACATTGATGTACATATAGCTTCCTGGGTCTATGTGAGTTCTGAATAAGGTTATGTTTGGCTCTTTTAACCTTGTTAATGTAAGACGATGTTGTTGGCGTGTTACCGGTAGTATCTTTTTCAGCTTGTTCGCGCGACTGTGCGACTGCAAAAATTTCGGAAAATGTGACTTCTCTCATACTTCCGTCGATATTTTCTTGTAATTCAGGCCACTTTTGTTTTAAGTCTGTTTCTAAATGTTGGTGGTTTAATCCCGTAGCAAACCGGTCACGCAGCTGCCGTTCCAAAAGTTCGTTACTGTACCCACAATCTTTGATAATTTTCTTTAATCTATTTGCATAGTGTTCCATAGTTTCATTGTTGTTTCTAATACATGTCCAAAATTCAGTAAGAGCTCTGTATCTAGTTTTTTTAATCCTGTAAAGGTCTAACAACTTATTGCGTATATCTGTATAAGTTGATGTGTCAAATTTTGGTATGAGTGCTACCTTAAGTTCATTATATGTCTCCGGTAAAACATTGGAAAAAAGTAAACTTCTTTTTGTGTTGTCCTCTATAATATTGTGTATTCTACATTTTTCTTCAAAGTATTCTATAAATTCTTCAACTCTGCAGGTTTCCGGATTGAATTTTTCACATGAAAAAGTTTTAAAAAAATTTTGTTCCGGTGTATGTGACGTTACACATTCCTGTGTTATTGGACGTTGTGTAAGTGAGCGTGATAGCAGTTCTAAAATTTCTTTTATTTGTTCTTGTTGGGCTTGTTGGACAGCCATAAATTGAACAAACTGTTCGTTCATTTTCATTAACTTCTTTTCCTCGTCGCCAATTTAATAACAGTAAAACACATCTTTAGAGATTAGAAAATGTATTAATATTGACAACGTCGTCGTATAATAATCTATATGTCGTTGTTGTTTATGGTAACTAAAAAGTATTCAAACGTATGAGGTTGTATCACCACTCAAAACTTGTTTTAATATGTTTTTTCCTATTCGCATGGGGTAGCGGCAACAGAAATACGTCTGCAGTGAAAATTTGAACCTCCACATTTTAACGGTTCAAGAGAAATAACGAAATAGTTAAAAATAATATTTTTAGTATATGGCCACCCAAAACTTGTTTTAATATGTTTTTTACTATTCGTATGGGGTAGCGGCAACAGAAATACGTCTGCAGTGAAAATTTGAACCTCCTTATTGTAAAGGTTCAAGAGATATAACGAAATAGTTAAAAATAATATTTTTAGTATATGGCCACCCGAAACTTGTTTTAATTTGATTTTTACTATTCGTATGGGGTAGCGGCAACAGAAATACGTCTGCAGTGTAAATTTGAACCTCCTTACTTTAACGGTTCAAGAGATATAACGAAATATTTAAAAATCCTATTTTTTTATATTACCACTCAAAACTTGTTTTAATATGTTTTTTCCTATTCGTATGGGGTAGCGGCAACAGAAATACGTCTGCAGTGAAAATTTGAACCTCCTTATTGTAAAGGTTCAAGAGATATAACGAAATCTTTAAAAATAATATTTTTAGTATATGGCCACCCGAAACTTGTTTAAATTTGTTTTTTCCTATTCGTATGGGGTAGCGGCAACAGAAATACGTCTGCAGTGAAAATTTGAACCTCCACATTTTAACGGTTCAAGAGAAATAACGAAATAGTTAAAAATAATATTTTTAGTATATGGCCACCCGAAACTTGTTTTAATTTGATTTTTACTATTCGTATGGGGTAGCGGCAACAGAAATACGTCTGCAGTGTAAATTTGAACCTCCTTACTTTAACGGTTCAAGAGATATAACGAAATATTTAAAAATCCTATTTTTTTATATTACCACTCAAAACTTGTTTTAATATGTTTTTTCCTATTCGTATGGGGTAGCGGCAACAGAAATACGTCTGCAGTGAAAATTTGAACCTCCTTATTGTAAAGGTTCAAGAGATATAACGAAATCTTTAAAAATAATATTTTTAGTATATGGCCACCCGAAACTTGTTTAAATTTGTTTTTTCCTATTCGTATGGGGTAGCGGCAACAGAAATACGTCTGCAGTGAAAATTTGAACCTCCTTATTGTAAAGGTTCAAGAGATATAACGAAATCTTTAAAAATAATATTTTTAGTATATGGCCACCCAAAACTTGTTTTAATATGTTTTTTACTATTCGTATGGGGTAGCGGCAACAGAAATGCGTCTGCAGTGAAAATTTGAACCTCCTTATTGTAAAGGTTCAAGAGATATAACGAAATCTTTAAAAATAATATTTTTAGTATATGGCCACCCAAAACTTGTTTTAATATGTTTTTTCCTATTCGTATGGGGTAGCGGCAACAGAAATACGTCTGCAGTGAAAATTTGAACCTCCTTATTGTAAAGGTTCAAGAGATATAACGAAATCTTTAAAAATAATATTTTTAGTATATGGCCACCCGAAACTTGTTTAAATTTGTTTTTTCCTATTCGCATGGGGTAGCGGCAACAGAAATACGTCTGCAGTGAAAATTTGAACCTCCACATTTTAACGGTTCAAGAGAAATAACGAAATAGTTAAAAATAATATTTTTAGTATATGGCCACCCAAAACTTGTTTTAATATGTTTTTTACTATTCGTATGGGGTAGCGGCAACAGAAATACGTCTGCAGTGAAAATTTGAACCTCCTTATTGTAAAGGTTCAAGAGATATAACGAAATAGTTAAAAATAATATTTTTAGTATATGGCCAATCGAAACTAATTTTAATTTGTTTTTTACTATTCGTATGGGGTAGCGGCAACAGAAATACGTCTGCAGTGAAAATTTGAACCTCCTTATTGTAAAGGTTCAAGAGATATAACGAAATCTTTAAAAATAATATTTTTAGTATATGGCCACCCGAAACTTGTTTAAATTTGTTTTTTCCTATTCGTATGGGGTAGCGGCAACAGAAATACGTCTGCAGTGAAAATTTGAACCTCCACATTTTAACGGTTCAAGAGAAATAACGAAATAGTTAAAAATAATATTTTTAGTATATGGCCACCCAAAACTTGTTTTAATATGTTTTTTCCTATTCGTATGGGGTAGCGGCAACAGAAATACGTCTGCAGTGAAAATTTGAACCTCCTTATTGTAAAGGTTCAAGAGATATAACGAAATCTTTAAAAATAATATTTTTAGTATATGACCACCCGAAACTTGTTTTAATATGTTTTTTACTATTCGTATGGGGTAGCGGCAACAGAAATGCGTCTGCAGTGAAAATTTGAACCTCCACATTTTAATGGTTCAAGAGAAATAACGAAATAGTTAAAAATACTATTTTTAGTATATAGCCACCCAAAACTGGTTTTAATTTGTTTTTTACTATTCGTATGGGGTAGCGGCAACAGAAATACGTCTGCAGTGAAAATTTGAACCTCCTTATTGTTAAGGTTCAAGAGATATAACCAAATATTTGAAAATCCTATTTTTTGTATATAGCCACTCAAAACTTGTTTTAATATGTTTTTTACTATTCGTATGGGGTAGCGGCAACAGAAATACGTATGCAGTGAAAATTTGAATCTCCACATTTTAACGGTTCAAGAGAAATAACGAAATAGTTAAAAATACTATTTTTAGTATATGGCCACCCAAAACTTGTTTTAATTTGATTTTTACTATTCGTATGGGGTAGCGGCAACAAAAATACGTCTGCAGTGTAAATTTGAACCTCCTTACTTTAACGGTTCAAAAGATATAACGAAATATTTAAAAATCCTATTTTTTTATATTACCACTCAAAACTTGTTTTAATATGTTTTTTCCTATTCGTATGGGGTAGCGGCAACAGAAATACGTCTGCAGTGAAAATTTGAACCTCCTTATTGTTAAGGTTCAAGAGATATAACCAAATATTTGAAAATCCTATTTTTTGTATATAGCCACTCAAAACTTGTTTTAATATGTTTTTTACTATTCGTATGGGGTAGCGGCAACAGAAATACGTCTGCAGTGAAAATTTGAACCTCCACATTTTAACGGTTCAAGAGAAATAACGAAATAGTTAAAAATAATATTTTTAGTATATGGCCACCCAAAACTTGTTTTAATATGTTTTTTCCTATTCGTATGGGGTAGCGGCAACAGAAATACGTCTGCAGTGAAAATTTGAACCTCCTTATTGTAAAGGTTCAAGAGATATAACGAAATCTTTAAAAATAATATTTTTAGTATATGGCCACCCAAAACTTGTTTTAATATGTTTTTTCCTATTCGTATGGGGTAGCGGCAACAGAAATACGTCTGCAGTGAAAATTTGAACCTCCTTATTGTAAAGGTTCAAGAGATATAACGAAATCTTTAAAAATAATATTTTTAGTATATGGCCACCCGAAACTTGTTTAAATTTGTTTTTTCCTATTCGCATGGGGTAGCGGCAACAGAAATACGTCTGCAGTGAAAATTTGAACCTCCACATTTTAACGGTTCAAGAGAAATAACGAAATAGTTAAAAATAATATTTTTAGTATATGGCCACCCAAAACTTGTTTTAATATGTTTTTTACTATTCGTATGGGGTAGCGGCAACAGAAATACGTCTGCAGTGAAAATTTGAACCTCCTTATTGTAAAGGTTCAAGAGATATAACGAAATAGTTAAAAATAATATTTTTAGTATATGGCCAATCGAAACTAATTTTAATTTGTTTTTTACTATTCGTATGGGGTAGCGGCAACAGAAATACGTCTGCAGTGAAAATTTGAACCTCCTTATTGTAAAGGTTCAAGAGATATAACGAAATCTTTAAAAATAATATTTTTAGTATATGGCCACCCGAAACTTGTTTAAATTTGTTTTTTCCTATTCGTATGGGGTAGCGGCAACAGAAATACGTCTGCAGTGAAAATTTGAACCTCCACATTTTAACGGTTCAAGAGAAATAACGAAATAGTTAAAAATAATATTTTTAGTATATGGCCACCCAAAACTTGTTTTAATATGTTTTTTACCATTTGTATGGGGTAGCGGCAACAGAAATACGTCTGCAGTGAAAATTTGAACCTCCTTATTGTAAAGGTTCAAGAGATATAACGAAATCTTTAAAAATAATATTTTTAGTATATGGCCACCCAAAACTTGTTTTAATATGTTTTTTACTATTCGTATGGGGTAGCGGCAACAGAAATGCGTCTGCAGTGAAAATTTGAACCTCCACATTTTAATGGTTCAAGAGAAATAACGAAATAGTTAAAAATACTATTTTTAGTATATAGCCACCCAAAACTGGTTTTAATTTGTTTTTTACTATTCGTATGGGGTAGCGGCAACAGAAATACGTCTGCAGTGAAAATTTGAACCTCCTTATTGTTAAGGTTCAAGAGATATAACCAAATATTTGAAAATCCTATTTTTTGTATATAGCCACTCAAAACTTGTTTTAATATGTTTTTTACTATTCGTATGGGGTAGCGGCAACAGAAATACGTATGCAGTGAAAATTTGAATCTCCACATTTTAACGGTTCAAGAGAAATAACGAAATAGTTAAAAATACTATTTTTAGTATATGGCCACCCAAAACTTGTTTTAATTTGATTTTTACTATTCGTATGGGGTAGCGGCAACAAAAATACGTCTGCAGTGTAAATTTGAACCTCCTTACTTTAACGGTTCAAAAGATATAACGAAATATTTAAAAATCCTATTTTTTTATATTACCACTCAAAACTTGTTTTAATATGTTTTTTCCTATTCGTATGGGGTAGCGGCAACAGAAATACGTCTGCAGTGAAAATTTGAACCTCCTTATTGTTAAGGTTCAAGAGATATAACCAAATATTTGAAAATCCTATTTTTTGTATATAGCCACTCAAAACTTGTTTTAATATGTTTTTTACTATTCGTATGGGGTAGCGGCAACAGAAATACGTCTGCAGTGAAAATTTGAACCTCCACATTTTAACGGTTCAAGAGAAATAACGAAATAGTTAAAAATAATATTTTTAGTATATGGCCACCCAAAACTTGTTTTAATATGTTTTTTCCTATTCGTATGGGGTAGCGGCAACAGAAATACGTCTGCAGTGAAAATTTCAACCTCCTTATTGTAAAGGTTCAAGAGATATAACGAAATCTTTAAAAATAATATTTTTAGTATATGGCCACCCAAAACTTGTTTTAATATGTTTTTTACTATTCGTATGGGGTAGCGGCAACAGAAATGCGTCTGCAGTGAAAATTTGAACCTCCTTATTGTAAAGGTTCAAGAGATATAACGAAATCTTTAAAAATAATATTTTTAGTATATGGCCACCCAAAACTTGTTTTAATATGTTTTTTCCTATTCGTATGGGGTAGCGGCAACAGAAATACGTCTGCAGTGAAAATTTGAACCTCCTTATTGTAAAGGTTCAAGAGATATAACGAAATCTTTAAAAATAATATTTTTAGTATATGGCCACCCGAAACTTGTTTAAATTTGTTTTTTCCTATTCGCATGGGGTAGCGGCAACAGAAATACGTCTGCAGTGAAAATTTGAACCTCCACATTTTAACGGTTCAAGAGAAATAACGAAATAGTTAAAAATAATATTTTTAGTATATGGCCACCCAAAACTTGTTTTAATATGTTTTTTACTATTCGTATGGGGTAGCGGCAACAGAAATACGTCTGCAGTGAAAATTTGAACCTCCTTATTGTAAAGGTTCAAGAGATATAACGAAATAGTTAAAAATAATATTTTTAGTATATGGCCACCCGAAACTTGTTTTAATTTGTTTTTTCCTATTCGCATGGGGTAGCGGCAACAGAAATACGTCTGCAGTGAAAATTTGAACCTCCACATTTTAACGGTTCAAGAGAAATAACGAAATAGTTAAAAATAATATTTTTAGTATATGGCCACCCAAAACTTGTTTTAATATGTTTTTTACTATTCGTATGGGGTAGCGGCAACAGAAATACGTCTGCAGTGTAAATTTGAACCTCCTTACTTTAACGGTTCAAGAGATATAACGAAATATTTAAAAATCCTATTTTTTTATATTACCACTCAAAACTTGTTTTAATATGTTTTTTACTATTCGTATGGGGTAGCGGCAACAGAAATGCGTCTGCAGTGAAAATTTGAACCTCCACATTTTAATGGTTCAAGAGAAATAACGAAATAGTTAAAAATACTATTTTTAGTATATAGCCACCCAAAACTGGTTTTAATATGTTTTTTACTATTTGTATGGGGTAGCGGCAACAGAAATGCGTCTGCAGTGAAAATTTGAACCTCCACATTTTAATGGTTCAAGAGAAATAACGAAATAGTTAAAAATACTATTTTTAGTATATAGCCACCCAAAACTGGTTTTAATTTGTTTTTTACTATTCGTATGGGGTAGCGGCAACAGAAATACGTCTGCAGTGAAAATTTGAACCTCCTTATTGTTAAGGTTCAAGAGATATAACCAAATATTTGAAAATCCTATTTTTTGTATATAGCCACTCAAAACTTGTTTTAATATGTTTTTTACTATTCGTATGGGGTAGCGGCAACAGAAATACGTCTGCAGTGAAAATTTGAACCTCCTTATTGTAAAGGTTCAAGAGATATAACGAAATAGTTAAAAATACTATTTTTAGTATATGGCCACCCAAAACTTGTTTTAATTTGATTTTTACTATTCGTATGGGGTAGCGGCAACAGAAATGCGTCTGCAGTGTAAATTTGAACCTCCTTACTTTAACGGTTCAAGAGATATAACGAAATATTTAAAAATCCTATTTTTTTATATTACCACTCAAAACTTGTTTTAATATGTTTTTTACTATTCGTATGGGGTAGCGGCAACAGAAATGCGTCTGCAGTGAAAATTTGAACCTCCACATTTTAATGGTTCAAGAGAAATAACGAAATAGTTAAAAATACTATTTTTAGTATATAGCCACCCAAAACTGGTTTTAATATGTTTTTTACTATTCGTATGGGGTAGCGGCAACAGAAATGCGTCTGCAGTGAAAATTTGAACCTCCACATTTTAATGGTTCAAGAGAAATAACGAAATAGTTAAAAATACTATTTTTAGTATATAGCCACCCAAAACTGGTTTTAATTTGTTTTTTACTATTCGTATGGGGTAGCGGCAACAGAAATACGTCTGCAGTGAAAATTTGAACCTCCTTATTGTTAAGGTTCAAGAGATATAACCAAATATTTGAAAATCCTATTTTTTGTATATAGCCACTCAAAACTTGTTTTAATATGTTTTTTACTATTCGTATGGGGTAGCGGCAACAGAAATACGTATGCAGTGAAAATTTGAATCTCCACATTTTAACGGTTCAAGAGAAATAACGAAATAGTTAAAAATACTATTTTTAGTATATGGCCACCCAAAACTTGTTTTAATTTGATTTTTACTATTCGTATGGGGTAGCGGCAACAGAAATACGTCTGCAGTGTAAATTTGAACCTCCTTACTTTAACGGTTCAAGAGATATAACGAAATATTTAAAAATCCTATTTTTTTATATTACCACTCAAAACTTGTTTTAATATGTTTTTTCCTATTCGTATGGGGTAGCGGCAACAGAAATACGTCTGCAGTGAAAATTTGAACCTCCTTATTGTAAAGGTTCAAGAGATATAACGAAATCTTTAAAAATAATATTTTTAGTATATGGCCACCCAAAACTTGTTTTAATATGTTTTTTCCTATTCGTATGGGGTAGCGGCAACAGAAATACGTCTGCAGTGAAAATTTGAACCTCCTTATTGTAAAGGTTCAAGAGATATAACGAAATCTTTAAAAATAATATTTTTAGTATATGGCCACCCAAAACTTGTTTTAATATGTTTTTTACTATTCGTATGGGGTAGCGGCAACAGAAATGCGTCTGCAGTGAAAATTTGAATCTCCACATTTTAACGGTTCAAGAGAAATAACGAAATAGTTAAAAATACTATTTTTAGTATATGGCCACCCAAAACTTGTTTTAATTTGATTTTAACTATTCGTATGGGGTAGCGGCAACAGAAATACGTCTGCAGTGTAAATTTGAACCTCCTTACTTTAACGGTTCAAGAGATATAACGAAATATTTAAAAATCCTATTATTTTATATTACCACTCAAAACTTGTTTTAATATGTTTTTTCCTATTCGTATGGGGTAGCGGCAACAGAAATACGTCTGCAGTGAAAATTTGAACCTCCTTATTGTAAAGGTTCAAGAGATATAACGAAATCTTTAAAAATAATATTTTTAGTATATGGCCACCCAAAACTTGTTTTAATATGTTTTTTACTATTCGTATGGGGTAGCGGCAACAGAAATGCGTCTGCAGTGAAAATTTGAACCTCCTTATTGTAAAGGTTCAAGAGATATAACGAAATCTTTAAAAATAATATTTTTAGTATATGGAAACACAAAACTTGTTTTAATATGTTTTTTCCTATTCGTATGGGGTAGCGGCAACAGAAATACGTCTGCAGTGAAAATTTGAACCTCCTTATTGTAAAGGTTCAAGAGATATAACGAAATCTTTAAAAATAATATTTTTAGTATATGGCCACCCGAAACTTGTTTAAATTTGTTTTTTCCTATTCGCATGGGGTAGCGGCAACAGAAATACGTCTGCAGTGAAAATTTGAACCTCCACATTTTAACGGTTCAAGAGATATAACGAAATCTTTAAAAATAATATTTTTAGTATATGGCCACCCAAAACTGGTTTTAATTTGTTTTTTACTATTCGTATGGGGTAGCGGCAACAGAAATACGCCTGCAGTGAAAATTTGAACCTCCACATTTTAACGGTTCAAGAGAAATAACGAAATAGTTAAAAATAATATTTTTAGTATATGGCCACCCAAAACTTGTTTTAATATGTTTTTTCCTATTCGTATGGGGTAGCGGCAACAGAAATACGTCTGCAGTGAAAATTTGAACCTCCTTATTGTAAAGGTTCAAGAGATATAACGAAATCTTTAAAAATAATATTTTTAGTATATGGCCACCCAAAACTTGTTTTAATATGTTTTTTACTATTCGTATGGGGTAGCGGCAACAGAAATGCGTCTGCAGTGAAAATTTGAACCTCCACATTTTAATGGTTCAAGAGAAATAACGAAATAGTTAAAAATACTATTTTTAGTATATGGCCACCCAAAACTTGTTTTAATTTGATTTTTACTATTCGTATGGGGTAGCGGCAACAGAAATACGTCTGCAGTGTAAATTTGAACCTCCTTATTGTAAAGGTTCAAGAGATATAACGAAATCTTTAAAAATAATATTTTTAGTATATGGCCACCCAAAACTTGTTTTAATATGTTTTTTACTATTCGTATGGGGTAGCGGCAACAGAAATGCGTCTGCAGTGAAAATTTGAACCTCCTTACTTTAATGGTTCAAGAGAAATAACGAAATAGTTAAAAATACTATTTTTAGTATATGGCCACCCAAAACTTGTTTTAATATGTTTTTTACTATTCGTATGGGGTAGCGGCAACAGAAATGCGTCTGCAGTGAAAATTTGAACCTCCACATTTTAATGGTTCAAGAGAAATAACGAAAGAGTTAAAAATACTATTTTTAGTATATAGCCACCCAAAACTGGTTTTAATTTGTTTTTTACTATTCGTATGGGGTAGCGGCAACAGAAATACGTCTGCAGTGAAAATTTGAACCTCCTTATTGTTAAGGTTCAAGAGATATAACCAAATATTTGAAAATCCTATTTTTTGTATATAGCCACTCAAAACTTATTTTAATATGTTTTTTACTATTCGTATGGGGTAGCGGCAACAGAAATACGTATGCAGTGAAAATTTGAATCTCCACATTTTAACGGTTCAAGAGAAATAACGAAATAGTTAAAAATACTATTTTTAGTATATGGCCACCCAAAACTTGTTTTAATTTGATTTTTACTATTCGTATGGGGTAGCGGCAACAAAAATACGTCTGCAGTGTAAATTTGAACCTCCTTACTTTAACGGTTCAAAAGATATAACGAAATATTTAAAAATCCTATTTTTTTATATTACCACTCAAAACTTGTTTTAATATGTTTTTTCCTATTCGTATGGGGTAGCGGCAACAGAAATACGTCTGCAGTGAAAATTTGAACCTCCTTATTGTTAAGGTTCAAGAGATATAACCAAATATTTGAAAATCCTATTTTTTGTATATAGCCACTCAAAACTTGTTTTAATATGTTTTTTACTATTCGTATGGGGTAGCGGCAACAGAAATACGTCTGCAGTGAAAATTTGAACCTCCACATTTTAACGGTTCAAGAGAAATAACGAAATAGTTAAAAATAATATTTTTAGTATATGGCCACCCAAAACTTGTTTTAATATGTTTTTTCCTATTCGTATGGGGTAGCGGCAACAGAAATACGTCTGCAGTGAAAATTTGAACCTCCTTATTGTAAAGGTTCAAGAGATATAACGAAATCTTTAAAAATAATATTTTTAGTATATGGCCACCCAAAACTTGTTTTAATATGTTTTTTACTATTCGTATGGGGTAGCGGCAACAGAAATACGTCTGCAGTGTAAATTTGAACCTCCTTACTTTAACGGTTCAAGAGATATAACGAAATATTTAAAAATCCTATTTTTTTATATTACCACTCAAAACTTGTTTTAATATGTTTTTTACTATTCGTATGGGGTAGCGGCAACAGAAATGCGTCTGCAGTGAAAATTTGAACCTCCACATTTTAATGGTTCAAGAGAAATAACGAAATAGTTAAAAATACTATTTTTAGTATATAGCCACCCAAAACTGGTTTTAATATGTTTTTTACTATTCGTATGGGGTAGCGGCAACAGAAATACGTCTGCAGTGTAAATTTGAACCTCCTTACTTTAACGGTTCAAGAGATATAACGAAATATTTAAAAATCCTATTTTTTTATATTACCACTCAAAACTTGTTTTAATATGTTTTTTCCTATTCGTATGGGGTAGCGGCAACAGAAATACGTCTGCAGTGAAAATTTGAACCTCCTTATTGTTAAGGTTCAAGAGATATAACCAAATATTTGAAAATCCTATTTTTTGTATATAGCCACTCAAAACTTGTTTTAATATGTTTTTTACTATTCGTATGGGGTAGCGGCAACAGAAATACGTCTGCAGTGAAAATTTGAACCTCCACATTTTAACGGTTCAAGAGAAATAACGAAATAGTTAAAAATAATATTTTTAGTATATGGCCACCCAAAACTTGTTTTAATATGTTTTTTCCTATTCGTATGGGGTAGCGGCAACAGAAATACGTCTGCAGTGAAAATTTGAACCTCCTTATTGTAAAGGTTCAAGAGATATAACGAAATCTTTAAAAATAATATTTTTAGTATATGGCCACCCAAAACTTGTTTTAATATGTTTTTTACTATTCGTATGGGGTAGCGGCAACAGAAATGCGTCTGTAGTGAAAATTTGAACCTCCTTATTGTAAAGGTTCAAGAGATATAACGAAATCTTTAAAAATAATATTTTTAGTATATGGCCACCCGAAACTTGTTTAAATTTGTTTTTTCCTATTCGCATGGGGTAGCGGCAACAGAAATACGTCTGCAGTGAAAATTTGAACCTCCACATTTTAACGGTTCAAGAGATATAACGAAATCTTTAAAAATAATATTTTTAGTATATGGCCACCCAAAACTGGTTTTAATTTGTTTTTTACTATTCGTATGGGGTAGCGGCAACAGAAATACGCCTGCAGTGAAAATTTGAACCTCCACATTTTAACGGTTCAAGAGAAATAACGAAATAGTTAAAAATAATATTTTTAGTATATGGCCACCCAAAACTTGTTTTAATATGTTTTTTCCTATTCGTATGGGGTAGCGGCAACAGACATACGTCTGCAGTGAAAATTTGAACCTCCTTATTGTAAAGGTTCAAGAGATATAACGAAATCTTTAAAAATAATATTTTTAGTATATGGCCACCCAAAACTTGTTTTAATATGTTTTTTACTATTCGTATGGGGTAGCGGCAACAGAAATGCGTCTGCAGTGAAAATTTGAACCTCCACATTTTAATGGTTCAAGAGAAATAACGAAATAGTTAAAAATACTATTTTTAGTATATGGCCACCCAAAACTTGTTTTAATTTGATTTTTACTATTCGTATGGGGTAGCGGCAACAGAAATACGTCTGCAGTTAAAATTTGAACCTCCTTATTGTAAAGGTTCAAGAGATATAACGAAATCTTTAAAAATAATATTTTTAGTATATGGCCACCCAAAACTTGTTTTAATATGTTTTTTACTATTCGTATGGGGTAGCGGCAACAGAAATGCGTCTGCAGTGAAAATTTGAACCTCCTTACTTTAATGGTTCAAGAGAAATAACGAAATAGTTAAAAATACTATTTTTAGTATATGGCCACCCAAAACTTGTTTTAATATGTTTTTTACTATTCGTATGGGGTAGCGGCAACAGAAATGCGTCTGCAGTGAAAATTTGAACCTCCACATTTTAATGGTTCAAGAGAAATAACGAAAGAGTTAAAAATACTATTTTTAGTATATAGCCACCCAAAACTGGTTTTAATTTGTTTTTTACTATTCGTATGGGGTAGCGGCAACAGAAATACGTCTGCAGTGAAAATTTGAACCTCCTTATTGTTAAGGTTCAAGAGATATAACCAAATATTTGAAAATCCTATTTTTTGTATATAGCCACTCAAAACTTATTTTAATATGTTTTTTACTATTCGTATGGGGTAGCGGCAACAGAAATACGTCTGCAGTGAAAATTTGAACCTCCACATTTTAACGGTTCAAGAGAAATAACGAAATAGTTAAAAATAATATTTTTAGTATATGGCCACCCAAAACTTGTTTTAATATGTTTTTTCCTATTCGTATGGGGTAGCGGCAACAGAAATGCGTCTGCAGTGAAAATTTGAACCTCCTTACTTTAATGGTTCAAGAGAAATAACGAAATAGTTAAAAATACTATTTTTAGTATATGGCCACCCAAAACTTGTTTTAATATGTTTTTTACTATTCGTATGGGGTAGCGGCAACAGAAATGCGTCTGCAGTGAAAATTTGAACCTCCACATTTTAATGGTTCAAGAGAAATAACGAAAGAGTTAAAAATACTATTTTTAGTATATAGCCACCCAAAACTGGTTTTAATTTGTTTTTTACTATTCGTATGGGGTAGCGGCAACAGAAATACGTCTGCAGTGAAAATTTGAACCTCCTTATTGTTAAGGTTCAAGAGATATAACCAAATATTTGAAAATCCTATTTTTTGTATATAGCCACTCAAAACTTATTTTAATATGTTTTTTACTATTCGTATGGGGTAGCGGCAACAGAAATACGTATGCAGTGAAAATTTGAATCTCCACATTTTAACGGTTCAAGAGAAATAACGAAATAGTTAAAAATACTATTTTTAGTATATGGCCACCCAAAACTTGTTTTAATTTGATTTTTACTATTCGTATGGGGTAGCGGCAACAAAAATACGTCTGCAGTGTAAATTTGAACCTCCTTACTTTAACGGTTCAAAAGATATAACGAAATATTTAAAAATCCTATTTTTTTATATTACCACTCAAAACTTGTTTTAATATGTTTTTTCCTATTCGTATGGGGTAGCGGCAACAGAAATACGTCTGCAGTGAAAATTTGAACCTCCTTATTGTTAAGGTTCAAGAGATATAACCAAATATTTGAAAATCCTATTTTTTGTATATAGCCACTCAAAACTTGTTTTAATATGTTTTTTACTATTCGTATGGGGTAGCGGCAACAGAAATACGTCTGCAGTGAAAATTTGAACCTCCACATTTTAACGGTTCAAGAGAAATAACGAAATAGTTAAAAATAATATTTTTAGTATATGGCCACCCAAAACTTGTTTTAATATGTTTTTTCCTATTCGTATGGGGTAGCGGCAACAGAAATACGTCTGCAGTGAAAATTTGAACCTCCTTATTGTAAAGGTTCAAGAGATATAACGAAATCTTTAAAAATAATATTTTTAGTATATGGCCACCCAAAACTTGTTTTAATATGTTTTTTACTATTCGTATGGGGTAGCGGCAACAGAAATACGTCTGCAGTGTAAATTTGAACCTCCTTACTTTAACGGTTCAAGAGATATAACGAAATATTTAAAAATCCTATTTTTTTATATTACCACTCAAAACTTGTTTTAATATGTTTTTTACTATTCGTATGGGGTAGCGGCAACAGAAATGCGTCTGCAGTGAAAATTTGAACCTCCACATTTTAATGGTTCAAGAGAAATAACGAAATAGTTAAAAATACTATTTTTAGTATATAGCCACCCAAAACTGGTTTTAATATGTTTTTTACTATTCGTATGGGGTAGCGGCAACAGAAATACGTCTGCAGTGTAAATTTGAACCTCCTTACTTTAACGGTTCAAGAGATATAACGAAATATTTAAAAATCCTATTTTTTGTATATTACCACTCAAAACTTGTTTTAATATGTTTTTTCCTATTCGTATGGGGTAGCGGCAACAGAAATACGTCTGCAGTGAAAATTTGAACCTCCTTATTGTTAAGGTTCAAGAGATATAACCAAATATTTGAAAATCCTATTTTTTGTATATAGCCACTCAAAACTTGTTTTAATATGTTTTTTACTATTCGTATGGGGTAGCGGCAACAGAAATACGTCTGCAGTGAAAATTTGAACCTCCACATTTTAACGGTTCAAGAGAAATAACGAAATAGTTAAAAATAATATTTTTAGTATATGGCCACCCAAAACTTGTTTTAATATGTTTTTTCCTATTCGTATGGGGTAGCGGCAACAGAAATACGTCTGCAGTGAAAATTTGAACCTCCTTATTGTAAAGGTTCAAGAGATATAACGAAATCTTTAAAAATAATATTTTTAGTATATGGCCACCCAAAACTTGTTTTAATATGTTTTTTACTATTCGTATGGGGTAGCGGCAACAGAAATGCGTCTGTAGTGAAAATTTGAACCTCCTTATTGTAAAGGTTCAAGAGATATAACGAAATCTTTAAAAATAATATTTTTAGTATATGGCCACCCGAAACTTGTTTAAATTTGTTTTTTCCTATTCGCATGGGGTAGCGGCAACAGAAATACGTCTGCAGTGAAAATTTGAACCTCCACATTTTAACGGTTCAAGAGATATAACGAAATCTTTAAAAATAATATTTTTAGTATATGGCCACCCAAAACTGGTTTTAATTTGTTTTTTACTATTCGTATGGGGTAGCGGCAACAGAAATACGCCTGCAGTGAAAATTTGAACCTCCACATTTTAACGGTTCAAGAGAAATAACGAAATAGTTAAAAATAATATTTTTAGTATATGGCCACCCAAAACTTGTTTTAATATGTTTTTTCCTATTCGTATGGGGTAGCGGCAACAGAAATACGTCTGCAGTGAAAATTTGAACCTCCTTATTGTAAAGGTTCAAGAGATATAACGAAATCTTTAAAAATAATATTTTTAGTATATGGCCACCCAAAACTTGTTTTAATATGTTTTTTACTATTCGTATGGGGTAGCGGCAACAGAAATGCGTCTGCAGTGAAAATTTGAACCTCCACATTTTAATGGTTCAAGAGAAATAACGAAATAGTTAAAAATACTATTTTTAGTATATGGCCACCCAAAACTTGTTTTAATTTGATTTTTACTATTCGTATGGGGTAGCGGCAACAGAAATACGTCTGCAGTGTAAATTTGAACCTCCTTATTGTAAAGGTTCAAGAGATATAACGAAATCTTTAAAAATAATATTTTTAGTATATGGCCACCCAAAACTTGTTTTAATATGTTTTTTACTATTCGTATGGGGTAGCGGCAACAGAAATGCGTCTGCAGTGAAAATTTGAACCTCCTTACTTTAATGGTTCAAGAGAAATAACGAAATAGTTAAAAATACTATTTTTAGTATATGGCCACCCAAAACTTGTTTTAATATGTTTTTTACTATTCGTATGGGGTAGCGGCAACAGAAATGCGTCTGCAGTGAAAATTTGAACCTCCACATTTTAATGGTTCAAGAGAAATAACGAAAGAGTTAAAAATACTATTTTTAGTATATAGCCACCCAAAACTGGTTTTAATATGTTTTTTACTATTCGTATGGGGTAGCGGCAACAGAAATACGTCTGCAGTGAAAATTTGAACCTCCACATTTTAACGGTTCAAGAGAAATAACGAAATAGTTAAAAATAATATTTTTAGTATATGGCCACCCAAAACTTGTTTTAATATGTTTTTTCCTATTCGTATGGGGTAGCGGCAACAGAAATACGTCTGCAGTGAAAATTTGAACCTCCTTATTGTAAAGGTTCAAGAGATATAACGAAATCTTTAAAAATAATATTTTTAGTATATGGCCACCCAAAACTTGTTTTAATATGTTTTTTACTATTCGTATGGGGTAGCGGCAACAGAAATGCGTCTGTAGTGAAAATTTGAACCTCCTTATTGTAAAGGTTCAAGAGATATAACGAAATCTTTAAAAATAATATTTTTAGTATATGGCCACCCAAAACTTGTTTTAATATGTTTTTTCCTATTCGTATGGGGTAGCGGCAACAGAAATACGTCTGCAGTGAAAATTTGAACCTCCTTATTGTAAAGGTTCAAGAGATATAACGAAATAGTTAAAAATAATATTTTTAGTATATGGCCACCCGAAACTTGTTTAAATTTGTTTTTTCCTATTCGCATGGGGTAGCGGCAACAGAAATGCGTCTGCAGTGAAAATTTGAACCTCCTTACTTTAATGGTTCAAGAGAAATAACGAAATAGTTAAAAATACTATTTTTAGTATATGGCCACCCAAAACTTGTTTTAATATGTTTTTTACTATTCGTATGGGGTAGCGGCAACAGAAATGCGTCTGCAGTGAAAATTTGAACCTCCACATTTTAACGGTTCAAGAGAAATAACGAAATAGTTAAAAATAATATTTTTAGTATATGGCCACCCAAAACTTGTTTTAATATGTTTTTTCCTATTCGTATGGGGTAGCGGCAACAGAAATGCGTCTGCAGTGAAAATTTGAACCTCCTTACTTTAATGGTTCAAGAGAAATAACGAAATAGTTAAAAATACTATTTTTAGTATATGGCCACCCAAAACTTGTTTTAATATGTTTTTTACTATTCGTATGGGGTAGCGGCAACAGTAATGCGTCTGCAGTGAAAATTTGAACCTCCACATTTTAATGGTTCAAGAGAAATAACGAAAGAGTTAAAAATACTATTTTTAGTATATAGCCACCCAAAACTGGTTTTAATTTGTTTTTTACTATTCGTATGGGGTAGCGGCAACAGAAATACGTCTGCAGTGAAAATTTGAACCTCCTTATTGTTAAGGTTCAAGAGATATAACCAAATATTTGAAAATCCTATTTTTTGTACATAGCCACTCAAAACTTATTTTAATATGTTTTTTACTATTCGTATGGGGTAGCGGCAACAGAAATACGTATGCAGTGAAAATTTGAATCTCCACATTTTAACGGTTCAAGAGAAATAACGAAATAGTTAAAAATACTATTTTTAGTATATGGCCACCCAAAACTTGTTTTAATTTGATTTTTACTATTCGTATGGGGTAGCGGCAACAGAAATACGTCTGCAGTGTAAATTTGAACCTCCTTACTTTAACGGTTCAAAAGATATAACGAAATATTTAAAAATCCTATTTTTTTATATTACCACTCAAAACTTGTTTTAATATGTTTTTTCCTATTCGTATGGGGTAGCGGCAACAGAAATACGTCTGCAGTGAAAATTTGAACCTCCTTATTGTTAAGGTTCAAGAGATATAACCAAATATTTGAAAATCCTATTTTTTGTATATAGCCACTCAAAACTTGTTTTAATATGTTTTTTACTATTCGTATGGGGTAGCGGCAACAGAAATACGTCTGCAGTGAAAATTTGAACCTCCACATTTTAACGGTTCAAGAGAAATAACGAAATAGTTAAAAATAATATTTTTAGTATATGGCCACCCAAAACTTGTTTTAATATGTTTTTTACTATTCGTATGGGGTAGCGGCAACAGAAATGCGTCTGCAGTGAAAATTTGAACCTCCACATTTTAATGGTTCAAGAGAAATAACGAAAGAGTTAAAAATACTATTTTTAGTATATGGCCACCCAAAACTTGTTTTAATTTGATTTTTACTATTCGTATGGGGTAGCGGCAACAGAAATGCGTCTGCAGTGAAAATTTGAACCTCCACATTTTAATGGTTCAAGAGAAATAACGAAAATGTTAAAAATACTATTTTTAGTATATAGCCACCCAAAACTGGTTTTAATTTGTTTTTTACTATTCGTATGGGGTAGCGGCAACAGAAATACGTCTGCAGTGAAAATTTGAACCTCCTTATTGTTAAGGTTCAAGAGATATAACCAAATATTTGAAAATCCTATTTTTTGTATATAGCCACTCAAAACTTATTTTAATATGTTTTTTACTATTCGTATGGGGTAGCGGCAACAGAAATACGTATGCAGTGAAAATTTGAATCTCCACATTTTAACGGTTCAAGAGAAATAACGAAATAGTTAAAAATACTATTTTTAGTATATGGCCACCCAAAACTTGTTTTAATTTGATTTTTACTATTCGTATAAGGTAGCGGCAACAGAAATGCGTCTGCAGTGAAAATTTGAACCTCCACATTTTAATGGTTCAAGAGAAATAACGAAAGAGTTAAAAATACTATTTTTAGTATATAGCCACCCAAAACTGGTTTTAATTTGTTTTTTACTATTCGTATGGGGTAGCGGCAACAGAAATACGTCTGCAGTGAAAATTTGAACCTCCTTATTGTTAAGGTTCAAGAGATATAACCAAATATTTGAAAATCCTATTTTTTGTATATAGCCACTCAAAACTTATTTTAATATGTTTTTTACTATTCGTATGGGGTAGCGGCAACAGAAATACGTATGCAGTGAAAATTTGAATCTCCACATTTTAACGGTTCAAGAGAAATAACGAAATAGTTAAAAATACTATTTTTAGTATATGGCCACCCAAAACTTGTTTTAATTTGATTTTTACTATTCGTATGGGGTAGCGGCAACAAAAATACGTCTGCAGTGTAAATTTGAACCTCCTTACTTTAACGGTTCAAAAGATATAACGAAATATTTAAAAATCCTATTTTTTTATATTACCACTCAAAACTTGTTTTAATATGTTTTTTCCTATTCGTATGGGGTAGCGGCAACAGAAATACGTCTGCAGTGAAAATTTGAACCTCCTTATTGTTAAGGTTCAAGAGATATAACCAAATATTTGAAAATCCTATTTTTTGTATATAGCCACTCAAAACTTGTTTTAATATGTTTTTTACTATTCGTATGGGGTAGCGGCAACAGAAATACGTCTGCAGTGAAAATTTGAACCTCCACATTTTAACGGTTCAAGAGAAATAACGAAATAGTTAAAAATAATATTTTTAGTATATGGCCACCCAAAACTTGTTTTAATATGTTTTTTCCTATTCGTATGGGGTAGCGGCAACAGAAATACGTCTGCAGTGAAAATTTGAACCTCCTTATTGTAAAGGTTCAAGAGATATAACGAAATCTTTAAAAATAATATTTTTAGTATATGGCCACCCAAAACTTGTTTTAATATGTTTTTTACTATTCGTATGGGGTAGCGGCAACAGAAATACGTCTGCAGTGTAAATTTGAACCTCCTTACTTTAACGGTTCAAGAGATATAACGAAATATTTAAAAATCCTATTTTTTTTATATTACCACTCAAAACTTGTTTTAATATGTTTTTTACTATTCGTATGGGGTAGCGGCAACAGAAATGCGTCTGCAGTGAAAATTTGAACCTCCACATTTTAACGGTTCAAGAGAAATAACGAAATAGTTAAAAATAATATTTTTAGTATATGGCCACCCAAAACTTGTTTTAATATGTTTTTTACTATTCGTATGGGGTAGCGGCAACAGAAATGCGTCTGCAGTGAAAATTTGAACCTCCACATTTTAATGGTTCAAGAGAAATAACGAAAGAGTTAAAAATACTATTTTTAGTATATGGCCACCCAAAACTTGTTTTAATTTGATTTTTACTATTCGTATGGGGTAGCGGCAACAGAAATGCGTCTGCAGTGAAAATTTGAACCTCCACATTTTAATGGTTCAAGAGAAATAACGAAAATGTTAAAAATACTATTTTTAGTATATAGCCACCCAAAACTGGTTTTAATTTGTTTTTTACTATTCGTATGGGGTAGCGGCAACAGAAATACGTCTGCAGTGAAAATTTGAACCTCCTTATTGTTAAGGTTCAAGAGATATAACCAAATATTTGAAAATCCTATTTTTTGTATATAGCCACTCAAAACTTATTTTAATATGTTTTTTACTATTCGTATGGGGTAGCGGCAACAGAAATACGTATGCAGTGAAAATTTGAATCTCCACATTTTAACGGTTCAAGAGAAATAACGAAATAGTTAAAAATACTATTTTTAGTATATGGCCACCCAAAACTTGTTTTAATTTGATTTTTACTATTCGTATGGGGTAGCGGCAACAGAAATGCGTCTGCAGTGAAAATTTGAACCTCCACATTTTAATGGTTCAAGAGAAATAACGAAAATGTTAAAAATACTATTTTTAGTATATGGCCACCCAAAACTTGTTTTAATTTGATTTTTACTATTCGTATGGGGTAGCGGCAACAGAAATGCGTCTGCAGTGAAAATTTGAACCTCCACATTTTAATGGTTCAAGAGAAATAACGAAAATGTTAAAAATACTATTTTTAGTATATAGCCACCCAAAACTGGTTTTAATTTGTTTTTTACTATTCGTATGGGGTAGCGGCAACAGAAATACGTCTGCAGTGAAAATTTGAACCTCCTTATTGTTAAGGTTCAAGAGATATAACCAAATATTTGAAAATCCTATTTTTTGTATATAGCCACTCAAAACTTATTTTAATATGTTTTTTACTATTCGTATGGGGTAGCGGCAACAGAAATACGTATGCAGTGAAAATTTGAATCTCCACATTTTAACGGTTCAAGAGAAATAACGAAATAGTTAAAAATACTATTTTTAGTATATGGCCACCCAAAACTTGTTTTAATTTGATTTTTACTATTCGTATAAGGTAGCGGCAACAGAAATGCGTCTGCAGTGAAAATTTGAACCTCCACATTTTAATGGTTCAAGAGAAATAACGAAATAGTTAAAAATACTATTTTTAGTATATAGCCACCCAAAACTGGTTTTAATTTGTTTTTTACTATTCGTATGGGGTAGCGGCAACAGAAATACGTCTGCAGTGAAAATTTGAACCTCCTTATTGTTAAGGTTCAAGAGATATAACCAAATATTTGAAAATCCTATTTTTTGTATATAGCCACTCAAAACTTATTTTAATATGTTTTTTACTATTCGTATGGGGTAGCGGCAACAGAAATACGTATGCAGTGAAAATTTGAATCTCCACATTTTAACGGTTCAAGAGAAATAACGAAATAGTTAAAAATACTATTTTTAGTATATGGCCACCCAAAACTTGTTTTAATTTGATTTTTACTATTCGTATGGGGTAGCGGCAACAAAAATACGTCTGCAGTGTAAATTTGAACCTCCTTACTTTAACGGTTCAAAAGATATAACGAAATATTTAAAAATCCTATTTTTTTATATTACCACTCAAAACTTGTTTTAATATGTTTTTTCCTATTCGTATGGGGTAGCGGCAACAGAAATACGTCTGCAGTGAAAATTTGAACCTCCTTATTGTTAAGGTTCAAGAGATATAACCAAATATTTGAAAATCCTATTTTTTGTATATAGCCACTCAAAACTTGTTTTAATATGTTTTTTACTATTCGTATGGGGTAGCGGCAACAGAAATACGTCTGCAGTGAAAATTTGAACCTCCACATTTTAACGGTTCAAGAGAAATAACGAAATAGTTAAAAATAATATTTTTAGTATATGGCCACCCAAAACTTGTTTTAATATGTTTTTTCCTATTCGTATGGGGTAGCGGCAACAGAAATACGTCTGCAGTGAAAATTTGAACCTCCTTATTGTAAAGGTTCAAGAGATATAACGAAATCTTTAAAAATAATATTTTTAGTATATGGCCACCCAAAACTTGTTTTAATATGTTTTTTACTATTCGTATGGGGTAGCGGCAACAGAAATACGTCTGCAGTGAAAATTTGAACCTCCTTACTTTAACGGTTCAAGAGATATAACGAAATATTTAAAAATCCTATTTTTTTATATTACCACTCAAAACTTGTTTTAATATGTTTTTTACTATTCGTATGGGGTAGCGGCAACAGAAATGCGTCTGCAGTGAAAATTTGAACCTCCACATTTTAATGGTTCAAGAGAAATAACGAAATAGTTAAAAATACTATTTTTAGTATATAGCCACCCAAAACTGGTTTTAATATGTTTTTTACTATTCGTATGGGGTAGCGGCAACAGAAATACGTCTGCAGTGTAAATTTGAACCTCCTTACTTTAACGGTTCAAGAGATATAACGAAATATTTAAAAATCCTATTTTTTGTATATTACCACTCAAAACTTGTTTTAATATGTTTTTTCCTATTCGTATGGGGTAGCGGCAACAGAAATACGTCTGCAGTGAAAATTTGAACCTCCTTATTGTTAAGGTTCAAGAGATATAACCAAATATTTGAAAATCCTATTTTTTGTATATAGCCACTCAAAACTTGTTTTAATATGTTTTTTACTATTCGTATGGGGTAGCGGCAACAGAAATACGTCTGCAGTGAAAATTTGAACCTCCACATTTTAACGGTTCAAGAGAAATAACGAAATAGTTAAAAATAATATTTTTAGTATATGGCCACCCAAAACTTGTTTTAATATGTTTTTTCCTATTCGTATGGGGTAGCGGCAACAGAAATACGTCTGCAGTGAAAATTTGAACCTCCTTATTGTAAAGGTTCAAGAGATATAACGAAATCTTTAAAAATAATATTTTTAGTATATGGCCACCCAAAACTTGTTTTAATATGTTTTTTACTATTCGTATGGGGTAGCGGCAACAGAAATGCGTCTGTAGTGAAAATTTGAACCTCCTTATTGTAAAGGTTCAAGAGATATAACGAAATCTTTAAAAATAATATTTTTAGTATATGGCCACCCGAAACTTGTTTAAATTTGTTTTTTCCTATTCGCATGGGGTAGCGGCAACAGAAATACGTCTGCAGTGAAAATTTGAACCTCCACATTTTAACGGTTCAAGAGATATAACGAAATCTTTAAAAATAATATTTTTAGTATATGGCCACCCAAAACTTGTTTTAATATGTTTTTTACTATTCGTATGGGGTAGCGGCAACAGAAATGCGTCTGCAGTGAAAATTTGAACCTCCACATTTTAATGGTTCAAGAGAAATAACGAAATAGTTAAAAATACTATTTTTAGTATATGGCCACCCAAAACTTGTTTTAATTTGATTTTTACTATTCGTATGGGGTAGCGGCAACAGAAATACGTCTGCAGTGTAAATTTGAACCTCCTTATTGTAAAGGTTCAAGAGATATAACGAAATCTTTAAAAATAATATTTTTAGTATATGGCCACCCAAAACTTGTTTTAATATGTTTTTTACTATTCGTATGGGGTAGCGGCAACAGAAATGCGTCTGCAGTGAAAATTTGAACCTCCTTACTTTAATGGTTCAAGAGAAATAACGAAATAGTTAAAAATACTATTTTTAGTATATGGCCACCCAAAACTTGTTTTAATATGTTTTTTACTATTCGTATGGGGTAGCGGCAACAGAAATGCGTCTGCAGTGAAAATTTGAACCTCCACATTTTAACGGTTCAAGAGAAATAACGAAATAGTTAAAAATAATATTTTTATTATATGGCCACCCAAAACTTGTTTTAATATGTTTTTTACTATTCGTATGGGGTAGCGGCAACAGAAATACGTCTGCAGTGAAAATTTGAACCTCCTTATTGTAAAGGTTAAAGAGATATAACGAAATAGTTAAAAATAATATTTTTAGTATATGGCCACCCGAAACATGTTTAAATTTGTTTTTTCCTATTCGCATGGGGTAGCGGCAACAGAAATACGTCTGCAGTGAAAATTTGAACCTCCACATTTTAACGGTTCAAGAGAAATAACGAAATAGTTAAAAATAATATTTTTAGTATATGGCCACCCAAAACTTGTTTTAATATGTTTTTTACTATTCGTATGGGGTAGCGGCAACAGAAATACGTCTGCAGTGTAAATTTGAACCTCCTTACTTTAACGGTTCAAGAGATATAACGAAATATTTAAAAATCCTATTTTTTGTATATTACCACTCAAAACTTGTTTTAATATGTTTTTTCCTATTCGTATGGGGTAGCGGCAACAGAAATACGTCTGCAGTGAAAATTTGAACCTCCTTATTGTTAAGGTTCAAGAGATATAACCAAATATTTGAAAATCCTATTTTTTGTATATAGCCACTCAAAACTTGTTTTAATATGTTTTTTACTATTCGTATGGGGTAGCGGCAACAGAAATACGTCTGCAGTGAAAATTTGAACCTCCACATTTTAACGGTTCAAGAGAAATAACGAAATAGTTAAAAATAATATTTTTAGTATATGGCCACCCAAAACTTGTTTTAATATGTTTTTTCCTATTCGTATGGGGTAGCGGCAACAGAAATACGTCTGCAGTGAAAATTTGAACCTCCTTATTGTAAAGGTTCAAGAGATATAACGAAATCTTTAAAAATAATATTTTTAGTATATGGCCACCCAAAACTTGTTTTAATATGTTTTTTACTATTCGTATGGGGTAGCGGCAACAGAAATACGTCTGCAGTGTAAATTTGAACCTCCTTACTTTAACGGTTCAAGAGATATAACGAAATATTTAAAAATCCTATTTTTTTATATTACCACTCAAAACTTGTTTTAATATGTTTTTTACTATTCGTATGGGGTAGCGGCAACAGAAATGCGTCTGCAGTGAAAATTTGAACCTCCACATTTTAATGGTTCAAGAGATATAACGAAATATTTAAAAATCCTATTTTTTTATATTACCACTCAAAACTTGTTTTAATATGTTTTTTCCTATTCGTATGGGGTAGCGGCAACAGAAATACGTCTGCAGTGAAAATTTGAACCTCCTTATTGTTAAGGTTCAAGAGATATAACCAAATATTTGAAAATCCTATTTTTTGTATATAGCCACTCAAAACTTGTTTTAATATGTTTTTTACTATTCGTATGGGGTAGCGGCAACAGAAATACGTCTGCAGTGAAAATTTGAACCTCCTTATTGTTAAGGTTCAAGAGATATAACCAAATATTTGAAAATCCTATTTTTTGTATATAGCCACTCAAAACTTATTTTAATATGTTTTTTACTATTCGTATGGGGTAGCGGCAACAGAAATACGTCTGCAGTGAAAATTTGAACCTCCACATTTTAACGGTTCAAGAGAAATAACGAAATAGTTAAAAATAATATTTTTAGTATATGGCCACCCAAAACTTGTTTTAATATGTTTTTTCCTATTCGTATGGGGTAGCGGCAACAGAAATACGTCTGCAGTGAAAATTTGAACCTCCTTATTGTAAAGGTTTTAGAGATATAACGAAATCTTTAAAAATAATATTTTTAGTATATGGCCACCCAAAACTTGTTTTAATATGTTTTTTACTATTCGTATGGGGTAGCGGCAACAGAAATACGTCTGCAGTGAAAATTTGAACCTCCTTATTGTAAAGGTTCAAGAGATATAACGAAATCTTTGAAAATAATATTTTTAGTATATGGCCACCCAAAACTTGTTTTAATATGTTTTTTACTATTCGTATGGGGTAGCGGCAACAGAAATGCGTCTGCAGTGAAAATTTGAACCTCCACATTTTAATGGTTCAAGAGAAATAACGAAATAGTTAAAAATACTATTTTTAGTATATAGCCACCCAAAACTGGTTTTAATATGTTTTTTACTATTCGTATGGGGTAGCGGCAACAGAAATACGTCTGCAGTGTAAATTTGAACCTCCTTACTTTAACGGTTCAAGAGATATAACGAAATATTTAAAAATCCTATTTTTTTATATTACCACTCAAAACTTGTTTTAATATGTTTTTTCCTATTCGTATGGGGTAGCGGCAACAGAAATACGTCTGCAGTGAAAATTTGAACCTCCTTATTGTTAAGGTTCAAGAGATATAACCAAATATTTGAAAATCCTATTTTTTGTATATAGCCACTCAAAACTTGTTTTAATATGTTTTTTACTATTCGTATGGGGTAGCGGCAACAGAAATACGTCTGCAGTGAAAATTTGAACCTCCACATTTTAACGGTTCAAGAGAAATAACGAAATAGTTAAAAATAATATTTTTAGTATATGGCCACCCAAAACTTGTTTTAATATGTTTTTTCCTATTCGTATGGGGTAGCGGCAACAGAAATACGTCTGCAGTGAAAATTTGAACCTCCTTATTGTAAAGGTTCAAGAGATATAACGAAATCTTTAAAAATAATATTTTTAGTATATGGCCACCCAAAACTTGTTTTAATATGTTTTTTACTATTCGTATGGGGTAGCGGCAACAGAAATGCGTCTGTAGTGAAAATTTGAACCTCCTTATTGTAAAGGTTCAAGAGATATAACGAAATCTTTAAAAATAATATTTTTAGTATATGGCCACCCAAAACTTGTTTTAATATGTTTTTTCCTATTCGTATGGGGTAGCGGCAACAGAAATACGTCTGCAGTGAAAATTTGAACCTCCTTATTGTAAAGGTTCAAGAGATATAACGAAATAGTTAAAAATAATATTTTTAGTATATGGCCACCCGAAACTTGTTTAAATTTGTTTTTTCCTATTCGCATGGGGTAGCGGCAACAGAAATACGTCTGCAGTGAAAATTTGAACCTCCACATTTTAACGGTTCAAGAGAAATAACGAAATAGTTAAAAATAATATTTTTAGTATATGGCCACCCAAAACTTGTTTTAATATGTTTTTTACTATTCGTATGGGGTAGCGGCAACAGAAATACGTCTGCAGTGAAAATTTGAACCTCCTTATTGTAAAGGTTCAAGAGATATAACGAAATAGTTAAAAATAATATTTTTAGTATATGGCCACCCGAAACTTGTTTAAATTTGTTTTTTCCTATTCGCATGGGGTAGCGGCAACAGAAATACGTCTGCAGTGAAAATTTGAACCTCCACATTTTAACGGTTCAAGAGAAATAACGAAATAGTTAAAAATAATATTTTTAGTATATGGCCACCCAAAACTTGTTTTAATATGTTTTTTACTATTCGTATGGGGTAGCGGCAACAGAAATACGTCTGCAGTGAAAATTTGAACCTCCTTATTGTAAAGGTTAAAGAGATATAACGAAATAGTTAAAAATAATATTTTTAGTATATGGCCACCCGAAACTTGTTTAAATTTGTTTTTTCCTATTCGCATGGGGTAGCGGCAACAGAAATACGTCTGCAGTGAAAATTTGAACCTCCACATTTTAACGGTTCAAGAGAAATAACGAAATAGTTAAAAATAATATTTTTAGTATATGGCCACCCAAAACTTGTTTTAATATGTTTTTTACTATTCGTATGGGGTAGCGGCAACAGAAATACGTCTGCAGTGTAAATTTGAACCTCCTTACTTTAACGGTTCAAGAGATATAACGAAATATTTAAAAATCCTATTTTTTTATATTACCACTCAAAACTTGTTTTAATATGTTTTTTCCTATTCGTATGGGGTAGCGGCAACAGAAATACGTCTGCAGTGAAAATTTGAACCTCCTTATTGTTAAGGTTCAAGAGATATAACCAAATATTTGAAAATCCTATTTTTTGTATATAGCCACTCAAAACTTGTTTTAATATGTTTTTTACTATTCGTATGGGGTAGCGGCAACAGAAATACGTCTGCAGTGAAAATTTGAACCTCCACATTTTAACGGTTCAAGAGAAATAACGAAATAGTTAAAAATAATATTTTTAGTATATGGCCACCCAAAACTTGTTTTAATATGTTTTTTCCTATTCGTATGGGGTAGCGGCAACAGAAATACGTCTGCAGTGAAAATTTGAACCTCCTTATTGTAAAGGTTCAAGAGATATAACGAAATCTTTAAAAATAATATTTTTAGTATATGGCCACCCAAAACTTGTTTTAATATGTTTTTTACTATTCGTATGGGGTAGCGGCAACAGAAATACGTCTGCAGTGTAAATTTGAACCTCCTTACTTTAACGGTTCAAGAGATATAACGAAATATTTAAAAATCCTATTTTTTTATATTACCACTCAAAACTTGTTTTAATATGTTTTTTACTATTCGTATGGGGTAGCGGCAACAGAAATGCGTCTGCAGTGAAAATTTGAACCTCCACATTTTAATGGTTCAAGAGAAATAACGAAATAGTTAAAAATACTATTTTTAGTATATAGCCACCCAAAACTGGTTTTAATATGTTTTTTACTATTCGTATGGGGTAGCGGCAACAGAAATACGTCTGCAGTGTAAATTTGAACCTCCTTACTTTAACGGTTCAAGAGATATAACGAAATATTTAAAAATCCTATTTTTTTATATTACCACTCAAAACTTGTTTTAATATGTTTTTTCCTATTCGTATGGGGTAGCGGCAACAGAAATACGTCTGCAGTGAAAATTTGAACCTCCTTATTGTTAAGGTTCAAGAGATATAACCAAATATTTGAAAATCCTATTTTTTGTATATAGCCACTCAAAACTTGTTTTAATATGTTTTTTACTATTCGTATGGGGTAGCGGCAACAGAAATACGTCTGCAGTGAAAATTTGAACCTCCACATTTTAACGGTTCAAGAGAAATAACGAAATAGTTAAAAATAATATTTTTAGTATATGGCCACCCAAAACTTGTTTTAATATGTTTTTTACTATTCGTATGGGGTAGCGGCAACAGAAATACGTCTGCAGTGTAAATTTGAACCTCCTTACTTTAACGGTTCAAGAGATATAACGAAATATTTAAAAATCCTATTTTTTTATATTACCACTCAAAACTTGTTTTAATATGTTTTTTCCTATTCGTATGGGGTAGCGGCAACAGAAATACGTCTGCAGTGAAAATTTGAACCTCCTTATTGTTAAGGTTCAAGAGATATAACCAAATATTTGAAAATCCTATTTTTTGTATATAGCCACTCAAAACTTGTTTTAATATGTTTTTTACTATTCGTATGGGGTAGCGGCAACAGAAATACGTCTGCAGTGAAAATTTGAACCTCCACATTTTAACGGTTCAAGAGAAATAACGAAATAGTTAAAAATAATATTTTTAGTATATGGCCACCCAAAACTTGTTTTAATATGTTTTTTACTATTCGTATGGGGTAGCGGCAACAGAAATGCGTCTGCTGTGAAAATTTGAACCTCCTTATTGTAAAGGTTCAAGAGATATAACGAAATCTTTAAAAATAATATTTTTAGTATATGGCCACCCAAAACTTGTTTTAATATGTTTTTTCCTATTCGTATGGGGTAGCGGCAACAGAAATACGTCTGCAGTGAAAATTTGAACCTCCTTATTGTAAAGGTTCAAGAGATATAACGAAATAGTTAAAAATAATATTTTTAGTATATGGCCACCCGAAACTTGTTTAAATTTGTTTTTTCCTATTCGCATGGGGTAGCGGCAACAGAAATACGTCTGCAGTGAAAATTTGAACCTCCACATTTTAACGGTTCAAGAGAAATAACGAAATAGTTAAAAATAATATTTTTAGTATATGGCCACCCAAAACTTGTTTTAATATGTTTTTTACTATTCGTATGGGGTAGCGGCAACAGAAATACGTCTGCAGTGAAAATTTGAACCTCCTTATTGTAAAGGTTCAAGAGATATAACGAAATAGTTAAAAATAATATTTTTAGTATATGGCCACCCGAAACTTGTTTAAATTTGTTTTTTCCTATTCGCATGGGGTAGCGGCAACAGAAATACGTCTGCAGTGAAAATTTGAACCTCCACATTTTAACGGTTCAAGAGAAATAACGAAATAGTTAAAAATAATATTTTTAGTATATGGCCACCCAAAACTTGTTTTAATATGTTTTTTACTATTCGTATGGGGTAGCGGCAACAGAAATACGTCTGCAGTGTAAATTTGAACCTCCTTACTTTAACGGTTCAAGAGATATAACGAAATATTTAAAAATCCTATTTTTTTATATTACCACTCAAAACTTGTTTTAATATGTTTTTTACTATTCGTATGGGGTAGCGGCAACAGAAATGCGTCTGCAGTGAAAATTTGAACCTCCACATTTTAATGGTTCAAGAGAAATAACGAAATAGTTAAAAATACTATTTTTAGTATATAGCCACCCAAAACTGGTTTTAATATGTTTTTTACTATTCGTATGGGGTAGCGGCAACAGAAATGCGTCTGCAGTGAAAATTTGAACCTCCACATTTTAATGGTTCAAGAGAAATAACGAAATAGTTAAAAATACTATTTTTAGTATATAGCCACCCAAAACTGGTTTTAATTTGTTTTTTACTATTCGTATGGGGTAGCGGCAACAGAAATACGTCTGCAGTGAAAATTTGAACCTCCTTATTGTTAAGGTTCAAGAGATATAACCAAATATTTGAAAATCCTATTTTTTGTATATAGCCACTCAAAACTTGTTTTAATATGTTTTTTACTATTCGTATGGGGTAGCGGCAACAGAAATACGTCTGCAGTGAAAATTTGAACCTCCACATTTTAACGGTTCAAGAGAAATAACGAAATAGTTAAAAATAATATTTTTAGTATATGGCCACCCAAAACTTGTTTTAATATGTTTTTTCCTATTCGTATGGGGTAGCGGCAACAGAAATACGTCTGCAGTGAAAATTTGAACCTCCTTATTGTAAAGGTTCAAGAGATATAACGAAATCTTTAAAAATAATATTTTTAGTATATGGCCACCCAAAACTTGTTTTAATATGTTTTTTACTATTCGTATGGGGTAGCGGCAACAGAAATGCGTCTGTAGTGAAAATTTGAACCTCCTTATTGTAAAGGTTCAAGAGATATAACGAAATCTTTAAAAATACTATTTTTAGTATATGGCCACCCAAAACTTGTTTTAATATGTTTTTTACTATTCGTATGGGGTAGCGGCAACAGAAATACGTCTGCAGTGAAAATTTGAACCTCCTTATTGTTAAGGTTCAAGAGATATAACCAAATATTTGAAAATCCTATTTTTTGTATATAGCCACTCAAAACTTGTTTTAATATGTTTTTTACTATTCGTATGGGGTAGCGGCAACAGAAATACGTCTGCAGTGAAAATTTGAACCTCCACATTTTAACGGTTCAAGAGAAATAACGAAATAGTTAAAAATAATATTTTTAGTATATGGCCACCCAAAACTTGTTTTAATATGTTTTTTACTATTCGTATGGGGTAGCGGCAACAGAAATGCGTCTGCTGTGAAAATTTGAACCTCCTTATTGTAAAGGTTCAAGAGATATAACGAAATCTTTAAAAATAATATTTTTAGTATATGGCCACCCAAAACTTGTTTTAATATGTTTTTTCCTATTCGTATGGGGTAGCGGCAACAGAAATACGTCTGCAGTGAAAATTTGAACCTCCTTATTGTAAAGGTTCAAGAGATATAACGAAATAGTTAAAAATAATATTTTTAGTATATGGCCACCCGAAACTTGTTTAAATTTGTTTTTTCCTATTCGCATGGGGTAGCGGCAACAGAAATACGTCTGCAGTGAAAATTTGAACCTCCACATTTTAACGGTTCAAGAGAAATAACGAAATAGTTAAAAATAATATTTTTAGTATATGGCCACCCAAAACTTGTTTTAATATGTTTTTTACTATTCGTATGGGGTAGCGGCAACAGAAATACGTCTGCAGTGAAAATTTGAACCTCCACATTTTAACGGTTCAAGAGAAATAACGAAATAGTTAAAAATAATATTTTTAGTATATGGCCACCCAAAACTTGTTTTAATATGTTTTTTACTATTCGTATGGGGTAGCGGCAACAGAAATACGTCTGCAGTGAAAATTTGAACCTCCTTATTGTAAAGGTTCAAGAGATATAACGAAATAGTTAAAAATAATATTTTTAGTATATGGCCACCCGAAACTTGTTTAAATTTGTTTTTTCCTATTCGCATGGGGTAGCGGCAACAGAAATACGTCTGCAGTGAAAATTTGAACCTCCACATTTTAACGGTTCAAGAGAAATAACGAAATAGTTAAAAATAATATTTTTAGTATATGGCCACCCAAAACTTGTTTTAATATGTTTTTTACTATTCGTATGGGGTAGCGGCAACAGAAATACGTCTGCAGTGTAAATTTGAACCTCCTTACTTTAACGGTTCAAGAGATATAACGAAATATTTAAAAATCCTATTTTTTTATATTACCACTCAAAACTTGTTTTAATATGTTTTTTACTATTCGTATGGGGTAGCGGCAACAGAAATGCGTCTGCAGTGAAAATTTGAACCTCCACATTTTAATGGTTCAAGAGAAATAACGAAATAGTTAAAAATACTATTTTTAGTATATAGCCACCCAAAACTGGTTTTAATATGTTTTTTACTATTCGTATGGGGTAGCGGCAACAGAAATGCGTCTGCAGTGAAAATTTGAACCTCCACATTTTAATGGTTCAAGAGAAATAACGAAATAGTTAAAAATACTATTTTTAGTATATAGCCACCCAAAACTGGTTTTAATTTGTTTTTTACTATTCGTATGGGGTAGCGGCAACAGAAATACGTCTGCAGTGAAAATTTGAACCTCCTTATTGTTAAGGTTCAAGAGATATAACCAAATATTTGAAAATCCTATTTTTTGTATATAGCCACTCAAAACTTGTTTTAATATGTTTTTTACTATTCGTATGGGGTAGCGGCAACAGAAATACGTCTGCAGTGAAAATTTGAACCTCCACATTTTAACGGTTCAAGAGAAATAACGAAATAGTTAAAAATAATATTTTTAGTATATGGCCACCCAAAACTTGTTTTAATATGTTTTTTCCTATTCGTATGGGGTAGCGGCAACAGAAATACGTCTGCAGTGAAAATTTGAACCTCCTTATTGTAAAGGTTCAAGAGATATAACGAAATCTTTAAAAATAATATTTTTAGTATATGGCCACCCAAAACTTGTTTTAATATGTTTTTTACTATTCGTATGGGGTAGCGGCAACAGAAATGCGTCTGTAGTGAAAATTTGAACCTCCTTATTGTAAAGGTTCAAGAGATATAACGAAATCTTTAAAAATAATATTTTTAGTATATGGCCACCCAAAACTTGTTTTAATATGTTTTTTCCTATTCGTATGGGGTAGCGGCAACAGAAATACGTCTGCAGTGAAAATTTGAACCTCCTTATTGTAAAGGTTCAAGAGATATAACGAAATAGTTAAAAATAATATTTTTAGTATATGGCCACCCGAAACTTGTTTAAATTTGTTTTTTCCTATTCGCATGGGGTAGCGGCAACAGAAATACGTCTGCAGTGAAAATTTGAACCTCCACATTTTAACGGTTCAAGAGAAATAACGAAATAGTTAAAAATAATATTTTTAGTATATGGCCACCCAAAACTTGTTTTAATATGTTTTTTACTATTCGTATGGGGTAGCGGCAACAGAAATACGTCTGCAGTGAAAATTTGAACCTCCTTATTGTAAAGGTTCAAGAGATATAACGAAATAGTTAAAAATAATATTTTTAGTATATGGCCACCCGAAACTTGTTTAAATTTGTTTTTTCCTATTCGCATGGGGTAGCGGCAACAGAAATACGTCTGCAGTGAAAATTTGAACCTCCACATTTTAACGGTTCAAGAGAAATAACGAAATAGTTAAAAATAATATTTTTAGTATATGGCCACCCAAAACTTGTTTTAATATGTTTTTTACTATTCGTATGGGGTAGCGGCAACAGAAATACGTCTGCAGTGAAAATTTGAACCTCCTTATTGTAAAGGTTAAAGAGATATAACGAAATAGTTAAAAATAATATTTTTAGTATATGGCCACCCGAAACTTGTTTAAATTTGTTTTTTCCTATTCGCATGGGGTAGCGGCAACAGAAATACGTCTGCAGTGAAAATTTGAACCTCCACATTTTAACGGTTCAAGAGAAATAACGAAATAGTTAAAAATAATATTTTTAGTATATGGCCACCCAAAACTTGTTTTAATATGTTTTTTACTATTCGTATGGGGTAGCGGCAACAGAAATACGTCTGCAGTGTAAATTTGAACCTCCTTACTTTAACGGTTCAAGAGATATAACGAAATATTTAAAAATCCTATTTTTTGTATATTACCACTCAAAACTTGTTTTAATATGTTTTTTCCTATTCGTATGGGGTAGCGGCAACAGAAATACGTCTGCAGTGAAAATTTGAACCTCCTTATTGTTAAGGTTCAAGAGATATAACCAAATATTTGAAAATCCTATTTTTTGTATATAGCCACTCAAAACTTGTTTTAATATGTTTTTTACTATTCGTATGGGGTAGCGGCAACAGAAATACGTCTGCAGTGAAAATTTGAACCTCCACATTTTAACGGTTCAAGAGAAATAACGAAATAGTTAAAAATAATATTTTTAGTATATGGCCACCCAAAACTTGTTTTAATATGTTTTTTCCTATTCGTATGGGGTAGCGGCAACAGAAATACGTCTGCAGTGAAAATTTGAACCTCCTTATTGTAAAGGTTCAAGAGATATAACGAAATCTTTAAAAATAATATTTTTAGTATATGGCCACCCAAAACTTGTTTTAATATGTTTTTTACTATTCGTATGGGGTAGCGGCAACAGAAATACGTCTGCAGTGTAAATTTGAACCTCCTTACTTTAACGGTTCAAGAGATATAACGAAATATTTAAAAATCCTATTTTTTTATATTACCACTCAAAACTTGTTTTAATATGTTTTTTACTATTCGTATGGGGTAGCGGCAACAGAAATGCGTCTGCAGTGAAAATTTGAACCTCCACATTTTAATGGTTCAAGAGAAATAACGAAATAGTTAAAAATACTATTTTTAGTATATAGCCACCCAAAACTGGTTTTAATATGTTTTTTACTATTCGTATGGGGTAGCGGCAACAGAAATACGTCTGCAGTGTAAATTTGAACCTCCTTACTTTAACGGTTCAAGAGATATAACGAAATATTTAAAAATCCTATTTTTTTATATTACCACTCAAAACTTGTTTTAATATGTTTTTTCCTATTCGTATGGGGTAGCGGCAACAGAAATACGTCTGCAGTGAAAATTTGAACCTCCTTATTGTTAAGGTTCAAGAGATATAACCAAATATTTGAAAATCCTATTTTTTGTATATAGCCACTCAAAACTTGTTTTAATATGTTTTTTACTATTCGTATGGGGTAGCGGCAACAGAAATACGTCTGCAGTGAAAATTTGAACCTCCACATTTTAACGGTTCAAGAGAAATAACGAAATAGTTAAAAATAATATTTTTAGTATATGGCCACCCAAAACTTGTTTTAATATGTTTTTTACTATTCGTATGGGGTAGCGGCAACAGAAATACGTCTGCAGTGTAAATTTGAACCTCCTTACTTTAACGGTTCAAGAGATATAACGAAATATTTAAAAATCCTATTTTTTTATATTACCACTCAAAACTTGTTTTAATATGTTTTTTCCTATTCGTATGGGGTAGCGGCAACAGAAATACGTCTGCAGTGAAAATTTGAACCTCCTTATTGTTAAGGTTCAAGAGATATAACCAAATATTTGAAAATCCTATTTTTTGTATATAGCCACTCAAAACTTGTTTTAATATGTTTTTTACTATTCGTATGGGGTAGCGGCAACAGAAATACGTCTGCAGTGAAAATTTGAACCTCCACATTTTAACGGTTCAAGAGAAATAACGAAATAGTTAAAAATAATATTTTTAGTATATGGCCACCCAAAACTTGTTTTAATATGTTTTTTCCTATTCGTATGGGGTAGCGGCAACAGAAATACGTCTGCAGTGAAAATTTGAACCTCCTTATTGTAAAGGTTCAAGAGATATAACGAAATAGTTAAAAATAATATTTTTAGTATATGGCCACCCGAAACTTGTTTAAATTTGTTTTTTCCTATTCGCATGGGGTAGCGGCAACAGAAATACGTCTGCAGTGAAAATTTGAACCTCCACATTTTAACGGTTCAAGAGAAATAACGAAATAGTTAAAAATAATATTTTTAGTATATGGCCACCCAAAACTTGTTTTAATATGTTTTTTACTATTCGTATGGGGTAGCGGCAACAGAAATACGTCTGCAGTGAAAATTTGAACCTCCTTATTGTAAAGGTTCAAGAGATATAACGAAATAGTTAAAAATAATATTTTTAGTATATGGCCACCCGAAACTTGTTTAAATTTGTTTTTTCCTATTCGCATGGGGTAGCGGCAACAGAAATACGTCTGCAGTGAAAATTTGAACCTCCACATTTTAACGGTTCAAGAGAAATAACGAAATAGTTAAAAATAATATTTTTAGTATATGGCCACCCAAAACTTGTTTTAATATGTTTTTTACTATTCGTATGGGGTAGCGGCAACAGAAATACGTCTGCAGTGTAAATTTGAACCTCCTTACTTTAACGGTTCAAGAGATATAACGAAATATTTAAAAATCCTATTTTTTTATATTACCACTCAAAACTTGTTTTAATATGTTTTTTACTATTCGTATGGGGTAGCGGCAACAGAAATGCGTCTGCAGTGAAAATTTGAACCTCCACATTTTAATGGTTCAAGAGAAATAACGAAATAGTTAAAAATACTATTTTTAGTATATAGCCACCCAAAACTGGTTTTAATTTGTTTTTTACTATTCGTATGGGGTAGCGGCAACAGAAATACGTCTGCAGTGAAAATTTGAACCTCCTTATTGTTAAGGGTTCAAGAAATAAAACCAAATTTTTGAAAACCCTTTTTTTTGTATATAGCCACTCATGGTTCAAGAGATATAACGAAATAGTTAAAAATAATATTTTTAGTATATGGCCACCCAAAACTTGTTTTAATATGTTTTTTACTATTCGTATGGGGTAGCGGCAACAGAAATACGTCTGCAGTGAAAATTTGAACCTCCTTATTGTAAAGGTTCAAGAGATATAACGAAATCTTTAAAAATAATATTTTTAGTATATGGCCACCCAAAACTTGTTTTAATATGTTTTTTACTATTCGTATGGGGTAGCGGCAACAGAAATACGTCTGCAGTGAAAATTTGAACCTCCTTATTTTAACGGTTCAAGAGATATAACGAAATAGTTAAAAATACTATTTTTAGTATATGGCCACCCAAAACTTGTTTTAATTTGTTTTTTACTATTCGTATGGGGTAGCGGCAACAGAAATACGTCTGCAGTGAAAATTTGAACCTCCACATTTTAACGGTTCAAGAGAAATAACGAAATAGTTAAAAATACTATTTTTAGTATATGGCCACCCAAAACTTGTTTTAATATGTTTTTTACTATTCGTATGGGGTAGCGGCAACAGAAATACGTCTGCAGTGAAAATTTGAACCTCCTCATTGTAACGGTTCAAGAGATATAACGAAATAGTTAAAAATAATATTTTTAGTATATGGCCACCCAAAACTTGTTTTAATATGTTTTTTACTATTCGTATGGGGTAGCGGCAACAGAAATACGTCTGCAGTGAAAATTTGAACCTCCTTATTGTAAAGGTTCAAGAGATATAACGAAATCTTTAAAAATAATATTTTTAGTATATGGCCACCCAAAACTTGTTTTAATATGTTTTTTCCTATTCGTATGGGGTAGCGGCAACAGAAATACGTCTGCAGTGAAAATTTGAACCTCCTTATTGTAAAGGTTCAAGAGATATAACGAAATCTTTAAAAATAATATTTTTAGTATATGGCCACCCAAAACTTGTTTTAATTTGTTTTTTCCTATTCGTATGGGGTAGCGGCAACAGAAATACGTCTGCAGTGAAAATTTGAACCTCCTTATTTTAACGGTTCAAGAGATATAACGAAATAGTTAAAAATAATATTTTTAGTATATGGCCACCCAAAACTTGTTTTAATATGTTTTTTACTATTCGTATGGGGTAGCGGCAACAGAAATACGTCTGCAGTGAAAATTTGAACCTCCTTATTGTAAAGGTTCAAGAGATATAACGAAATAGTTAAAAATACTATTTTTAGTATATGGCCACCCAAAACTTGTTTTAATATGTTTTTTACTATTCGTATGGGGTAGCGGCAACAGAAATACGTCTGCAGTGAAAATTTGAACCTCCTTATTGTAAAGGTTCAAGAGATATAACGAAATCTTTAAAAATAATATTTTTAGTATATGGCCACCCGAAACTTGTTTAAATTTGTTTTTTCCTATTCGTATGGGGTAGCGGCAACAGAAATACGTCTGCAGTGAAAATTTGAACCTCCACATTTTAACGGTTCAAGAGAAATAACGAAATAGTTAAAAATAATATTTTTAGTATATGGCCACCCAAAACTTGTTTTAATATGTTTTTTACTATTCGTATGGGGTAGCGGCAACAGAAATACGTCTGCAGTGAAAATTTGAACCTCCTTATTGTAAAGGTTCAAGAGATATAACGAAATAGTTAAAAATAATATTTTTAGTATATGGCCACCCAAAACTTGTTTTAATATGTTTTTTACTATTCGTATGGGGTAGCGGCAACAGAAATACGTCTGCAGTGAAAATTTGAACCTCCACATTTTAACGGTTCAAGAGAAATAACGAAATAGTTAAAAATAATATTTTTAGTATATGGCCACCCAAAACTTGTTTTAATATGTTTTTTACTATTCGTATGGGGTAGCGGCAACAGAAATACGTCTGCAGTGAAAATTTGAACCTCCTTATTGTAAAGGTTCAAGAGATATAACGAAATAGTTAAAAATACTATTTTTAGTATATGGCCACCCAAAACTTGTTTTAATATGTTTTTTACTATTCGTATGGGGTAGCGGCAACAGAAATACGTCTGCAGTGAAAATTTGAACCTCCTTATTGTAAAGGTTCAAGAGATATAACGAAATCTTTAAAAATAATATTTTTAGTATATGGCCACCCAAAACTTGTTTTAATTTGTTTTTTCCTATTCGTATGGGGTAGCGGCAACAGAAATACGTCTGCAGTGAAAATTTGAACCTCCTTATTTTAACGGTTCAAGAGATATAACGAAATAGTTAAAAATAATATTTTTAGTATATGGCCACCCAAAACTTGTTTTAATATGTTTTTTACTATTCGTATGGGGTAGCGGCAACAGAAATACGTCTGCAGTGAAAATTTGAACCTCCTTATTGTAAAGGTTCAAGAGATATAACGAAATAGTTAAAAATAATATTTTTAGTATATGGCCACCCAAAACTTGTTTTAATTTGTTTTTTACTATTCGTATGGGGTAGCGGCAACAGAAATACGTCTGCAGTGAAAATTTGAACCTCCTTACTTTAACGGTTCAAGAGATATAACGAAATATTTAAAAATCCTATTTTTTGTATATGGCCACCCAAAACTTGTTTTAATATGTTTTTTACTATTCGTATGGGGTAGCGGCAACAGAAATGCGTCTGCAGTGAAAATTTGAACCTCCACATTTTAATGGTTCAAGAGAAATAACGAAATAGTTAAAAATACTATTTTTAGTATATGGCCACCCAAAACTGGTTTTAATATGTTTTTTACTATTCGTATGGGGTAGCGGCAACAGAAATGCGTCTGCAGTGAAAATTTGAACCTCCTTATTGTAAAGGTTCAAGAGATATAACGAAATCTTTAAAAATAATATTTTTAGTATATGGCCACCCGAAACTTGTTTAAATTTGTTTTTTCCTATTCGCATGGGGTAGCGGCAACAGAAATACGTCTGCAGTGAAAATTTGAACCTCCACATTTTAACGGTTCAAGAGAAATAACGAAATAGTTAAAAATAATATTTTTAGTATATGGCCACCCAAAACTTGTTTTAATATGTTTTTTACTATTCGTATGGGGTAGCGGCAACAGAAATACGTCTGCAGTGAAAATTTGAACCTCCTTATTGTAAAGGTTCAAGAGATATAACGAAATAGTTAAAAATAATATTTTTAGTATATGGCCACCCGAAACTTGTTTTAATTTGATTTTTCCTATTCGTATGGGATAGCGGCAACAGAAATACGTCTGCAGTGAAAATTTGAACCTCCATATTTTAACGGTTCAAGAGAAATAACGAAATAGTTAAAAATAATATTTTTAGTATATGGCCACCCAAAACTTGTTTTAATATGTTTTTTACTATTCGTATGGGGTAGCGGCAACAGAAATACGTCTGCAGTGAAAATTTGAACCTCCTTATTGTAAAGGTTCAAGAGATATAACGAAATAGTTAAAAATAATATTTTTAGTATATGGCCACCCAAAACTTGTTTTAATATGTTTTTTCCTATTCGTATGGGATAGCGGCAACAGAAATACGTCTGCAGTGAAAATTTGAACCTCCACATTTTAACGGTTCAATAGAAATAACGAAATAGTTAAAAATAATATTTTTAGTATATGGCCACCCGAAACTTGTTTTAATTTGATTTTTACTATTCGTATGGGGTAGCGGCAACAGAAATACGTCTGTAGTGTAAATTTGAACCTCCTTATTTTAACGGTTCAAGAGATATAACGAAATATTTAAAAATCCTATTTTTTTATATTACCACTCAAAACTTGTTTTAATATGTTTTTTCCTATTCGTATGGGGTAGCGGCAACAGAAATACGTCTGCAGTGAAAATTTGAACCTCCTTATTGTAAAGGTTCAAGAGATATAACGAAATCTTTAAAAATAATATTTTTAGTATATGGCCACCCGAAACTTGTTTAAATTTGTTTTTTCCTATTCGCATGGGGTAGCGGCAACAGAAATACGTCTGCAGTGAAAATTTGAACCTCCACATTTTAACGGTTCAAGAGAAATAACGAAATAGTTAAAAATAATATTTTTAGTATATGGCCAATCGAAACTAATTTTAATTTGTTTTTTACTATTCGTATGGGGTAGCGGCAACAGAAATACGTCTGCAGTGAAAATTTGAACCTCCTTATTGTAAAGGTTCAAGAGATATAACGAAATATTTAAAAATCCTATTTTTTTATATTACCACTCAAAACTTGTTTTAATATGTTTTTTCCTATTCGTATGGGGTAGCGGCAACAGAAATACGTCTGCAGTGAAAATTTGAACCTCCTTATTGTAAAGGTTCAAGAGATATAACGAAATCTTTAAAAATAATATTTTTAGTATATGGCCACACGAAACTTGTTTAAATTTGTTTTTTCCTATTCGTATGGGGTAGCGGCAACAGAAATACGTCTGCAGTGTAAATTTGAACCTCCACATTTTAACGGTTCAAGAGAAATAACGAAATAGTTAAAAATAATATTTTTAGTATATGGCCACCCAAAACTTGTTTTAATATGTTTTTTCCTATTCGTATGGGGTAGCGGCAACAGAAATACGTCTGCAGTGAAAATTTGAACCTCCTTATTGTAAAGGTTCAAGAGATATAACGAAATCTTTAAAAATAATATTTTTAGTATATGGCCACCCAAAACTTGTTTTAATATGTTTTTTACTATTCGTATGGGGTAGCGGCAACAGAAATACGTCTGCAGTGAAAATTTGAACCTCCACATTTTAACGGTTCAAGAGAAATAACGAAATAGTTAAAAATAATATTTTTAGTATATGGCCACCCAAAACTTGTTTTAATATGTTTTTTCCTATTCGTATGGGGTAGCGGCAACAGAAATACGTCTGCAGTGAAAATTTGAACCTCCCTTATTGTAAAGGTTCAAGAGATATAACGAAATAGTTAAAAATACTATTTTTATTATATGGCCACCCAAAACTTGTTTTAATTTGATTTTACTATTCGTATGGGTTAGCTAAAAGAAATACGTCTGGTAGTGTAAATTTGAACCTCTCACTTTAACGGTTCAAGAGATATAACGAAATATTTAAAAACTTTCTATTTTTTTTACATTACCACCTAAAACTTGTTTTAATATGTTTTTCCCCATTCGTATGGGGGGGGGGTAGCGGCAACAGAAACACGTCTGCAGGGAAAATTTGAACCTTTATTGTAAAGGTTCAAGAGATATAATGAAATCTTTAAAATTAATATTTTTAGTATATGGCCAACGAAACTTTGTTTAAATTTGTTTTTTCCTATTCGTATGTTTTAGCAAATAGAAATACGTCTGCAGTGAAAATTTGAACATCAGCATTTTAACGGTTCAAGAGAAATAACGAAATAGTTAAAAATAATATTTTTAGTATATGGCCACCCAAAACTTGTTTGAATATGTTTTTTCCTATTCGTATGGGGTAGCGGCAACAGAAGATACGTCTATGGTGAAAATTTGAACCTCCTTATTGTAAAGGTTCAAGAGATATAACGAAATCTTTAAAATAATATTTTTAGCATATTTTTTCCCAAAACTTGTTTTAATATGTTTTTTACTATCTGTATGGGGTAGCGGCAACAGAAATGCGTCTGCAGTGAAAATTTGAACCTCACTCATTTTACCAGTTCAAAGAGAGATACCTGAATAGTTAAAAATACTATTTTTAGTATATAGCCACCTAAAACTGGTTTTAATATGTTTCATTGTATTCGTATGGGGTAGCGTGAACAGAATACGTCTGCATAGTGAAAATTTGAACCTCCTTATTGTTAAGGTTCTCCGGTCTTTCCCCCCATTTGAAAATCCTATAGTTTAGCATAAAGCCACTCAAAACTTGTTTAATATATTTTTTATTATTCGTATGGGGTAGCGGCAATAGAAATACGATGTGGTGAAAATTTGAATTTCCACATTTTAACGGTTCAAGAGAAATAATGAAATAGTTAAAAATACTATTTTTAGTATATTTTCATATCTGAAACTTGTTTAAATTTGTTTTTTCCTATTCGTATGGGGTAGCGGCAATAGAAATGGGTTCGGAGTAGCAAATTTTGAACCTACTATTTTAATGGTTCAAGAGAAATAACGAAATAGTTAAAAATACTATTTTTAGTATATGGCCACCCAAAACTGGTTTTAATTTGTTTTTTACTATTCGTATGTTTTAGCAAAATAGAAATACGTTTCAGTAGAAAATTTGAACCTCCTTATTTTTACATAGTTCAAGAGATATAATGAAATATTTAAAAATCCTATTTTTTTTATATTACCACCTGAAATTTGTTTTAATATGTTTTTTCCTATTCGTATGGGGAGCGGCAACAGAAATACGTCATTAGTGGGAAAATTTGAACTCTCATTGTAAAGGCTCAAGAGATATAACGGGAAATCTTTAAAAATAATATTTTTAATACAATTGCACCTGAAACTTGTTTAAATTTGTTTTTTCCTATTCGTATGGGGTAGCGGTAACAGAAATATGTCTGTAGTGAAAATTTGAACTCTACTTATTTTAACGGTTCAAGAGAAATAATGAAATAGTTAAAAATAATATTTTCTTACTATATATGCAAGTTGCCCAAAACTTGTTTAATATGTTTTTTCCTATTCGTATGGGGTAGCGGCAATAGAAATACGTCTGGGTAGGAAAATTTGCACTCCTTATTGTAAAAAGGTTCAAGAGATATACTGAAATCTTTAAAAATAATATTTTTAGTATATGGCCACCCAAATCTTGTTTTAATATGTTTTTTACTATTCGTATGGGGTAACCCCAACAGAAATGCGTCTCGCATTGAAAATTTGAACTCCATATCTTAATGGTTCAAGAGGAAATAACGAAATAGTTAAAAATACTATTTTTAGTATATAGCCACCCAAAACTGGTTTTAATTCATTTTTTACTATTCACAGGGGGTAGCGTTGACTAGAAATACGTCTGTATGAAAATTTGAAACTCTCCTTATTGTTAAGGCTCAAGAGAGATAACCAAATATCAGAAAACCTTATTTTTTGTATATAGCCACTCAAAACTTGTTTTAATACACATGTTTTTTACTATTCGTATGGGGTAGCGGCAACAGAAATACGTAAGCAGCAGTGAAAATTTGAATCTCCACATTTTAACGGTTCAAGAGAAATAACGAAATAGTTAAAAATAATATTTTTAGTATATGGCCACCCAAAACTTGTTTTAATATGTTTTTTACTATTCGTATAGCGTAGCGGCAGCAGAAATACGTCCAGTGAAATTTGAACTCCTTCTTGTAAAGGTTCAAGAGATATAAC